>JANEHU010000753.1:0-78999 GCA_027563435.1 Nasonovia ribisnigri
GTTTTGGAGGGTATACGCGGGTATACGACGTATACCCGTGAACCAACTTGGTGATTTAGCGTATACCTTATAAAAGTAACGGCAATACGCACGTATACGGCATACGCACGTATACGCTCGTATACCTACTTCATAAACAGAAAAAAATCCATAGGGCATAGTTTATTTTTAGAAAATTTGTTATTGGTAGGTTAATAATAAAATTGATAATTGATTATTATTTATAGCTATCGATTATCATCTAGCTATTGCTATATTCATTAGGTATCAAATTATAATAATATATCTACAAGCGGCCGTTGATGTTTCTATACAAGAATATACTAGAATACTAGATAGTGTGGCGAGTGCTATTCCGAGAGCTGACGTCCTGCAGCATTGCTCATCTTCCGTTATTATTTATTTTACATTTTGTTTCTTGTAATATTTTTTTTTTTGTGACTTGTGAAGTGAAGTGTTAAGTGTTGAAAATATGGATTCTACACACTCGAAAGAAAAAAACACTTTATTTTCTTATTTTTCAACAAATAAGATAATTATTTTCCATTTTTCCCAATAAAACTACCATGGCTACTGAATATACCTATGTAGACTTATTAGGGACAATATGTGGATAATTTATTCAACATCGAGTTAACAGTAAAAAATTTTTTTTTTGCATACTTGAGAATAGTTTTAGTGTCAGCTTATTTAGCTTTTTTTGTTAATAGTGAGAAAAAATACTATTTATTTAAATTTTAAATTGTTATAATTCTTTTTAATATTATGGTAAATAAAAACACCTGAACAAAATTATTTTAAACCATTTACTTTACTATAATTTAAATATATCAAAGGAATATTGGTTTTTTTATGTTACAATATATTGGTATATTGTATAATATTATTATTTTATAGGTATGTGTATTGTCTTAGCTGTATATTATAAAATCTATGCTATAGTGCAATTCAAGTATGCAACTGTGTACCATTTATTTAAGGAACACTTATAAGTTATAGTGCCATATTTTGTCAACATAATAAAACTTTTCAAGATTTATCTCACCATTATTAAAATACCTATAAGTATTCTAAAAGAATACCATTTGTTAATTTGTATTATCTTTAATTATTTTAAATCTAAGATTATTTTCAACACCTACAAGTATTACTCAAGTGTATTGTGTATTGTACAATGTATATTTTACTTGTGCATTTTTTATAATATTTGTATAAAAAGAAAATTCATATACCTACCTACCTATTTATATTACCTACCTATATTCATTGTTTATTATGGCATATGTTTATAATTTTAAGAGAATATGAGGAGAATATTAGTTAAATAAGTTATGTATAGCAAAATCTATTCTTATTGTGCTAAGAAAATAATTAAAAATTATATCGGTACCAAATACCTATCTCTTATTCAAGATACTAGAAATTTTGAATGCCGAATGGTACCTGAAATAATTATATACTAAATACTTAGATGGTTTTATTTGGTGTAGGTAAAAGAAAATCTATTTTCCGAGACATCTCCATCTATTCAATTAGACAGTGTTGAGACTTCTGAAGCTGACTGTCAGGATTCACTGTGGCCGTCTGAGTGGACATGATTATGCTTTTATTTTACAATTATATTAATATTTTTTGCCTTTAAAATCGGGCAATTATTGAATTTTCCATAGAAACTTTAAATACTTAGATAAATCAAGAAACAATATGGTATAAAATTAATATACATTTTTTTTTGATATAAAAGCTTATACTCGTGAACATGAGATCTAAAAAAAACTTGAATATTCGCGAGCGAAGCGAGCGTCGTTTTAAGTGATAAAATCTGATATGTTTTGATCCCAATAAATATACGATAGTCATTGTCATAAATTCTTCCGCGTATACCCTCCAGTTTTTTTACCAAAACACCACTGGTTATAACTTATAACAATAAATTAATAATAATAATAATTCATACTCAAGACAGGTAGGTATTACAAAACGTTTGATTTTGAATATTTTAATAAGTAAATCTCAATCTTCAATTTTGAATTTAAGGCCATAGTATTATGCAACTAAAATGAGTACTTATAAAAAAATGGTCTTCTCAAATATGGAATAAAAAATAGGCATTGTCATTTTGAAAAATAATTTAAGTTTAACTTCGTATGTGTGTACCGAGCCCGAGCGGTTTAAACACTCTAGATGTTCCTATAAATATAACTCAATTATATCCCATTAATAGATGTTCAAAAAAGTCCCGGTTCAATTTAAAGAAATCCTACTGAGAAATTCAATGCTTCCTAAATCGGCGAATACGCTATATTGTAGTTAAGATGTTAAGTGAAAAAAAATGTATTAGAATATAATATAACATAATTTATTGAAACGTATGATTATATTTTCAAACATACAAATGTATAAAAAGTTATACATTTTAATTATTTGTACTTCTTTTTAATACTTATAAATGGACAATAATGTACACGGTTGATTTGTCGTCTATGCATAATATATTATGTACTTTCATTGGCTAGTATAAGGCACGTTGGGCCGTACAAGCAAAAATGCCAACGGGACAAGTGGGGTAGCCTGTTGACGTCACAGGACGCTTCCTCAGTCTAGGTCAAAGGGAGAGAGTCCACCCAGGCCAATTCAATAACATGGCATTCACTACGATTGCATTTACGTGACACTAGTTGTTATTTGTTTTTAGATTAATTTTGAGGTAAATGTATGTTTTTTTTTTTATTAATATACCATATAAAATTAAAATAATAAAGCAGTTTTATTTATAACAAATACCTAACTATAATATCTGTGGAAGGTTGAAATGTTTGAAAATTATATTAATATTAGGGAATTATTAAAAGGTTGCTTAACGACAACTGAACGTAAATAAGTTTGGTATCTTTAAAATATATTTGATACAAATTATCGAAAATCAGTTAGGTCAACCTACAGTACTTAGAATTTTCGAGCTCCGATGATAATTTTATTTTGCTCACTACATAATTATAAATGACAGTTATTCAGAATACAAATTTAATTTATTCATGTTTTATAGATAAATACAAATACATTAAAGAAACAACTGGGGAAGGCGCCCTGCTGTATATAGAGATTATCAAATATCTCATAAATGAGTAGGCTACTTTAATTGGTGTGTTAATTTTGAAAATAATGATAAGTCATTGCATGCAGTAAAAGAATCCGATTGGAGGTACTATATTTCTAAGGATATTTCATTATACTATAGCTGTTATTAACGTATAATTAAATAAGACGTATTGGCTCGTCATATAAATGGTTTAAAATTAATCTCAATATTTTGAAAATTTTATTGTGTATAATAATTAATAAATAGTAATACATGTTGTATATTATGATGTTTTTCATTTATTTATCCACAGTTTTCAAAATCAGAAAATTAGAATAAAGAATAACCTGTAGGAGATTTTTATTACATTTTCAAGCTTTTCTACAAAAAATAGAGGTTGTATTTTTTTTTATCAACATTCATAGAAAAAAATTTCGATCATTTAAAATGTCTATAATTAGCTTAAAACTAGGCTAAATATTTTCCAGATTCTATTGTGTATAGAGAATGATAATTTAAGAAAGAATTGTTATTTAACATGTTAATATCCAATGCCGTTAAAATTTGAACTTCAATCCCTCATAAAAAATGTATAAGGCTTTACTACGGGGATATGATCTTAAAGAAATACACTATACGCATTCTACGTGTACTGATAATATTGTTACTTTGATTATAATTTTGAAAACATATTTTTATTTATTATGAAGTCTATTTGAATTTTCCTAGTCAGAATTATAAAAAAAAACCATTTAAACCTGTTTTTTTCCATTGAAATTAATAAGATATGAACTGTTTTTGTAAATTTTAAGTGAGATATTTTCTTTCTAAGCATCACAAATTAAAATTGTGGCTTAAGGATCCAAAGTTTACTTAACAACAAAATAAAATTTGTTTTCAAAATTATTATCGGTGGAAAACTCAGTAAAGTTCGCTGGAGTGTATTCTCCTCCAAAAACCGTCTTCTTGACTATTAGTATAATAAATTCTATGTATAAAACAGTAGAGCTACTATTTGTTTACATATAGGTAAGCTACATAGTTAAACGTTTACTGTTTGCATTTTAAAATAAAAAATGAATAACACTAAATAGTATTTTTTTAAAGTATTATCCTAAACCAGAACTTTGGTAATTTTTACTTCTAACAGGTGAACAGCTTGAAAACGGTTAAAATTGATATTAAGTGTTATTAGATTACCAAATATTTTTTTTGAATATAGATTTTTTGTTAAATTAATTTGGTACAATCATATTGTGTACAATTTAAAAATATAATATTAAATGACTGTCGTTAACAATGCGTTAAGAATGATATGTACAATAATGTATATGTATAATATAAGATTCTATAGATATATAACCACCTTTTTAATTTTAAGGATTCGTCAATTGTAATACTGCATTCAATTGTTTCTATCAGAAATAAATATGGGAGGAATGAGTCATAAATCATAATTAATAAGTTATTAGGTAAATTGTTTATTTCGCCAATTTATTTTAAAATTATATAATACGAGAGACTTAGTATATTAAAATTCTATATTCCTATTCCTTCATAAAAATATATTTGTATGAAAAATGTTCGTTAAATTATTTTTTGTGTCCTTAAATGTACTAAAAAAAACAAGACCATTTTTTATAATGAACTGAGAAATTACAAATTAGTACAGTAAATATTAACGATATATAAAAAATTTAAAAAAATATCCCATAGTAATCTGAATACGTCAAAAATAATAATAATAATAAATCAAAAATCAGTTTTAGAATCAAAATCAAATTAGTGAATAGCATACATTTATTCATGTATATTTTAGTTTATTAAAATTCAATATACCTAGGTAGTAATTGTTATACGTCATAGGTATGACATAAACATGTATAACTAACGAGTGTTAAAGACACTTTTTGAAAACAAAAAACCTACATTTATTTATTGTTAAAAGTATACTATTTCTTAATATATCTTTAATATGTAATACAGGAACAGAATAATAAAGAAATTATAAAATATACAACAAAATATTAGCTTACATAAAACTATAAATCTGTTTTTATAATATTTGTAATTAATGCATACTTCATAGTTACTCCAATATAGATACTTTACGTTTGATAAATTAAAATATTTACCAATATAATTAATATACTAACCTAAAAGTAGCACGAATCAAGGATAAAGTTAAATAACTTAAATAACATAATAAGACTAGTTTATGGTGATTAAAAAGCAGTGTTTGAACAGTTGAACTGTAAAATATTTCAGGTGTCTAACGATTATCATTGACGTAATAGGTAGATTTGGGCGGGCCTTAGTTAGTAGTTCTAAAACCATGTCAAGACCTCTAGAAAATGTCGTGATTAAATTGCCATCTTATTTAAAAATAAATTGCTCACTACCTTTCAAAATAAAATGACCAATTGATATTTCTTTAATTTTTTTAATTATGTTAATTTGAAAATCAAGTGTCTTCTTATTATTGAATATCTAGAAGGTATCACCAATAATAATAAACACGTCAAATTTATTCGATCGTATAAAGTATCTACTGTTTGCTTAGAATATTGTTGCAGTTGTAGAAGTTATATGCATAATTTTATAAGAGAGGGTTTGTATGTTTGTATTACCGTAAACAATACAAATACGTACTGATTTTGAATTTAATTTATAGTCATTGCATGACATTAAAGAAGTATTAATTTACATTAAAAAGTTAAACTATTTTAAAAATTAAAAAAGAAAAATATGTATCTACCTTTTATATTATATAAACGTGTTTGTATTTTACATTGTTAAAAAAATCGTATTATACTAGTTTCATTTTTATCACTTAAAAAAAAGATCATTCTAAACGTATATTAAACTGTCGGTCCTAAGAATAATTAATATAAATTATAAAATCTGTCATAGGTTATAAACTTTTTATTTACTTACATATTTGACATAACTATTTACTACGAAACCGCATTTAAAACAATGTCTATTATTTCTACATTTCTTTCAGATTCTTGTGAGTTAAATACGAAATGTAATACGTTATTTCCTAAATACCTATATTTATTTAATAGTAATAGCCAATAGGTAATACATTACAAAAGAATTACCACAACATTACCTCGTCTGATTACTTAAGGTTTGAACATTAGTATTGACCAATTGCGGATGGTTATGACTTATGAGTTATTAACCAAAGTGGATTACCATACTGCACATGCGAATATCGTTAGTTGCTCATTAAACTTAGCGACCTGCTATAGACTCGTAAAAGTGTAGGGTTTTTTTTTCAAATGGGTCATTGACATTAAAAATAAAAATAAAAGATAATAAACAAAAAAACTTAAGTTCTATTATCAACGGTTGGTTCAATTATCCAAACCCACATGCAGCATGACACTATGACAGGCCTACATCGTTGATTAACGCAAGGTCACCATTATTAAACTCAATGAGTACCTATACAAATGAATGTATCATGATTCATGGCATCAATAGTCGTCTTTAAAATAAAACTGTGACTGCTAAAATTAATATAAGAAACTAATTAATCAGTTGAATTACAAAAAATAACAAACCAAAATGTTGACAATAGAACTAACCGTTGGAATTTAATTAAATAAGAAAATTTGTTGTTCCATTTTTATTGCATTGTCAGTTTCGTCACTAATAAAAACAAATAATTATAGAATTATTATTTAAAAAAGAAAAATTGCTAATATAAACCAGAATTAACAAATAAATGGATAGTAGTAACATTTAATGTTATTTAATTACTGAGTTAAATTTAAAAAAACTCAAAACACTTAAGTATATTATACATAATTTTAAGCCTTCACAGAAAAAGATTTATGGAAAGTAAATCCTATTTTCACTATTTTTTTATTGTTATAATTTGTAATTATTATTATTAATTATTTAATTTGTTTTAAGTTTTTTACTCTTTTGAACATTTCCATACATTTTAGATTCTGAGCAGAGCAATGAATGTATGGATTTTTTTTTTGGTCTGTTATCATCGTTTGGGGCAGTAAAACTGCTTCGAATTTTTTCAACAGTATCTTGTTCAATGGGAAAGTGAACCTAGATAAAAAATTAAGGAAAACCAGGAATATTTTGGCAAAATCGATTTTGGTTTTTCGTGTAACTCTAATACAAATGACTGTATATTTATAAAATTTTCACTGGTTATTTATATTAGCATTTTCTATACACGATAACATTTAAAACATATTTTGATTTGTTTTGAACTGTTTACGGACATTTTCAGTTTCCACATTTTTTAGTATTTTTTCTATGAATATCAATATAATTTTATTTGTTGACTCAAAAATCTTGAAAATTTGATTCAAGGCTCTGGATATAATTTTACAATAGTTGTTGAAAATACTAAAAATACATAGGCACAATTTTATTTTATAAGTATTTGAAGTTTGATTTTTTACAATATATATGAAATTTAAAATTTAAAAATGATTTTGTAGTTATAATTGATAAAATGTTCAACTTTTATAGCTAAGGATTGAAAATTTAACACAAGGTTGTAAGTAGGTTAGGTAACCAAAAAATCTCAAAAATATAAAAACACAGTTTTTTTTTAGTTTTTTTATGATCAAATTTGGACAAAATTAAATTTAAATAACCAAAAATAACAATTTTAGTTATTTTGTAATAATTTTATAATATTAATTAAATTTATTGGCAACTTTATAATCAATACGATTATAAGTATCAACAATATAAATATAACATGAAATATTGTTGAATCGTTTTTTGTATACAATGATATTATATCATTGAATTCAAATTTAATACTATCTATTAAACAGTGACCAACTTGTAACCTACTGTACAGCAGAGAGACATTCACTTGTCCACCCTTTTTTAATTTCATATTTGTGAGTAGAAATTCAAATTTTAGGTGAGTAGTTTATTAGTTTTAAGTATTTAAAGCATAGATGATTGGAATAGAGGACCAACATTCTGCAGTGTAGGTACTCCTGTGACCTATGTTTTACACCAATATGTTCATCTAAATTTAAAATACTTATAACTCATAAAGTATAGTATTCGACTTTTATGAATCAAAGTACTCTTTTACATATTATTCTACTTTGAAAAAAGGAATTTAAAATGAATGTTGTCATTAAAAAAGTAAAAATTTAAAAATTATAATGACAAAATTGGTAAAATGTATATTTTATTTATAATTGTTGTTTTTTAAGTACTTAAAAGTTGAAATTATGTAATATTATATAATAAAAACATTAATAAAAATGTTTATAGTTTTGTTTGATAATGAGTGTTTTATATTTTATTGATCACTTGATATAATAATGTGTAGTAGCACTTAATATAAATAATGTATCAGGGGTACCTATACAAATTAATTGTATTTAATATAAAAATATAATACATTTTTAAAAATTGTATACTTCATCAATATCTGTGAAAATGTGCATACACACCAATGAGTAAAAAGTAGTCTCAAGGGTTTGAATATATACATTTTTTAAATAAATTAAATTATTAAAAAAAAACAGTACCTATGACAACTGTACACAGTTCTCATTTCACACCCCAGTAAAAAATGTGGCAATTATAAAAGCCTCAGGGAATAAGGGAGAAAGGCTTTAGAGTATAGTACAATAGAATAACATTTAAAATACAAATTATAAAGTAAAATACGAGGAAAAATATCTATCAGTAAAAGCATATTTAATAAAATAAAATCTAGTTAAGCTTTAACTTTATGGACAACATAAGTATTAGAAACATTTTAGATAGTTTTTAATACAATAATCAGTTACATATAAAGTATAAGTTTAATGTTTAAAGAGTAGGCAGTGGGTAATATATGCTAACTTTACATTTTACTAGAAGTAAATCGACCTTAAAAATAATTATAAAAGTGCCTATTCAAATATATCATTCACAATAAATATGTTTTAAAAAAGACAATATGTAATTGTTTAAAACATATTTATTGTAAATGATCTATTTGAATAGGCACTTTTATAATTATTTTTAAGGTCGATTTACTTTTAGTAAAATTTAAATTTTATGGTATGTAATTAATTTATGGTATGTTAGGAAAATACATATACAAATATTGTTAGTAACAATAAATTATTTAGATAATAATAGTATTATACATAATACATTATGTAATTATACTTTTAACTACCAAAATATTACAAACAGATATAAAAAAAAAAATCTTATATTACCTGAAAATATGAAAAAGTACCTAAATGTTATAACTTATAATTATGAAAATTTGAATAATAATAAAATGGACAAGTTAGAGTAAATCAAAAACAAATAACCTTAGATACTTGGAATGTTCACCTAATGTTTATTTAATCTTTTTGACTCTTTTTGAAATATTTGAGGTATAAGAAAATTGTTCATTTTCTCAATTTCTCTTCAAAATCAAAAAACTTAAAAATTGTATACAAGGTTCCTCTTAAGTTGTAGTTGAAGAGCGACTGAAGTAGAATTTGCCAAAATTCATCAAAATCAGGAAAATTTCATATTAATTCAAGTTAGAAATTCATAAAAAAAATTGTATTTATACAAATTTAAGATTTCTGAATTCAATAAAAAAGTACTCTCATGTTTTCCTAGGTAAATTAACAAATTCTCAAAATTTTCTTATTTAGTTTTGGACCTTTTCCGTTAATCTGAAAAAAGCCTATAAACATTCAACAATACTTGCTAATTTGGACTATAAAAATACAGTAATACATTAATATTTAAAAGTATTAAAGGATACAAAGGATATCTTTTTGAGAAATATTTAAATATAAATAGGATAATAAGTATTGTGTTTATTGTGTATGTACTCACAATGTACTAAATAAAATCAAAAATTAATATTAAATCAACATATTTATATCAACAATTATTTTAATGTACATAATATGTACAATGTACCTATCACTGATTAAATTTCTTTACAATACAATTAGAAAGTTATATTGCTCACTGTTTATGATTCTGAACACTAAACTTTATAATCTACCTACTTAATTAAAAGTTGAAACTATCTATACTGGAATCCATATATTTTTTTTAAATCTTACATAATATTCTTCATAAAACAACAAATATCTTTATTTTAAAATATCTTTATCGGGGAATTCTTACAACAGTTTATATTCCCACTAGGTACCTATTGAATGTAGGCATGAATATTATGCTAAATAATATAAATAGTAAATTTAGATAACTGTATGTTCTATATTTTAAGAGTTGTACAACTAGGATATTATATAATTTGGATACGTATGGATTTAAAAATAATAACCCTCAAAAAAAACTAACAAAATAGACATTAAAAAGTAAAATTCTTAAAATTTGTTACATAACCTATGGATTTCTTGTAATCCATTAACATTTATAACAAATAGTCTAAGAATAATTAAATATTAATATATGAATTTAATAAAATTAAATAAAATAATTATTATATGCTCTATAAATATAATTTCAGATATAATTGTTTAACTTATATGTTAAAAAATACTACTTAACTATCAATTCGGTTTTCACACACAACATTCAATAATTCATCAAGTACATAGACTAGTTGACTCTTTTGCACTTGAAAAACAAAGGTACTGTTCCTGTATTTTTTTTGATACCCAACAGGCCTTTGACCGTGTATGGCACGAGGGACTGCTATACAAGGTAAAGAAATTTTTGCTCCCAACTTACTATACTCTACTTAAGTCATATCTAACTGATCGTTATTTTCAAGTCCATTTTAAATCCGCATATTCCAATATAGCAAACATCAGAGCTGGTGTTCCACAGGAAAGAATCCTTTCCCCAATACTGTACAACATAAAATATGCTTCAGATCAACCAACCTCGCCCAACACCATAGTGGCAGACTACAAATGAAAACCCTATTGTAGCATTGAATAATCTTCTTTCTTTATTTTATGGAGGTCTGGTATAATAATTGGAGGATTAAGGTATATCAAACCAAATCAAACCACACGGCAGTCACGCTCTAAAGAACTCAAATTCTGTCTACTCCAACACTAAAATATCTTGGCTTAACTCTAGACCGTAGACTCAGTCTAAAAAGTCTACTTTCAGTAGAAAAAGTTTTTATTCTGATGAAAAAATAAGGGTTTGCATATTATACCTAATATTATAGGGTTATTACTTATTTTTCAGTTGATATCTCGGTTAGGTTAGTACCATGATCAGTAATAGTTTTTAGTTTTTATAATATACATTATAAGCACATATTATATATTATATAAGTATATTAATAAAATCTGTTGAATTTCTGAAAAATTAAAATTATGCATAATATTGTGCTTTTGAAATATAGAAACTATTGTCATCAGAAAAAAAAGTTATTTGGCAATCATTCAATTTGGACTTTAACCAGAAAAATCTGAACTAATATGCATTATATAATTCTATAATATCATTTACATATCACCATTAAATATTTATCTTTTCCTGTTATTTTTTTTGAACGTTAATACTACTTGAAGAGTACTGGTTATCAAAATCAGGTCGATGTTTAACATTAATTTTACTGTAAATTAATGAAATTATAAGTAATATATGTTATAACTACTATAAAACAAATAGATTATCTTAATAAATATTACAGGATTTATTTCAACAATGATAAGATACCAAAAAAAAAAAAAACATATTTACGTTATCTAACTAAGTATGGTTGTAGAATATGTACCAACTATTCTGGGTTATGTAATTATATAGATATACTTTTATCAATATATAAATTATCATTATGCCTAATAGCATTGTAGTAACGGTATTATTTAAGTAGTTATACAAAAATACTTAATACAGCACCTTGCATACAATATTTTTTTTATTGCTTTACACAATATTTTGCTGTTATTTGTTTAAATAATTAAAAGTTTGTTAGCTAGGTATTTACAATATTTATTGGTACAGTTATTTAAATTGTGTAGATTGGTAAATATCAGATGTGATATTGAGTTATAATAATACTTATGAATTTAACAAACTTTTTTTTTTTTTATTGAAAATATTTCAAATGAATTTGTAGTAATTGACAATTGTTTAGTTTGGAATACAATTTTGGATAGGTACCACAAGTGGTTTATATATTTTTTATATACTTATTATCAACTCATAATCTTTAAATGGCCCATTAAAAGACATTCAAATACAACACTAAATTATATTTATACCTACATCAATATCATACTTAATAAGTGACAAAACATTATGTTTATTTTTTTTTTGAACTTTTAAAGTTATTATAATGAACTGATGATATTTTAAAAATAATACAAATAAACTCATCTTATTTTGTTGACATCTTTAGCAGTCACATGGACAAAATGTCTCCAAGGATGTCTCCTTTTATTACATAAAATTGTATGATCTCATATTAAGATTTTTTTATTCAAAGATCAAGCAGTTTTAACCTATAGTAGTACTTAATTCTTAAATGATTTGGACTTGTGACTTATTATGAAATAAATTTGGATTTAGAATATTTTCTTATAGTAGACCAAACTTGGGTTCAACTATTAAATTATAAACTGTTGAATTTAAATAAAAATTTTAAACAAACTGTTTTACTTTTTCTCTTGAATTTTATTCTGATTTATACCTAAAAAAATAGGTACATACTCATGAATATAGAATAATTGGTAGGTTACCTGATACATATTTTATGAATGTTTTACCATAAAACAATTTTAGTTAGTTATCTTAAATAAATATAATTATAATAGTTTAATAATACAAAAATATATTGTATGTAATTAAATTACGAAAAACCACCAGAATATCCAGGGAAAGGAAAATTATACTTTATAGTATAGATTACTACTAATTCAGTATTTTATTCAAAGTGTATTTTATTTTCATGATCATATTCAATCAATTTGCTAATTAATATTATATTGTATACATTTTTGTCACACTCATAATATTATGTATACAGAGAATAAAGATATAGTATATTATATATAATTACAATACCTACACAATTACTATACTCTCTTTTAATTATATAGTTAATTAGCTTGAAAAATTCTATAATAGGTATTCTATTAATAAAATATATTTTTATTAAACATGATTATTTTATTTGTTAACCTTCTAAAAGATACTTATATAAAACTTCCTATGGAATCACTTAAAAATGGTTAACACTCAAGTGGTTAAAATATATCTTACATTCTTACCACTCTTAGGTAGACAGATATGACAATACAAATTATATGTAATTTAGACATTTGAAAACTGATTATGAAACAATTTATTTTTTATTGTTATTATAATAGAAAAATTAAGTAAAAATCATTTTAAAAAGTAATATCAGAGGAAATAACTAATGGAACAATGTTTCACTGAATATGGACTATGATTATTATGATTTATGACTTTATGAGTAAGTACTAAGTATTAAGTATCTATAATACCTCGTATTATACTAAAATGTAGTGGCGTAGCAAGGGTATGGTAAACTGTGCCTACGCCAGGGGCGCAAATTCGTGCTTCAAAATTGTTGTCAATTTTTTAATTGTTAAAAAGGCGCATTTTCCTAGGTTTGCCAGTGGCGCTAACAAGTCTTCCTACGGCCTACGCCACTGCTAATATGAATAATATAGAATTTAGAGTAATACATAATAGTGATAATTCCAAGCATAATTCTATATAACCTACTTAAGAAGTACTGCCATGAGACATCAAACTTTAAAAACAAACATAGGCTAAATACAACAGCCCCAAATAAACATTTCTACTTTGTAAACAATAAGTCTAATTTTACCAAAATCGGCAACATAACGAATTATAGTTAATTACATGTAAGAAATTGGATTTACTGCAATTTTACAATTCAATAAAAAGCATGGTGACTGACATAACATAGGATTTTCTTCCATTGGTACTACCTATACCTATATGGTTATAATATTTAGGTACTTATGGCTATACAGTGGCGTGTATACTGGGTAGGCCAACTAGACACAGGCCTGCTCAATTATTATGTAACCGTTTAATTTTTTTTTATCACAAATAAAAATGTATTTATTAGAATTTAATATTGAATATTATTGTCATAAAAATATAAGGTTATTTAAATTATACACAATACACATAGATAATATTATCTATAAGCCATGATCAGATTGGAAAGTTTTTCCATTGAAAAAATTACCTATGTAGTTTTACACAGACTACACAATAAAACGGGCATACCCAATTATTTTGTGCACACCACTGTGGCTATATATTTTAAGAAATCCAAGTCACCTAGGTTATATTATAGTGTTACATTAATGAAGATTCCAATCCAACAGGTAAGAAATCCAACTAAATTCTTAAAAATTCAACTATTTTATCTTTAATGGGATGATAGTTAGAAGTAATGTATTCTGGCTAAAAAAAATACCTAACTGCAGCTTATTATACTAGATAGGTAGGTAGGTACATAAAACAGATACTTAGTAATAATTCACTGTGTTCAATATTTAAAAGTTGGATAGGATAAGCTCAACTAACAAATTAAATTTTAAGGTTTAATTTAGCTTTAAAATGTAAATTAAAATGAAAAAAGATACCTATCATTATTTAATACCTGCAAGGATATGATCAGGTAAAATATTATTATAATTTATAAGTAGGTACTAATTAAACTATAAGATTAGTTAGTACAACAATCAATTGTCTATCAATATTTACTGTTGCTTAACTAGGATAGCGTAAGTTTCAATAGTTTCCTTTTGCATTCTACAATATAGATTAGCTGGCACTGAGTTTTGAACTAACGACAGTGCTAGATAACATTGCCACCTTATACCAATCTACCAAATAGAATATATACATGCATATTGATTAATGAATTATCTTTTAATTAATCTAAGTGTATAATATGATTTACATCATTTCCAAGAATAGATAAAATAAAAATATTTATTACATAGGTAGGTATAATGTGTGTTTAATTAGTTTTTAATTAACAAAATATTTAAATTATGTTCAACAGTTTGAAAATTAAATTATATTTTTAAAATAAGAAACCATACACAGAATAATAATTATGAAAATATTATGTAGGTAAGGTAGTATGTTCTTACCGTAATATTTATGATGGCTACCCTCTTGAAAATTGACTAAGATGTTTATTTTTTCCACGTAATTTCACTTTGCTACACGTTGTACGTTGTACATGTAAGTAGGTTTACAGTAGGATAACTTTTCAAAGATTTGATGTATTTTAAACTGCCAAGTACCAATTAGGTTGAATGTTTCATGGCATTGATCACTTGAAAAATGTTCAAACATTGGAGGCTTTAGAATGGAACGATAGATGCACACCAGCCGCTAGGACAGAAGTCCGATTGATTGTTGGGCACACCGAGCGCAGACATCAAAGGTATCAGTCATGTTCAGTTATTCTTTCCATTGGACTTTAGGATACCAGATAACAATACAAGATATATAATATAAATTATACACCAAAACGCACAAAAACTATTTCGGTTACTCACTACTTAAATAAAAATGTAGGTAATAATAATGAAAAATTAAAAAATGATCCAATCATTCTACAGACGTACAGCACGGCACGGCACACGGACTACCTACGATACGAACACACTAACTTGAAATGAAACGTGAAAAAATATTATGTACACAGGTAACGTACATAATAATAATAATGATAATAAATAATAATAATTTTTCGTATATAAAATACAACACACACACATACACATATAAATATACAAATATATATGTTTGTGTGCGTGTGTGTGTGAGGGGAACCCACACTACGACCTGTAGATAGTGAGCTGTAGTAGTAATGGTAGTAATAGTAGTAGTAATAGTATGGTAGTAGTAATAGTAGTAGTAGTAGTTGTATATAATACAATGCTATATATATTATGTACGAACGATTGTATAGAATTTTATCACTATAGGTGATTAATGCGGACAGGTTGTGCACATCAGACAACCAAAAGTTTGATTAACCCTTTCGTGAATCGTGATAAGACAATACCGGCGAACTAAGCCGGTGCCCGCACGGCGGCATTCATTATATTTAGCCATGGGGCAATGAGCATTTGCCATACATTAAACATTTACTGCAGTAGTCATAGATAATAAATATTTGTATTTATTATCTAAAACATTAGGCAGTAGTGCAGTTCACAGGACAGGGGCCTATCCAAGCCCTTAATCATCACTTCCCAATCCCTATACTCCATTACCCTAAGTCCAAACATTTTCAAAAAAATATTATTACTTTATTTTAATTTTATAATTTAAATAAATCGTAACCCGTAAACATGAAGACTAGAATATTATTCTTTTTTTAAAGTTTAAGTAATATGTATTTAACTTTATCACTTATTAATTATTATATTCTATTCTTATATGCAACCATATCAATTAAATTATTTTATTTTCCATTGTCTTGACATCGATACTCGATAGATAATAAATATTTAAATGTAGGTAATCCGGTAGGTAATTAATTTATGCTTTTATAGGTGTATTAGGTAGGTATATAAAAAAAATAATAATTTATAGTTGATACTCGACTACTCGAGTTTTGTCTGTTTTCATACAGGCAACATTATTATACTTAAGCGCACTCAGAATATTCTTTGAAGATTAACTTTCTAAAGCCCAATCGATTTTAAGTTAAAGGATTTTGTTTTCCACATAAATCAATTGTAATAATTGTTTTAAGAGTTGCACGTTGTCACGGTTTTTGTCTTTGTTTTTGTAACTGTTTTCAAACGAATAACATTCTTGAATGAGATAAATAAATAATAATAATTAATAGCTAACTTATATTTATCATTAATCATCAATAAATATGATCATTGTTAATATTTATAATATTAATAAAGTAGTATAATAATAGTACGGTACCACGTACTATATTGTAGTTATTGTACTATTGGCATTATGATAGTGTACTTGTATCTTTGTCGACCGACAGCCGCCTGCTATAATAAGTGTAACTTGGACGTTGGTGAGGTACATTTATAATTTATAAACAATATAAGATTTAAGAATTATATTATTATCTATGAGTACTATATTCATATTTATGATGGGTACGCCGTACGCATTACGCAATACCATAGACATAAAAGTCTATGTGCAATAAATCTTTATTATAGGTACCTATATGTGATTATGACGTGTAATTATTTCTTTTCTACTCATTTTCCCGCCATTATTGACATAATAATGTGTTGATCGTGACAAACTGATAACGTTAGTCATTACTAATTGTTATTTTTTAAAATTTCGATAAACCCGTGCCGCGTATAAACCTATTGGTACCTACCGTCAGGCGTGAGTGGATTATTATTTATGAATTTATGATAGTTTCCGATTCGGTAGAAAAAAAAATTTCAACGTTGTTATTGATTTGGTTTTTTACTACGTACGGTAGTTGAAAATTGATTTAAAATATTATACTAAACAGTACCTAAACGGGATAAACGTTAATAAGAAATTGACACTATGCGACTTATCAATACATTGTACATCGATAATCGTACATATGCAATTTCGAACAGTGATTGTGTGTCATAGCATTCGTAAAATAAAAAATGAATAATTTTGAACACGAAAATCCTGGTCAGAGCATATTTCAGGGCTCTGATTTGGCCAGTATTCAGGTGAACAATAACTTCCAAGATGACAATGAAGATCATTTGGATGTACAGAGACTCGATCAAGAGGTACAGTAGTTGTTTTAAATTATACCTAGGTTCCCATCAGATTTCCAGTTTTCATAAGCTTTTGTACCTATAGTTTTACTGCTTATATATTTTATAAAATTATTATAGTAATTCAAATTATAAAATGATTGTTTACTTTATTTTTAGTTTTAATTGTGTAAAATACTACCAAGTATGTACTGACATATAAAGATGTTATTTAGGTATTAATATATTATTACTTCAAAACACTCCTTAAATATAATAGGTACTATCTATACTTAATTTGTATATAGAAAAATTACTAAAATTTACATAATATCTAAAACTGAGTCTAAAATATTAATACGTACCTATCTATATATATTATGCATCTCCATAATTTATGTTACATGGTAGTTACTATAATAATGATGTCTATCTGTGAATACTGTATCAGTGTGGGATTAATACGAAACAGCGGAATAGGATAAGATTTTGATGTTAAATTTGATAAAACACTTAGTTATGTAGAGTATTAATTTATGTGTATTAACACAAACATGTTAATATACTATATTTTACTTTACCAATGGCCTGGTGGCTGGTAGCATTACACGGAATAAGGGGTAAAAAATACTTCTTTAGCACATGTAGCAGGCATTAGTATTAAACATTTTGTAAAGTAATAAAAAATAGTTATAATAAAGGACTCTGTGGTAATACAGAACAAATGTAAGATGACACATGCATCTGGGATATTTATAATATTTAGAAATATGTATATTAGGTATAATAATAAGCAATAACATATAATACTGCAATGGTGTGAATCACTATTAAAATATATTTTTTTTTGTAAAATTAATTTTTAATGAGATGAGTCTTAAAATGCAACAATGTTAAAATAATAGTATATAGTACTTTTTAATGTTTAAATAGTAAAATGATGTTCAATATTGTTTCAGCTCAAAATAGAATTGGATGAAGTTTTTAATGAAAGTGGAGCTAATATGAGTGTTATTAGTTCAAGCCATTGTAGTGATGCTTCTGGAGAGGGTAATTAAACATTTTATTTAGGCTTTATAATTAATACTTATTGCCTATGTCAATAATTTAGTACCTATATAAATTAATTATTTGAGGTTTTAGTCACAGTTAGTTAGTTAAGGTAGATAAGACAACTTGATACTTTGTATTAAAATTATCCAAATTTGTAAAAACAAATAAAAAAAAAACAATTAACTAATCAAATAAATAAAAGAAAATTATCTATAATTCATAATTGTTGAATAGTTAGTTGTTGCTAATGTTCTGTATACCTATATTCTGTTACTTGGCAACCATGTGTAATACATTATTCTGCACTTTAATTGAAATATATATTTATGGTATTGTGAATCATATTTTCAGATCTAGAAAGTAATGAAAGTCACTCTGAATCTATTCACAAATCAAAGAGAAAAAAAGCATCAATACTTTCTAATCCAACCTTTCAACACTTACAACATTATATGAATACAAATTTTCAACCTGATTTCCATAGAGATGGTAATGTATTAAATAACAATCACTTATTGATATGATTTAGTAATATACTGATAATTCATTTATTTGTAATTTTCAGGCTCGTATCCATCACCCATACCACAATACAATCCTCAAGTCAAAAGTGATAAACATATCACATCTAATGATGCTGCACAAAATGTTAGCAAACAGTATGTTTATGAAGGTAACACAATTTATATATTTTTCAAATATGTAAGACAAATATACTACAAATTTCAATACACTCTGTCCAATGTTCAATACTATAAATACAAAATTGTATGTACCTAGAATAATAACATCAATAAATTATTGTCTCACAAAGTACAATAATAATGTGTTATTAATGAGTTGCAATGTGATAATTATTGGATTTTTTAATATGTAGACTTTAATATTATTAGTATTACTGAAATTAAATGATTAAAAACATTTTATATTTATAATTTAAAGATTGATACTGATATGATTTTGAGTGGATATTTGTTAAGACCCCATAGGCAGTAATAAGAGGGGGGTTGGGGGGCTCCAAATGTTGTAATCATATTTTAGTTTAAAATATAAATTACCAGGATCTATGCTGCTGATACAATTTTAGTCCCTCCCCTCCAGAAAAATGTCACTAGTTGGGCCTATGTTCAGACTATTCATTGATAGTTTTTCAGACTACCGAGTATAGAAAAAATTACCTATTCCAAGTCCCAACTAGACCTATTTTTGAACAATGTATAACATTGCTTGTAACAGTATTCTATCTATTTTAGACAGGGGTCATGAAAAAAAGGAATTGGAAAACCAATACATTCCTAGCTTTGCTTTAGATTTAGATAACTCTTAGTAACGTAACGGGATAAAAATAATGTTGGGTAATGCAAATGTAATTTAAATAAAAATATTTAATGTAACGAGTAACGCAATTGTATTACTTTTCAAAAGTAATTTACCCAACACTCTTAAATTTGAATAAAATGTTAAACAATAGATAGGTATTTAATTTTAATATTTATAATTTTTTAATTTTTTTAGGAATGTCAAATGAAGGTAATTATGAAACGTTGCAGGCTCTGTATGAAATGAGGCGTAGTGAAGTAAATAGATTAGAAAAAGAATTGTCTGAATTTAAAATGCAAGCAGAAGCAGAAATTGATAATCTTCGTAAAAATTTGTTAATCAATGAATCTGAAGGTCAAAGAACAGTCATGGAGTATCAGCGTCAGTGTGGTAATAATTTATAAATAATGACTATAAAAAACAATTATTATATGTTAACTAAGGATAAAATCTTATCTAGAAAATAATTGTGATGTTTAATATGAGTGTAAAAATGATAATTTATTATACTATTAAAATAATTGATTGAAATTGACGAATTTGAAAAAAAAAATAAATATATATTAATATTTTTAAGAGCACATCGCATCAGCACGAATTGTCTTCGTCTTACACACATTCGACATACCAAATTTTCATTTGTATGTAAAATATTAATATTTAAAATGTTCATAACTCACTTAAAAATTAAAATATCAAAAGCCAATGAGAGAACACAGATAATGTTGTTACTTAAAAGTTTGATAATAGGTCAATTCACTCTAATATCAAAACTGACAGTACCCTATTGAAACTAGGGAACGAACATTTGCTATGTTGTATGTGTGTAAGACAGAGACATTACATGCGGTTGAGACATCCTATTAAAAGCTCTTACATAGAATTTTTAAATTATATTTATATGATTAAAAGCATTTAAGTTATATTTGTTGTATATTTATGATTATAATAAATTAGTTGATAATAGGATAAATATTTATTAATGTTTATATTTTGCACAGACTTCTATACTTACTACATAAAAATCTTATCTCACGGATTAACTTATATCTCAGTCTGTGTTTTATCTTAAAAAACAATTTAACTAATGTATTAGTTTAACAGTGATAAGATTATTATTATTATTTTGACAGTTCTTCTGTAACTTAAAATGTAATATTATTACTATGGCGGGCAAGTTAGTGTCACTCTTCTGTACAGAAGATTATAAGTAGGTCACTGTAATGGATGGTGTTAAATTTTAATTCAATTCATTTTTAACAACAAAATCATCTTTAAATTTTGTCAAAATTCAAACTTTAAATGCTTATAAAAAAATTTGTGCCTATGTATTTTTAATATTTTTCAACTGGTATTTTTACAATATTTCAAGAGCCTTGTATTAAATTTTCACTTTTTTTACCCAAAAAATTTAATTTTATTGACAATTATAGAAAAAAAAACTAAAAAAATTGCCCAAATCAAGTTAAAATATTTTGACAATTTTTATTAAATATAGGAATTGATAAAATAAACATATGGTATAAAGTTCAAGCATTTACAGTTTATGAATTACAACCAAATAAAAAAACCATTACTTGAGAAATCAAGTGAATATCCAATGCTGTCATAATTTAAACTTCAAACGCTCATAAATTAAAATTGATCTTGTCAAAAATCAATTTTGCGTGAAAATTCCCATTTTTTTAAAATTTTGTTTTTGTTTTTTCCTGGCACTACTACTAGTTATTTTTAATGTTGACCTCCCAAATGCACCAACTAGATTCACTTTCCCATCTATCAAGATACAAAAGTTATAAATTGAAGGATTATTTCAACTTTTTATCAAGTACGCAGACACAAAAAAAATATATCATTGTAAAATCAATACATTCATTGCTCCACTCAGAATTTAAAATCGATGTCTTAAATAGATATTTTTACTTTTTAAAGAAGAATGATTGAGCTATAATAGTTTTACACTAATAGCTATAAAATTAAAAAAAAAAAAAGACTTAATAAATATTATACAGGGTGATCCATTTAAGTGATTGAATAGTTTTGATTTTTTTTATATATTTGATGTTGCAAACAAAATTGTATGTTTGTAATTCTTACAATTTTTATTGTTGGTCATCTCTAAGTTTTACTTTTTTGAATAACAATCATTTTTAATTTCATATTTTTTTTAAGTTTGAAACCATATTGATGATCTTTCAATTTCAAAGCAAAAACTCACCAATTTAAAAATAATAAAAAAAAATGTTTTGAACTTGTTTGTTAGTCTCGCTAATTCATCTTATATTGTCAAATAATACAATGTTTTTATTTTGCTTAGAGAACCTTAAAGAAAATATTGAACATTTGGAAAATCAAAACTTAACTTTAAAACTTAATTTAGAAACAAAAGATGCAATGAATTCCAAGGTTGATTATTCAAAAATTTATAAATTCATAAATTGATTTTATATTTATAGTCTTGCTTAAAGTTATTTATCATTGATTATAGCTAACTAAAGAGCTGGAAACAATTCGAATTAATATGAAAACTCTTGAAGAACAACTTACCAACCTCTCACGTAATAATGGTTCAAGGCAATATGATACAAATGTGGACTGTATTGTAAATGATTTGAAAAAAAAACATAACCAAGAAGTGGTTAATTTACAGAACCAATACAAAAGTGTTGTAGAACAAATAAGTTTTAAAGTATAGTTGGTTGTATGGCTTAAAATGTATTATTTTATTTAGTATTGTATTTTTTGTAGAATCGTCATTGTACATTATTAACGAATGAGTTAAAAAAACTGCAACTAGACCACCATCGCATTATATCAGAAAATAATGATTTGATTTGTAATCTAAAAAAAGAATTAAATGCAGCACAACAAAATAAACTATCAATTTCCAATAACTACGATCACATTTTAAACTTAAACAGTCAACTTATTGAATGTTCCAAACAAAATCAACAGCTAAATAATACATTGCAAAAACTAACAGTAAATAAAAATAAGTTGTTAAAAAATAATTAATAATATAAATTTAACCCTTTAGTTTTTGTGTTTAGGTTGAAAATGAGAAACTTCATACTAATTTGAATGGTTCACATGTTAGCAATGACTTGCATAATAGTAATGATGGAAGTCAATTAGAAGAAGATTATCATAAAAGTTTAGAATTGTTACAAAAACAAAGAGAGGATGTAAAAAAATTAACAGAAATGTTAAGTGTTAAAAATAGAAGTATTGCTGAATTGGAAAAGAAAGAAATAACATACCAACATTGTATACGTAAAATACAGGTTAAGTACAGTTAATATTATCATTTACCCAAATACATTACCTCAACTAAAATTGAAGTATATGTATAGTTTTATAATAATATAAATTAATATGTTTCAGTTGGAATTAGAGAAATATTCTCGTGATAAAAGCGAAATTGGTGAACATTCTAATTATTGTGAAACACTTCGAAATGCTTTGGAATTGCAACTAGAAGATACCATGTGCAAGTTAATTCGAACCGAAGAAATGGCTACACTTTCAAAACAAACAATTGATAATGATAAGCTAATAAACAATAATTCAATTGAAGAATATATGCATTACCATCAATCATCATTGGATAATATTTCAAAACAAAAGGATGAAGAAATAGAAAAACTTAAGTATGTTTCAAAGTTGTAGACAGGATAGTAAAAAATACTTATTGTAATGTTTATAACTGGAATTTATAGAAATCGAATGGAAGAATATGTAAAAGAAATTGATGAACTAAAACAGCTTTATGTTAAAGTATGTTCAGAAAAAGAACATAGTTTAAATGAAAAAGAAATATTAGAAAAACGTTTTGATGAATTATCTTCTCAATTTGAAACACTAGATAAACAATATGGTATCATTGTGAAAGGTATGTATTCCTTATTATTCTAATAACATTGGAATTAAAGGTCTTAAATTTTTGTAGAAAAAGAAGAATTGGCTATCACTTTAACTGGTATAAAAAAAGAAATGAGTGCTGATCAAGATTCTCTTCAAAAACAATCAGTAAGTTTTTAAATTATTAGTTTTATCAAATAGAAAATTTGATCACCATTTAGGTATCAATATGCATTTAACATTTAACAAAATGGTTTTATTTTTTTAAGTTGTTAAAAGAAATTGAAGATTTAAAAAGTGAGTTATTGGTGCATAAACGTCAAAAAGAGATGATTGCTGAATTAAAAATTAATTTGATTCAATCTAAAGATAGAGTAATGTCCTTGGAACAACGATTAAAATCAGAGTGTGATTCTAAAGTGGCTACTTATTTTGAACAGTTAGAAAATTTAAAAAAACAGTATGAGGAAAAGGTAACAAAATATAGAAATGTTTCACATGTATTCAAAATTCAAAGTTGTATACAATATGTTTTAAAACATTTAGGTTGATGAATTAAAACAAGCAAAAGATATAATTTGTAAGTTAACCAATACTGATTTACAAACGTCTTCTAAAGTAAACAATGATGAAAAAATTTTAAGGTCCAAATTATCAGATTATGAAAACTCATTGTCTAATATTGAAAGGAAACACAAACTTGCGATGAATGAAATGACATTCAAGTACAAAAATGAATTAGACGAGTTGGAGATGATTTACAATAAAAAATTTAGTAAGTACAAAATTCAAAATTATTAAAAAAAAATTAATTAAAAGTTTCCAAATTGAATTATCACTGTTTAGATGAGGAAAAAGTTGCATGTGGTAAATTAATCGAAGAACTTAAGAGTAAACATAAAATTGAGATAGAAACATTAAACATTGTAGCAAAACAGAATGCAGACGACTATGCAAACCAGGAAATGATACAAATTGCTGCTCATCATAAGCAACAGTTTGAAAAAGCTAGAGAGATTGTAACATTAAAAAACAACCTCGTGAGAATACATTTGTTTAATGTTTATTTTTACCTTTATGTTTTGTTAATATTTCAATATGCTTTATGAAAATAGATAAAAGAACTTGAAATGAAATTGGAAAATGCCAAAGCAGAAATTTCTAATAAGACTCGTCAGTATGAACAATTTAAAGAAATGCACTCTAGTTCAACAAACATGAATAAGCTTAAACAACAAATTGAAGAGGAAAGATCAAAATTTGCACAAATAATGACCAATTGGTCTCAAGAGGTAACTTAAATTATAAATAATTGTAAAATAGTATACTTTATAGTATTGTGCTTTGGCTTTATATTATAAACTTTTAAATATATTTGGTTAGATTTTGGTAAAATGCTGTCAACTATTATGTTTTATGTTTTAATTAGATGCGCCAAATGAAAGATAAATTATCTACAGCAGTATCCGAATGGGAAAAGTTACAGACCAAGTATGCCAAAGTGAAACATGCTGCATTGGGTTATAAACATGCCAACCAAAAACAACATCTAGTTTACAATGAATTATTGGTAAATTGTGTTCGTTTCCTAGATGAACTCAAAACTAAAACTGATGAGCTGTTGACACACAGAGAAAATGAAATCCAACAAGCACTTGAAGAATTTGAAAATGATTGCAAACAAAGACGCTTAGCGTTTAGTAATATTAATAAATTATCAAGTTTTAACACTAGTTGATCTTTTGTGAAAAAAGTCATTTTGTATAAATGATTTTAAATGTTTTTTTATTTACTAACTTTTATTTTAATATTTTTGTAATTTAACATTTTTATAATTATTTTTATTAAACATTATTTTTTTTTTACTTTTATAAATTAGATGCAATTTTCAATGTTACTTATGTAAGCACACCTGAAAACCTCAGCAATGTTTAATAATCATAGAAAAAAAGTAGGTTTCAATTGTACTTTGTTTAAAGCTGGGCAAGTTGGTCACTTTTTTTTAACTAGTTAAAGTTAAGTTACTTTAATATAAAAAGTAACTAAGTTAAAATATAAGTTAATTTCTGAAATTTACCAAATTTATAATTTAGTTGGATAGAAGTTAGTTTGGTAAAAATAGTAACTTAAGTTATAGTAGTAGAAGTTCGTTTTTTTTTATTTAAAAATATAAATTTAAAAAACCATTTTTTCAAATGTAATGTATTACGTAAATTAATTATTATGTAGGTAACTAACATGAAGTATTCGTGAAGAATGAAAAATAAAATTTAACAACTGTCAACTGATAATTTGATTAGATATATCAAATAGGTAGGTAATAATCTTAATTTCTCGGAATATCAGTCATTAGAATACAAAATGTTTAACAAAATAAGAAATTGAAAAATGCAATAAATTAAAAAAAAAACTTCAAAATAACTAATAACTAATTACTTATTATTTTTAATGAGTTAGATTAGATTATTTTACTCATTAAATTCAACTAGTTAAGTTACAAAGTTAATATGAATTAAAACTAACTAGTCAGTGCCCAGCTTTGACTTTGTTATTGAGCAGATCATTGTAATGAATGCGTTAAATTTGAATTGAATGATCAAAGTAAAATCTTTGCACACATGAAATGTTTCGGAGAAGAGACGTGTTAAGTACTATTTTTAAGGGTTTTTAAAATTAACTTACAAGTATAAAATAAGTACTATTAGTAATTTATTTTCTTATTAGTGGTGAGATGTGTACAGCTAATTTTTGACGATTTATTGTTTTATAATAAATCATTCATTTTTGTAATATTATCTTATAATTCGATTACATGTATAGGTACTATAGTAAATAGGTTTATGGTATAAAAAGCATAAGGTAAGTAAATATTTTTAAAATTTCACTGCGTAAAGATAAAAATTTCTTTCACCAAGTTGTTTTTATGGACTTAGCTGGTATTGAACCATCTGCAGTTGATCCATGTATAGCTTTTAACCATAAACTGTGAAAATTGCACAAGTTAAGGTCTTTCTTCTGTAATGCAAGTGTAGCCCTATCTTGGCAGCATTAAAAGCACTAAAACAGTCTATGGGTGCATTTTTAAACTACATACATTTTTTACTACTTACATAATTGTAAGGAATGCATAAAATATATTATGCATGATATTTATGATTATGATTCTATAGCATAATTCATAAAAAAAAGTTTTTAAAAATCTTCCACTTGTCTGTATATGTATAACAAAAATATTTAGAGGTAAAGTTAAATTTAAATAATTATAATACAATTTGGTTCTACTAATTATTTTGATATAGTCATATCCTATAAACTTATCTTAGTTCAATTACTTGGAAATAAGTAATTAAGAGGCTAATAATTATTATAATAGTTATTAGGTATTCATAATATATTATGGATTTCAGCTTACACATAGGAGGTAGGTACATTGTACATGCAATCATTTTTATTTGAACAAATTCAGCTATATTGTTTACTTATTGCAATAACCTACTTAAGTACCTATATTGTTAGTTATTACTATTTTTTAAATTGTTTAATAAAACAAAATATATTTAATAATGAACTTATTATATATATTGTTATACATAAAATACATATATCGTGTTTTGTGAAAATTAAAACCATAATATAATAGTTAATAATAATAAGATACCTAATCATGAATCAATATATAATTAATTAAGTTTCAATATATTTGCTTAATTCTAATATATTTGACATAATGTCCATATTGATTTATTTATTTATTTTTATCATAAAATCAAAATGTACAATTTATTATACAGTTAAATAAAAGAACAAAACTATTTTTTGATTAATTTTGACCACAATTAGTAATATATGCAAAATATTAGTTATAATAGTTGGAAATTTGAATCAATTAATGGAAATTTTATAGAATATTCTATTGGTATTAATAAGTATTATACACAAAAATAACACATTGATGCAATATGTAATGGGACTATGGGAGCCATAATATGTTTGGATTTAATTTGTTTTATATATCATTATTTATACGTGTATTACTTACATACCATATTATATTTACTTGTACCTATATTGGTTTATAAATACTTCATATTTTCGTAAAATTGGCTTCAGGCGTTGGAATTATAAAACAAAAATAAAATAAAATATAGGTAGGTACTTACAAGCAGTAGCACATTTACACAGATTATATTATAAAAATGTCTTTCTATCTCCTTTCAAGTAAAATTTTTTTTTGCGAATATTTAAAACCTAAGTTTTTAAATTTGATCAATGATGGATGATCCTCCCATAGAAATCAAAATTAGTTAAAAGTATCCACATTTTTTTTAATAAATTTCTAAACATAGTTTTGAATTTCTCTTGAGTCTCAAAGCTCTAATGCAGTGTTGCATAAACAATTTATTAAATTGAATGGACCGATCGTGGGCCACTAAACCTTGTATAAGGGACTAGTGACGTAGCCAGAAATTTCTCAAGGGGGGGCACCAAATATAACACCAAAATCATACATTTTAGTATATTATATTTAATTATGATGTAATGATTTAAGTACCTACGTGGCTACGTATCTAACTTATTAAAGAATGTACAATTTAAGTATTGTCTATTATTTTAGCCAGTCCTGTAGTTGCATTCTCCTGGCAGAGTTATTTATGAAAACTTGTGCTATTTCCTCCATAGTTACATTTTCTTCCTTATTTATGTTTGTTAAAGCCAAGCCATTTAGTCTTTCTTGAGATGTTGTTGATCTCAGGTAAGTTTTTATTCTTTTAAGAGTAAAAACGTGCGTTCTGGAGTGGCAGAAGTAACTGGTAGTGTGGAGAACAACTGTAGAAGTGTTTTAATGTTCAGAAAAAGATCTTGGCATTGCTTCAATAATTGCAGTTTGTGGTACGTTTTCTGTGTCGTTTCCCCTAACACTAATTACATGATTTCATAGCTAATTTATTCTACCTAGTGCAAATTCTTACTATACCTATTTTACTTCAATAAAATAACTTTTCATAATTAAATTGACACTGCTTTTGCCTTTTATTAAAGTCTTAATCATTTTTTTTTCGAATGGCGTGGCGTCGAGTCTGTGTTGCGCCATGCGGTTCCTGCGAGGTATGTGGTGGGCAACGATTCAGTGTATAAATATGTAGTTATATATAACAACTAACAAGTATAGTATACGTACTAGCCAGTAGGACACAATTTAATAATATTTATCCGATTTAAGACAACTTATAGACTATGACGGTAAGTATTCGCAGGGGCGTCTAACATGTTTACAAAATATAATAATTATTTATATATATTTATAATTCACATCATATAGTGATAGCATATGGCATTACAAAATATTTTACGTCGTAGAAAGAATAATACAAAGAAAAAATATATACATCTGCAGTCACTAGTCCGACCGTGAGTCAGTATACTGTACCACTGACATACACAATAATAAATTACCCCATGGAAGCCACGACCTGAGGTATGTTGATGATCTCGAACATGTCCTTGTCTGCTGGACGGCGTCGGCTCTATTGTCCCCGGCTAATGGGACAGCCGCTACCAATTATATTTTATTGGACGGCACTTCCAGCTTCCTTGATCGTACTGTAGTAGAACGAACCACAATGGCACCGCTCGGGAACGACGAAGAACTGGAACGGGCGGCGATGTCAACCGCCAAGTTCTACCGTTGCGAAAAGACAAAACACGTCGGCGCTGACCGGCGATCGACCGTTCTAGGGCAGTAGGGCAGGTGGTCAACGCTCGGAGACGGTGTAAGGGGGACGGTGAAGGTTCTAACTGTTCTAAGACGCCTCTGAGCCTACGACGCGGCGTTGCGGATGTAACATAAAACGTCACTCGGCACGGGATAGATCAGTGTTCGTACAATACGGGCCTAGTTCGGACGCCTGTTTGGCAGAATTTCGAATTGGGCACCCGTAGGTTTCTGCCTTGCCCGGTTGGGGGATGGCGGTTCTCTCTCTCTATCTCTAGAAAGTTGCCTGCCCAGAGAGAGGTGTCGGCGTGCCGCTCGTGGCCGGGATTCGAACCGTCCATTAGAACTGACGCCGAAGTCGGCACGGCCACTCCGTCCTCCTATAGTCACGGTACTGATTACGATGTGTACATAAACAATATTTTGATCAAGTCAGAACATTGTTTATTTTTTTTTTATATCCTAATTTAATTTGTTGTAGAAATAAGACGACTCGCTGATGCCTGATAGTACGAATTGTGATTTCAACATCATTCTTAAATCGTTACAATACGTCAATACGCGTAAAACAAAAAAATCTAAATTTGTTATAGCTGGTCCTGCGTGCTGCATTAATGTACAGTGTTGTGATCATGCGTATAAACGTAACATCGCAAACTGTTGAAGGATTTAAGGATACTTCCAAAATGATGATTCTCTCAAATTCTTTTTTTACCATCGTTCTTAACTCGTTGAAATACGTATGTTTCAAAAAAAAAAATAATTAAAAAAAAATGCTGGGTACCTTAAGTGTATTTGTTCCTCAATATATTGTTTAGGGTAGCGTTTCTAGCGTTTCAGAGTTAGGGAATAATGACTTACCATTTTTATTTTTTATAGAATTTTGTTTAGAACTGTCCCCAGCCAACTGAAAAATTCTATGCACATATTATTGTGTAGAGCAGGGTTTCCCGACCTTTTTAACGTCACGACCTCCAAAGTAGGTGAAAATTAAACCAGTCACCTCAAGAACCCCCTTATAATAAAAAAACTTTCGAATACAAACCAACCTTAAATATCACATTAATTTATACTTTTTACTTTATTAATCATAGTTTATATTGTATTTCGTCCCATTCATGCAAAGCAACCCAAGTCCAAAAACATGATATTTTGACGACTTTTTCACACTTGTTTTTGCTTGTTTTAATTGATTTTATTTTCAGCAAAGTAGTTATTTATGAACGGTTGTAGAAAATATGTAAATGTGAAAGAATTACTTATTATAGTTAAAATACAAATTATTAAGTTGAAATTAGTGACTTTTGCACTGTAGAGTATTTGTTTTCTAGGAAGCAACATGCCAAAAGGGGTGCTAGAGCACCCTAGCACCACTCTCTGGATCCAAGCCTGTAAATATTTTGGGTGGTCGGGCCACCCCTGGTCCCATGTATGAGTGTATGACACACATTTTGTCAGTTTATTATTATTATTTATCTAATAGTCATAAATCATAATATACTAAATTGAATAGTTCATTTTCACAGATAGAATACTTATCTATGTATTATGTATACCTATAAAATATTTTACAATTTTTTTCTCGATTGTTTCTATGTGATAAACGTTCTACAATATCATAATTATAGTTCAATGCTATTGTTTTTTTGAAATCCATCACTGCATGGACTCCCTCCACACATTATTCATGTAGATAAAAATTCTGTTTATCTGTTATCGTATTTTCCTATTATGGATGTAGCATAGATCGTTAATTTACAAATAAAAAACTGAAAAACTAAAAAATGTTATTATGTCAATATTAAATAACAATGCTAATGAGTTCAGTCGTATATACTTCTCCAATATTCACCCTTACATTATTTTTGATTATCTTCGGTAGGTACCTAGATCAATTATTATAATAAATTACTTGTTGCGGTATTCTTACATGTAAAAATAAAGTCATCCTAATAAAGCCGTTTTCTTTGATAAATATTTACATGCTTTGAATTTAATTTGGTCACATTTTGTTTTTTTGTATAAATTATAAACTATTATTTTTATGTGTTCAAAAATAGACGTATATCCATTAGGAAACGATGTTCTTAAATCATTCAAATAATTATTTTGAATAATTGTGTCCAATAACTGTTCTGAAATCAATATGGACATTGAATGACAGTGATGCCTAGTATTTATAATCAATGCTAATATTTTAAAGCATAAACTGTATACCTATATCAACCAATTCAACCACAATCGAAATATATGAAAACTAAATACTAAAATGCCTATTGAAAATTCAATTTCTAACGTTCAGTCTACTTCCTTCTCTGACGCAAAAGTAGGTACCTACCTGAGTACTCGATACATATAAGTTTAAATTGTGAAGTACAACTAGATCATTAATTTTAAACATTGTTAAATGTGTATAGTGATAGATAGGAACTTAGTTTCCAAAGTCCATGGTATAAAACATAAACATAAATATATGATATAATCTATAATACATATTCAGTATTGTATAGGATAATATTTTACTAATGTTATAAAAAAACGTTCTATATTATTGAATTGTAGATACCTATTTTTAATTATTAGTGCGCTACTAATTACTATATTATGCTATCAATTAAAAACATAATATTATGTTAAAAATATTTATTAAAAAATAAATACATTTGTATACAAATTATATCTACTTACAAGCGGGCCTGTCCTAAATGTTGATCCTGGACACGCCTTTACGCATAACTACCGCCCAATGTCAGTTGGGGTTAGTCAATGCCTTAATTTTATATAATTAGTTTGAATAGGTTTATCTAGGTTTTTAAAAAAAAAAATAAAAATTGTACACAATATTTAAGTTCCGCGGTCTCACTATCTATTGGTAAAACGATGGCAAATGCACTAGTGAAAACCCTCCATGTACGATTATATGGATGATCTATACACGAGTATGTCGTAGTGTTCACTGGACAGTATACTAGTAGCACGTTATTCTATAATTTTCCTTTACAAGGAAAATCTATGAATCATAAATATTTTTTTGTTAATAAGTAACTATGACAGCGAAAACCTTGCAAAATTTGGCCACGCAGTAAGAAAAAAAAAATCTTGTATCCATAACAAAACCATATTCATGTTAAAACAATTGTGTAGGTACAATAGGTACAGTAATTGCGAGCATCGTGAATTGTTTTGTATAGATACATTATATAGATATAGTGTCTGGGTAATTTAATAGCTTACAACTAACGATAACAGTTTTTTAGTCTTACTGAACTAAAAAGTGTAAAGACATTTCAAATTACGTCTATGATGTTACTTACTGTGTTTTAGCTTGCAGGTTACATAATAATATAGGTACAACAGTACGTGTATAAAACAGTTAGTGATTTTGTGATGTAGGTACACGTAAATGATTAATAACACAATCAAGGATATAATATATAATATGTATTTAAATACAACTGTGTAAGCATAATAATTGTTATTTTTTAAACCCTGCGATATACAATATCGAACAAACAAAGTTAAAATACAATAGCTTATATTTTAGCATTGTCAAAATACTACGGATTAAATGGTAAACTTGACTATAGACTAAATACTATAATATAATAGTAGTGACAATATTGAAATCGTAATTCACAATATTTAATAATATATTATTTTTTTTATGTAAGACGTGTAAATTAGTTTTAAGGTATATTCTATCATTTTTACTAAGAGAGAATGAGGGAGAGAGAGAGATAGAGAGAGAGATATATAGATAGATAGATAGATAGATAGAGAGTGTGTTATGAAAGGTTAGAAAAACCAAATTCTAGGAGTTATAATGACAATAATATTTAGACTACTGGATTAACGCAAATATCCCTAAAACAGTAAAACTTAAGTGTCTAACTAAAATAACTAGGTATACAATCAATATAATCTAATAATTATGGTTAATAGGTGGTTAACAGTACTAATAATTATAATAATAATAATAATAATAATAATAATAATATATTACAAATAATACAACAATAAATAATGTTTTGGTGACAAAATGATTGGATTTTCAATAATTCTAATGCCATCGGATTGTTAGATGCTGGCGTCAAGTAACAGTGATCTGTGAGTTTTCAAATTTTTATTTTCAATTACCAAGCACCACTAAGGCAGGTCGATCAGGATAGGACACAAAACAAATTTGAAAATAATAACAAATTCACTCGATTCGTCATGATATGGTCGTGTGCGGAAAATGGATATGATGGTATACGCGATATGCTATTTATTTATTATAATCGTCATCACTCAATTAGGTTCTGATTGGGATATGTTAGATTCTCAAATATGGTTTTATTTTATTTTGTTGAAATCAAGATTAATAATAACAAAACTAATGATAATAAAATAAAAACTTTTCTTACATCTGTGTGAATATTGTTTTTTTTTGTAATTAATTTAATGAGATCAAACAAAACAAATATGTATATAGGTATCTATTTATACATATTATAAAAAAAATTCTTACCCTTTTTGTGTTTCACAAAAATTTTTATTATTATTATTATTTTTTTTAGCACGCGCTTAATTTACTTTAAATAGGTTTATAAATGTTTATAAATATAAAATGCATATATATTATCTTGTACATAAACATTTAAAAAAATCAAAATCAAAATCATGCACTTGTGTATTTTATCAACGGTTACTGTTCGGATGACAATATTGTTTACGCCCAAAAATGTTATCGACCGTAAACCGGTTATTCATTAAATATTGCGAATTAAATATGTTTTTTAAATTTTCTATGTGGCTACAAAAAATGTATGTAATATCTAAAATAAAAATTCATGATTGTCTCTAATGTTTATGATAATAAACGATATTATTATTATTGTTAAAATATTCTAAATTTTAAAAGTTAGATTAAATTATTCAAATTTTTGAAATGTGTATTACGATTATTAGAAGTTTCATGACATTTGCTACAATGTTGTCCAAATCAATCCTGTATGAAACTCTATTAAAATATAATATGTGCTGCATTTTGTTCATCAAACTATGGGTCAAGTATACCAAAGTTTAATAATTTATGCATCCCTGACTATTTATTATATCACACTTTATTTTTTTTTTTTAGTTTATTACAAAAAAAAATTCATTAAGCTACAAGAATACATTACAAAAAATATTTTTAATTAACTACATTTATATCATTTAAATTAAAAATAAAATAAAACAACTTGTATTGAAGATAAAAAATTGTGCACGCCAAGAACAATATATTGACGATAAGTTTGTATTTATTTTCACTAACCTTTTATTTGCCCCCGGTGGCATACCCTTTCGCCTTTGTCCTTTGAGTTTTGACACAGTGTACAATTTACGTACTTCATATTGGTAAGACTTTGGTGTCTATAAACTTGTTTTAAAAAATAATATATCAAAAAAGAAAACGTTTATATTTATATTTAACGTAATGCTATTATGCTAATGAATATAGTGCATCTAAGAGAGATATTTTAATAGCGTTTATGTTTAAAGCTTCTAAACAAAATTGATTTATTGGAAATATTATATTTATCTCTATATAACAAATGCACTAACACCAGTAAGGTCAATTAGTTCAAATTTTCCATAAAATATATTATTTATTATTGCTACATCTTACAATATTATATATATATATGTATGTAATATATATATAATTTTGGTATTTGGCACATATTTTCACATTTTAACCAGCGAAGATGGCTTGTTTATTTTTTTTTTTTTTTGTCACTTTATTAATTTGTGTTGCTGATCATTTTAATTAAAAATTTAGACAAGCTACGAATAAAACAATATTTTATTTTAAGATTATTGATGATTTTGTTCACCAATAATATTATGTGGGAATTTAATAGTAGACCAGAAATCAATATTTCGAAGTTAACATAATTATATTATAGGAACCTATACAGGGTGGGACGGTAGAACTAATGTGATTGACTGAGATTGGACGACAAAATAACCATTCCTCAAATAACCCAAATTAGATACCAAATTGTTCCCTATATTAATAAATGTATACTCAGTTGGACTTAGGTATAGTTGCCTTTATGATTGGATACGTCCTAAACTATTATCCGACTCACCCTGTATACGATTACTATAGAATATTATATTTGTATTTTGTATACATTTATATTAACCTATTTCATTGTAAGTATTGCTTTATCCGACAACAAATGCAGAAATGCATTTTGACAGTAAAACTAAAAATTACTGATTCTATTGACACACAAGAACAATATTTAAATATTAGTGCCTATTTGTACCTTATCTAATACTCAATTGTGTGAAATAATTTGGTATGAATTCCAAATATTAGCAACAATATTATGTGTGTACAGAAAAAAAAATAACATCTTAGAAACTAACCAATATAACACTAAATAAATAATACAATTCAAAGAATAAACACGAACAGTTGTATGTTATAACGCTAACGCGCATACCTACTTAACTTAACTAATAATTATTATTATATAAAATAAAAAACATTAACGCTAATATTAGATAAAAATAAAAATAAAACGAAACATTGAATTCTTTAGTTAAATAAATAATAACCATATAATAATAATAATAATAATAATAATAATAATAATAATAAAAAAGATTAATTATTGTAAGTTCATAACCTACTAAAACAGGAAAATCCAAAAATTGTTATCATCATCGTTGGATAAATAAAATAATTTATATTATACCTTATTTTTGATGTTCATAATCATTTTACTTTTCCAATGCCCAAATGTTGTATAGCAGATCTTAAAAATAAGTAATTAACATAAGTTCAATATTTTTTATCAAGTATAAGATATATGGAATAAACCTTTTATATAAGTAATCAATATAGACTATATAGGTCCCTATTCCCTATCTAATATTATATTATATTAATTTACTGAAACACGATTTCGCCCTTTTCTCTTTTTTTGACTCGACTAAACACAACACGATTGCGCACCAGATGAAATATGTTTAGGTATACTAATAATGTTATTATGAAATATGTGATAAGATATGTATGGCGGGGAATATTCGTATTGGCAAAAAGAAATTTGATCGATTAGTTCTTGAAATTATCATAATTTATGTAGGAAAATAATTAAAAGCTGCTTAAATAAAAAGCATAATATTATTAATTTTAAAAGTTTATATGAATAAAATTTTATAGTTGTTATCACAGATTTTCTTTAAAACTAATATATTTTGTGGAATTCGTAAGCCTTAAAATTGCATATTCAGAGTGCCGTCTAACTGATTATAAAATGAAAAATTTACTATGTACCTAGGTATCTTTAATGTTGATTTTATAATTATTATTTATATTTTAATTTTTGTTTGCATATTTGTAAATATAATCATATAAAAGCTTTCTATGATACATTTTAAGGTGAGGATATTTAAAAAAAATCTTGCAATTAATAATAAGGATTGCACCTATACCTAGATTTAATAAAAATTATATAATAAATAACAATAAAACAAGTTATAACCTACTACTACACAGCGTTTCCAAGGTAATAGGTATCACTATATATTACAGCTGAATGACCTTGAATTTAAAAAAGGGTTTCCGGAAGCTTATTAGCGGGTTCTACATACTACTCATTTTGGAAAATTGTCCAATTTTTTAACTTTTCGCAACATGCGTAACTTACTTTTTTTTAAATAGGAACAACAATATTATTTTCATATTTAGATAGACTCTATCTAGGTAAAATATTATAGTACGCCACATAAAACCAAAATTAAAACGATATTGTTTAGTTTTTACTGATTATAATCTATTAAGGTTAGGATAAAATTAAAAAATAAATAAATACCGTGGTGAAAAAACACGTGCACTGACATTTATTGATAATCTAACTTTATACGACGGCATCTTTGACCGTGTATCGCTTTGATTTTCACAAACCATTACTTACCTCTTTTGTAAATTAATTTAATGAATCGGTGACTTGACAATGTGATTAGGTGATACGTAATGATAACCGGGCAAGGCTAGTCCAGCAGTTTCCATAGATATCCTGATAACAAATAAAATCAAATTCAATAAAATAAAAGTCTACACGACATCGGTGATCAACAGATATGTCGAATCGTTTGGTATAAGATATGCATTATACATATAAGTAATATGTACAATATCTTGATAAAAAGTCGATTTTACTGACCTCGATATGCGTTCAAATATAAGTTTCAGTTGGTTTCAAAATTAAACATTTTTTTTGCTGAACACACATGCTTAGTTATACACTAATCAAAATAACGAATAAAAATACAACTCAACTTTATGATAAAACCATTTATGTAATATAATATAGTCTCATGCATATATTTGATGATTCAATTTAAAAGGGCTATTGTTTCATGCACATCAAATGGCCTGTAGTGTAAAGTTGATAAATAATGACTCATAATAAGAAAAAAACCTGTAGGTAATTGTAAACTCATTCAAATTTATATTATCATGAATAATCTAAAATATATATTACATTAACAACATTTATATTTACTTCTATCGTCTACAGAAGTATTAAACTATAAAATTATAACACAACATAATATTAACATTAATGTATGATATCGGAACAATATGAAGGCTTTAAATTGTTTAAACTTAAATAAAATACACATAATTATATTATATTTATAAAATTAATTAATTACTTTAAGTGAGCATTTTATTCATATCACATAAATATTTTGATACAAAATAAATGATAAAAATATATAATACAATTATTGAATGGGTAAAAATTTGGTCTGTATATAGTTTTTACAAAATTAATACGGTTTAATGAACGGTTGATTATAAGGCACTTACCATTTTAAATATATTATAACAACAAATTAAATTAAATATAAATATAAAGGATTGTAATTAATATTATGATTATCTCAATATAAACTTAAATAATTGAAAAATGACTAGTAAATATTATAATGTAGTAACGAATTCCAACCAACCCCCTCCCCCATGAACACTCCATTTTCATGAATACAATTAATGCACTGCAACACACACACACACACAAAAAAAAATAATAAACAATTTCTCAATATATTGTATAAATATCAAATATATATGATTGCCAAATTTGTAAGCCTTTTTTTGTAACATAGTTAAATAAAAAAAGAAGCTGTTGATATTAATGGTTAATGTAATATTAAACTGTATACTTTATACATAAAGTTTCACAGCAAGCCTTTAAAAACTGTAAAAAGAAATTGTCAGGATAAATCTATGTTTGAGGGATAATTTCTCTACAACCCTTCTCAGTATTTACATCAATGGTCATCATATCTTTATATTATATTTTTATAATACGTAACTATTCGATACGCAAGTGACGAGGCATTTAGAAACACGCTTTTTCAATGCATAAATACTGTGACAATACGGCCAGTATGTCGCTATTGATTTTATAAACTGGTCCGTTCCACCCCCTTATCACAAAAGACTTGTGAATTGAGTGCAAAACAGAGACTGGAAAATATATGATTTTTCTGGATTCTAAAATATTTAAATGAGAGTTCCAGTGAGATTTAGTTTTCAATATTTTAAAAGGATTCCCGTTCCATAACCAATTATTTTCAGTACAGTTCCAGTTCTTGATACGAAATCGACTAGATTGTTTACACAAGGGTATAGTAAATACTATAAAATCGTAAATAACTATTATAGCAATACGAAAACCACAATAGAAATACGGATGTTATAGGATTTTCGAGGTTACGTATTCGGCTGCCGTTGTCGTAATCGTCTGGTACATTTTTTTTTTTGGACAGACTCGATGGTTTATTTTCTTTTTAAGTACAGTGATTCGCAGCGGTCATCGATCAGTCTGTAAAATTAGGACCACACTATCGTATAGGTACAGTCTTTCGACGGTAGTCGTGGTTCACGGACAAAAAGTTACTATATATATTGTTACGATATACTATATTTCATACTGTGTACTATAATTTTATAATACATGTGCCGAAAACTGTGGTCAGATATGGGTTTGTTTGTATATTTTAATATTACATCAGTACGGCGTGAACTTGATGCGGTCGGTTTTGTGTTTGGCGACGGCCGGCTGTGGGGATAGCAGTGCGGCTACCGCGGGGCCGTGGAAATGGTGCTGGACGGGTAATATGTCAGCGGCGGTGGTGTACTGCTGTTGGTGGTGAGGGTGGGTGGCTGGCAGTGGGTTGGCGGTCTGGTGGGCGTTCGTGGCCGAGGTGGTGGTGGTGTTCGTGGTGTTGCATGTAACGAGCATGTGGTGAACAGGGAACGGGTACTGGTGCGGCGGCAATACTAGCTGTTGCTGTTGTTGCTGTTGTTGCTGCTGCTGCTGTTGTTGCTGTTGCTGCTGCTGCTGCTGCTGCTGGTGATGTTGGTGGTGGTGAAGGAGGTGATGGTGGTGGTGGTGTTGGATTTCTGATTGCAACATCGATGCGCGTTGTATGTCCAAGCTATGGTCGAGGTCGAGGAATGGCGGTGGGGGGGCAATAATAAAAAAATAAAAATAAAAACAATATCGGTAGAATAAAAAATAAAAATCGTTATACCATTATGATATAATATGTAAGTAAATATAAGAAAAACAAAAACAAGAAAAATATATTAAGAATGATATAAAATGATGTAAATCAGGGACTGGAACCTGTTACATAGATTTCGGTTCGCCAAAAAATAAATTAGATTAAATTCACTCTAATATTGAAGCTAACAACACAAAATAGGTTCTGCTAAACGCTAATTTGCTATGTTGTACGTTTGTAAGACGAATACAACACATATGACATTATAGATAAAATTAATCGTTCTTAGTTTTCAAAAGATGTCGGTTTAGTTCCAGTCCCTGGTTGAAGTATTTCAGTGAAGTGTTGTATTTCAGAGACCTAAAACCAGTCGTTCAGCCAGGATACGATTTGGAGAAGGATTTTTAATTTTATAGGCCTTGGTTTGGTAACTATTCTAAAATATATTCTAAAAATATTTTTGTTTTAATGCGATTTAATACAAATCAACCACTACAGATTCTCGAAGAAGCACTACCAATTTCAACTGTCTTTAATTTATAAATACTAAACATTCATTCTATATGATATATTCTAGATAAAACTACAATATACGCCGACTATCCACTTTTGTTTTAGAGTAAGTTTAAGACTTTTGTAGAACATAATTTTTACATAATTCACATTTAGGTATACTATCTGAACCTAGTTAATTTTATTTCAATTGTATAATAATGTGGACTAAAATATTAAATATGAATGGTTTATAGTGTTAGAATTACATTTAATAGTAATAGACCCAGCCTAGACAACTGGCCGTAAAAAAAAATAGTCTTAATATAACAACAGGTAGCTCCTTCTAGGTTCTGGCTTCACCACTATATATGACTAATACTGTATTCGATTGCGATTTAGGATTCACGTTTCTAAACCCAAATCAGACACTACATATATAATGATCAAGGTGGTACTACTGTATATAATAATGATTTTTTTAAACTACACTGGATTTAACTTATTTATTTTGCAAATTACGTATTTTGGTACTGAAAACCATGGCGAAGTCAGAATTTTGCGGTTAGATTTAGTTTTGAGTGTATAGCCATTTTACATTTTAAGTTTTACCCAGGGCTTGAAACCGTTACTGAGATTGTAAAATTGTAAATTTCTGTAACCAGAAAAAAATGTTGATACCGGTTACCGGTATTAAATTGGCGTTGTCATCAGAGATACATATTATTATATGTATTAACGGCCCTACATTAAATATTACAGGTAACCACTTCAAACAATTTATTTAAATAGTATGATTAAAAAATATTTTAAAGAAGTTAAATATTATAGTAGCTACGAGCTCCTAATTATTTATGAAGCTAAAATAAATTAAACATATTATAGTTCATAAGTAACGGTGGTTGGTACTCGGTACTAATAAATATCGGTAATCGGTTCTTAACCGGTTAAAACATATTATGTTGTTATAACTTTTATGTTTAATGAAAAATCGTAACGGTAACCGATTTTAGGTTCTTAAATTTCCGGGGAATTACCGGTTTTTGTTAAAAACTGGTTACCGTAGTTTCAAGCCCAGTTGAAAATTGGGTTTTATCATTTGATCTACTCAGGAGGGTTTTACATGGTAAATTGAAAGATGATTTAATCTAAACCACCTGAACGAGTGTTATGAAGGAACGACTCCACGGTATATGTGTCACCGTTAAAAAAAATTTTATCCGTGACCTACCAGTGGTGATTTTATATATCAAATCAAGGGATGTTTTAACTTTAATCGTCCCAGGGAGCGTAGTGTTCAAATAATCTTACCAGATATATAAGGGCTGTTAAAAAATTATATTTTTTTATTTTTTACACTGCTACAGTGTTATTACCACCTGTGGTGGTTTTATAATGAAGTCGAGGGGGGTTTTCGATTTAAACCGTTAAGCAAGCGTAGCAAACAGGTAACCCCGCTGTTTCTACAAGTGCAGTAAGTTAAAATTGGTCTTCACCCAATGGTATACCTGTGGTGGTTTTGTAAAACTAATCCAAAGTTTTTGACTTAAACCATCCAAGGTTAATAATAATAAATTTAAAAATCTAAGATACAACTTCTAAAGGTATCCGTATACTAAGTTTTCCATTGCACTACCATAGTATACCGATTTATTAGTTGTAAAATTTACTATAAAAAGATATATCCAAATTCCAAATTCTAACTTCACCATAATTTTAAGCATATATAAATACCTATACTACCTAAAAAAGTATAGGGGTATCCTACACTACAATTGGTCATCGGATATTAATGAAAACCAACTTTATAATGTGTTTTGTGAGTACTTTTATAGTATAGGACTTAGATACTATAAAATAATTTTCAAGAATAACATTCTATGTAGTTAAATACACTGGCGTACATTTATATTTATCATTTAGGCCATGGAGCCAAATTTTTTATTGGGTCCCCCCCCCCCCCACATGGTTACATTACATTTTAGACTCTTGGGGTAGCTGAAGGAAATTAAGATGAATACATTTTTGTAAAGACTTTATTACTCATGCAATCGTAGTTATCTCACTATCTAATAAGTTATAACGATTGGGTGTAATTTCGGGCCAAAATCGTATATCACCCCTTTCTACTAATAATTGACTCCTTTTTCGCTAATTCAAAATTGTTCTCAAGTACCAACTAAAATTAGTAAATAATAAGTTTTTATGTAATCCGTAATCCATATTTTAAAATTCTTTTGTATTAAAAATAAATAGGTTTAGCACTTAAATACCTACATATTATAAATTATGATAATATATAAAATTAAATGTTTGTATGCATGTGATTTGTTTTTATTAAGGATTATCCGTGTTCTATTTAGTTGTTTACCTATATAATATAAATAACTAGGTATATATTGAATGTCTTGGGACTTGGTATACAACTGGATAATTCGGGATGGGATATATTGTAATGTATGTTAAAAAATAACTATATTATGCGTGAAAAGGAAATATATGTAAAAACTATGTACTTATTTATATGTATCGTATAAAATGTTAATAAAATATTTATTTGTAGATTTAAGTTATTAATTTATTTCGATTAATTTTTATTCTTTTAATCTAAATTTCGCATTCATTAAAATGTTACACGAATTCAATCAACTGCTATTATACATTTATACATCTAATATATATTCACCGCATTGCGAAGTTGCGTTAGATACAGTGGAATTTAATCACAGCGACGATGCCTCAAACGGATTAATGGCTTACATGATTCAATTAACAAGCTGCATAAAATTTCGACCGCAAATAGCCACGCTGTAACAGTGCAGCCAATTCTAATTGAACGCCTACCAGCTTTAAAGCCGGGCTCTGTATTCCACATCTATATATTCTGGGTCAGCTGAAAACTGCTGATATTTAACAACTTTATAATTCTTGACAGCTTTCAAGTGCACGCTACTGTAGATTAATGCAAGCCCCTATTGTCCATTTTGACCCAGAATCGCTACCGAAAAAAAATAAAAAGCCGAACGAGAACGCAAAAGCGAAAGTGTGTCCTTGCCAAAAGGTATGGCAAACGAGTAGTAGTTGTATTCATGCTGTAATTTAAACTCTAGGTACTCACCTCATATTGATTAAGTACTGAGCTAAAGCCACTGAGTCAGGATTTCCAGTTATTGTTATGGTCCTATCCGTGCTTGCACTTCCTTCACGGTCTTCACAATTTGAGATCCGTATCATTGCTCCACTGATTTGCCTGGAATCATAATATAACCATAATTATTATTCAAGTGAAAAAATAAAAACCAACAATACTAAACACGCACCTAATTTCAGCGATTTTAGTTCCTCCTTTGCCAATGATGCAGCCAATTAAGTCATTTGGTACGGTCATTTCATGAGTTTGTTGACCGCCTCCAGATCTATTGTTAATATTGGCTCCAGTACCATTAGATCTCAACTGGCTGCCAGCCAATGCCGCCAATGCTTTAAAAGTATATATTTTATAGATTATAACTTGATCAAATAATTGTTAATTAAACCATTAACTTACCTGCTGGATTAAATGAATTCGCAGGTCCTCCCAAGCTTCCAAGTCCAAGTGCCGCAAGACCAGCTAACGGATTTCCAGTCAATTTTCCCAACTAAAATACATTAATTAAGTTGGTAGTGAATTTTTATACTACTATACGTTGGTATATTTGAAATAAAAGTTATACTTGTGAAGGTCCAAATGCATTTTTAAGCAGGGGATAGTCCAGTGGATCAATTAAGCCTAGACTTGCTGCTGCACCAGGCGATGGAGGAACCATGAGCATTGGAGCGTTATATGGGCCGCCACCTACCATCATGGTGCCTACATCACAACCAGCTGCGGATCCTGCACTTGCTAGAGTAAATGCTTGTCCTCCAGCCAGAATAACTGGTGCACCCATCTGAGGTTTAGCACGATACGGTATTGTTACGCCTTTAGGAGGTGACTGAAATATAATTGCTCATTGGTTATTTAAATAAATTATACATAAGATTCAAAATAACTAAAAAGTTTAAGTTGATTTAATAACATTATTTTCCTATCAACTACATTGGTTTTGTTGCTTAAAATGTATGATCAGATAAGCAATAACTATCATGATGTGTTGTTAATTTTAATAATAATAATTCTCATTCTGTATAGAACTAAATATATAATATTGTTTTAGTTACATAATTTATTAGTATACTTACTTCCACCATAACTGCACAAATGTGAAATATACACTGCGTTATTGAGTCCCTCGTACCAGTTAATGTAACTGCTCTTTCTGTAGACTGAGGAAGCACATCAGAAGCCACTTGTATCTGTGCTCCTGTAGCTTCCCTAATTTCTTTGATTTTATTACCACCCTTCCCAATTAAAGATCCACACTGTGATGCTGGAACAATCAACCGAAGGGTCATACCACATTTTCCGATCGCTGTTGCACCAGTTTTACCATTTTGCATTTCAATAAACTATAGTAAAAAATTATTAATTATTTATATTGATAATATGAAATTTTAGACTTATTGTAAAAGGTTTAATATTTACAACTTTAAAAATAATAGTTTATAATTAAATTTAAGTTATTTATTTATTTTGGAGATAATTTGTGTACATAAGTGTAGCATTATATATACAATAATTTAATTTTATAGAACATCTATCCGATTTAGGTCTATTGATGTATAAATAATTGTATTCAAATTATTGTTTTGATTACTAATGAAACTAAAATAAATAAAGATAGAAATATTCAAGAATAATAATATAATTGAGGGGTCTGGTACTGATTTTCAAAACTTTCTGCAATTCTATAATATTTGAAAATTGTATTTTATATTTTATTTGCCATCTTTATTCTTATACTTTACCACTAATCAACTTCCTGACACATATTTTTTGTGGGAGGGGGTTGTGATATAGTTCAGTGCATTATATCAATAAAAATGAATTTACAGGAAAAAATCTCAGTCCTTGTAGAATTGTCAGATTTTGATAACTATTTTTTTTCAGTAAGAAAAAGTTTTCCTAAAAGTGGCATTGACCTCCAATTTTTATTTTATTTAAAATAATGGTATAAAATATTTTCTAAGAAAATAACATCTGCACCATGTCTTATTGTCTCAAACTCTCCACTACACAAAATCCTAAAAATTGAATCAGTCTCTATTAAAGCTAAAAACTATTACGAAAAATTCCACACCAGAATCATTCAACCACACAAATTCATTAGTATTTAATTTTGCCAGATAATTCATCCCAGATAATCCCCACGTCGATTAAAAAGATACTGGTGTCAAGATCTTTTGAAGTCTTGAATCCCAACCTGTACTAATTTAACATAATAAACTTTCTCCCCTCCCCTCCCCTCCCCTCCCTCAAGCCAGAGAGTTTCCACTATGACTAAATAAATTTATTTAATCATGGTTTCCACCATGAAGACTAGAGATAAGAAGGCCAAACTCTGCTGGACGCCTGCACAAAAATTGGTTCTATAAAACACTAATCATTTCTCCACCAGTGCGTGGTGGTCATATCCAAGGCTGCCTCGGAGTATAATTAACCCGTATTAGATAGGGACATACTCGACTTTATTACCATTAAAAAAATTATAATTAAAAAAACCTAACCTAACCAAACCTGGGACTCTCTGTACGCGTGATTTCATATATATTGTTATTTTAATTTTAAGTTACCAAATTTACTTATTGTATATCAAATATTACAGATTGTAAGTGTACTATCGTGTGTGAATGAAATAAATAAATATTTAAACGATAAGATACCAATTTTTTTTGTCATGGCCTTCTTGATGGATAGTAAATATATGAATAAGACTGACCTTACCTTGGGACATGACTAAAATATGAAATAAACACTTTTTAATAATTAAATTACTTAACTTTTTTTTTTTTTTATTACAACTTAATTTTACATAATTTCAAATATTTATAACATAAGTGAATAATGATTAGTATCAACATGTACAATGTATGGTAATATTGTTTTAAATATATGTCTTTTAATACAAGTAAATTTATCCAAGCAAACATTAAGTAGGTACGCCTAAAAACTCACCTCTTCAACTTTTGTGCATATTAAAGAAAATGCTTTGTAAATAGCTTCAGTAGATCCTGATATGGTCACTATTCTTTCAGGACAAGAGCCATCAGATATATTGATTTTGGCACCAGACTGAAAAAATTAAATTGTAAACACTGTGATACGAAAACAATTAACAACAATTATTTTATTTTATTTCATTTATTTTGTTTATTTCTTTATTTAATTAATATTGAAATCACCTACATCTTAAAGAAATAAATGTAAGTACCTACAGCGTTGTTAAATTAACTACTAAACTATTTTTAAAACGCTACTAAGTAAACTTTTTACAGACATCTTATAAATTTAAAATGAATAACCAATCACATAATAAAAAATATATGTAATACAATTTTTGACCAAAGCAATTAGTAATAATACCCATAAGCCATAATATATTATATATATATTAACGATAGATACAAATACTGGCTATCAGGCATTACTCGTCACGGTGCAAGCTTAAATTGTCCTATACGTGTATAACCGTATAAATGTAAACATAGAATTAAAGTTTATTAGGTTAGACTAAAACTTAAGAATATTATGCAGAGTATGACTTGAGCAAAATTCATAATGTTATATAATTAAATAATGAATTATTTATTTTAAGAAAGACATACATTTTTGCTGTGTTTTCTAAGTTGTAGCTATTTAAAAAATAATTTCATTGTACTTGGGCTTACTTTGAATTTATTGTTTTTAACTATGATTAATCTTCTAGAGCTTATCTAAGGAGCGCGTTAAGATTCATCAGTCGAAAAATGTCAAGTTCGATCAACATAAAAGAAATTTATATTCTGATATTTATTCTGTCTAAGGATAAAACTGTCGGAAATGTTTCTGGCACAATGTATAATTTCACTATTCTCCGAGACCTTTCTGGACTCAATCTTACGACCCCATTTCTAAATCACCCTGTGATTAATATCCTCCAGGATGGTCCGTATAAATCTGAAGAGTGAGAAAGAATATTGCTAGATGAATTGTGTATATACATACCTCTTCTCTGAACCGCTTGACAATCTCTCCTTTTTTCCCTATTATACTACCAACTTCCTGTAAAAAAAATTGCGTTACAATTTATAACGATTAAGTATAATTTATTATGTAGTTAATGCAAATAATTTTAGTAGGTTAACATATGTCAGTATGTAACATAACTCCACATTCCAATCTCTAAATAAGATACATTAATTGGATTATAACACTTATTGGTAATTTAAATAAACTGAAGTTTGATGCCAACGTGGCCACATTGACAATATAAATGTTTACAATGTTACAATTATTATTTATGATTTCATTTTTCAATCAAGTGCTTGAATACTAAATCGTAATTCAATATAAAAACACACAAACAAAGCTGAGCTAGATAGTTAATTATTTTTTTTTATCATTAAGTTAAGTTAATATGGATAAAAAAATTATTTAAATTTAAAATTAAAAGTAACTTTTTTTATTTTTAACTTGTAAAAGTTCCAAGATAAATGGAAAAAAGTAACTTAACTAAGTTACAAATCAGCCATATTTTTTTAAATTGAATATTTACGATCAATGCCAAAGCATAATACAAACATTTGATAAAAGTATATATATAAACATATATAGGGTTATTATAGTAAAAATAAAATATATATAAGAATGGGAGGGAAAGAGAAAAAGAGAGGGTAAATAACAGAAAGGCAGGCCATCCAGAGAGTTCTATCACTCTATTAACCGAAGTTATTAATTATTTAGGAACATTTTTATAGAGATCATAAGGTATTAACACCTTTTTTAAACTTCGAACTGATACTTACTGCAATAAAGGGTAATTATTTTTAAAGTTGTAAATTATTTAAATTTTAACTTTCAGACATATAAGAGTAATTTTCTATTTTTTTATGAAAGTTAAGGTTTAAAGAAAAAAAAAGTTTCAAAAACCAATCAATATCATTGGTTAAAAATAAAAGACAAGTTGTTGGCATATTCAAAAATCAAACCATTTTACCTCATTACCTTCAATTAGATAGGACCACTAGGTGGTTGTCAGAAACTATGAATACATGCGTAAAAATCTAAGACCGATGGAAAGCATAAAAAAACCTTCATAAGTGTGTTTTTATAAATTTTGAACGTTACAACGAAAATATCTTACTAATAAACTCATTTAATATTTTGAATGTATTTTAAAAATGTTATACCTAACTAAAAAAAATTGTTCCTATAATTTAAAATAGTGTTGTCAGTGAGCGGGCCTAATCTAACCTAACCATCTCTATATCATAAATCTTATTTTGTTTATCATTGATCTATTGCGCCCCCCCCCCTCCTAAAAAAAAGAATTTCGGGGATGTCACTGACTGACTGACTGGGTTGTACCAATTATAAAGAATGATGTTAAGACTAAAAGTATATAAAAGGACATTAATTTACCATCATATAATTTTAAGAAATTGAAAAATAATATTATAGCCATAAGAGTGGACTATAACATAAGTATGTAATATGTATTATAGTTTATACTTAGTGTTAAGTGGTTAAAGGATATTATACCGACAAGATATGCCTTAGGTAAAATACAGTTTGTTAAGTAGCAGTCTAAACGCGTTGCTGGGAGCATATAATAATACGATTCAAACAGATTTATCATTTACTATTTCTGTTTAATTTATGATAGTTTAACTTATACGGATATTTTGGTAGGGAAATTAAAGAAGTATGTTCCAACTAAATTAGAATAGTACAATTAAAGTGAGAATCTAATATTTATATGGCTAAGAAAAAAATACTATAAAATATGTAATATATCATATATATTATGTATATTTAATATAAATCTTTCCCGTTGATATAAGGAGGAATTATTATATATTTGAATTTAATCAAACTTTGACATTTTTTTATGGGAGAGTAAAACTTTGGCGTATTTGTATACAATGTTTACCTTATATCCCTTGGAGATTTAATATAAAATCTTTTTTCACAATCATCTATTTTTTAAATTTCTTAACTACGTTTGTAACTCGTTTTTATTCCCTAGAAAAAGAGTTTCATCATAGTTGCTATTGTACTTAAATAAATAGTAGGTATAGGTACTGAAATGCTGGATTGTTGGATTTAAATTTGGAAGTCGATCGCTTCCAATGTATTCCAATAAAAAATATAGTAGAGTTATAAGACTTTTTAAAATAGTTTTTATTAATTTTTAAAAGTATTTCTTGTTGGTACTTACAGAAAATAAAAAATAAAAATTATTAGCTGTACTTTTAAAAATAATTGGAAAAAACTAGAAAACAAAATTACGAAAAAAAATGGGAATATTTATCCAATACAAATTCTTAAATTTCATGACATTTTACCTAAATATTTATAAATTGGTATATAGGTATAATATTTTATATATGATACAATTTTAAAAATTGATAAGTTATATTAAGATAAATAAATTATAGAATATCCTTAAAAATAGATTCTGATCATCTTTTTTCACTCAAATTAATTTTTTCATAGAATCAAATTTAATACAAATTTAAAATTTATTTATAGTAAACAGGTAATATAATGACGATGTGCGTAATCACGACCGACTCAAAACCTACAATACAGCAAAACAAATATTTCCAGGTTTTGTGATTATTTATATTATTTTCTGTAGTATGAAACTTTGTATTCATATAAATGAAAAAAAATGTATTTATTAAACGTTTTATACTTTTATAGACCTTAAAACTTAAGTCTTAAATACAAGTTTCATTTACCATGGTAAAAATATAAGTAGTTTTTCTAAATCCAACATGTAAATACGTATAATACAGTATAGTACTATATGTCTATATAATACTACTATAATACATATTATTATCTACTATAAACAACAACATAATATTACTAAGCATATTGATTATAAATATGTACAAGGTGAAAAATTTAATTGGTGTCAACACCATTGCCCATGGTTGTATATAATGTAATTAGAAATGTTAGAATGGGTTGCTTGATAGGGTGGCAGTCGAATGGTCTAATCATGCGATTTCATATTGTCTTTTTAGACACTTCTTAGCAGTCATAACGTTATATTACAAAAAATTCCAAATCGTTGTATTATGTATACATCAACGGTTATATTAATAAGATAATATAATATAGTATATTATAATTTTTAAATTCATTTATGGAATGAGTTTAAAACAAAAATAATAATAGTTGATCACACTAAAAGGAAGTAAATTTACATGACAACTTATGCTGAACATAACGTCATGGGTTTAACATATTATTATATTATAGTGACACGTAAAAATGCTATCTAAAACCTGTGTCAACACTCCATGTTGTTCTGACATAAAGTTATTTGTCATAACAAAACAACAATTTTATCATTTTTATCATTTTTATCATTATTTAAGTTTTTACTTTTTTTGAATGATGAAAAAATACATTTTTCATTTCATATTCCGAAGTAGAATATATTCGGAATAGAGGTACTTTGTTACATTAAAAATGAATTTTGAATGATTAGTTAATAACTAATAAGTTATAGGTATATTTGTTTAAGTATTTAAATTAAATGTTTTAATGAAAGGAGTAGGGGACCAACATTATTCGGAGACACAGGGTACCTATACCTACCCTTGTTGTAATTTTTTTTAACTTTTTGAAAAAATACGTGTAGACACTTAAATCAATCACCTTGTATATAACATTATATATATTTACCTAAATGTATACGTACATATAACACATACAAGTGTAATATGGTTTCACTTATGAGACTATTTAGAATAGTAGAAGTAATAATAACGCTAAATGGATTATTTACTACATTCTTTTTAAGGCTTCAATTCCACGAGGGGAAGGTGAAATCGAAAATTACAATGTTAATTATTACATTTTATATTCATTATTCTTTACCCAGATTACTTTTATACTGCATATAGTTTTTAAAAATATTAAATAATATTATGTAGAAGACAAACTCAAAATATAATATTTACCTTTCCTTGCATTATTAGCCGAAGTGTAAGGCTGATATTGGAGTCATCTTTCGATTTGGCGTCCATTTGGTCCTTTCGTTGAAATCCCTGTAATCCTTGATTATTCGAGTTACTGTGGAAAATAAAATATTATTATGATACAATATTAATTAACGACACGTATTAATTAAACAATAATTGCTTTGTATGTATATTATCATATTATGTTATAAGTTATTCAAAATTACACAGATACCTATTTTCTAACAGAAATTAAAGGGTATTAAAATTTGTATACACTGAATATTACACTATAAATAAACGGCTATTATATACTACAGTATCCTTAATTAAGGAAACTATATGCGGATGATAATATACGTGGAGGTATAATTGGTAAAAATAATGATGATTAAGAATTAAGATACTCTCCTTGTAAAATTAAAATTAACTATCATGCTGCTATCATAAATTTATATTAGGTGTAGTTCTACATACAATATTTGTATAAAGTGAAAATTACATTTCAATGAAACGATACTTAAAAGTATATGACCTTGATAAATTAATTCAAGATAATATTATTAAAAATAATATGTTCCTAAGTTTGTAAGATAAAGTTAAGATAATTTTTATTAAATATTTAAATCAATATTTGTTATACAATAAATTTAAAACGTTAATAACCAAAAGAAACAAAAATATTTTTAAGATAATATGAATTATTACAAATCAATATTGAAAGAATAACACTGCTTCAAAACGAGTAAAATTTTAAATGATTTATATAAAATATGATAATCCAATCCTTTACAGGAACGTTCTATTACGTCAATGTAAAAATATTATTTTGAATATTAAAGTATATTTTTTAAATGAAAACTTAACAAACTGTGCATCAGAAAAAAGAAATTCTTTTCCGATTTTGTTTCAATAAAATGATTAATGAATGATAGAGGATTATCATGGCATTAATTCACATAAGGGATCCCGCAAAACCTACACGCGTCACGGTCTCTTGCTATTTTGTTTTTTAGTTGCATTTAAGTATTTTTCCGAAAACACACACCTAATAATATATTATATTATATGAGTTAGGTAGGATTTTTTCTGGATCACATTAATACTTAATACCTACTTAATATATTTATTTAAATATCACATCTACACATAAATATACATTCACAACCTGAAACATCAACACCCGGACGTTCACACACAGATTATAGAAAAAACAATTATCTAAAATATATTCTATACTATAGTTCTTGGTATTTTGGTGTTTCCTATACCTACACATTTCATGAATCTGAGAGAATTAACACAATTGATCGTTGTTTGTTTGAAGTCCGAAAAACAATTGGAAACTGTAGAATATAACACTTGATGCGTAAGTAATAATGCGTGTTCTTTACTTTTTATAAATTGCCAGTCAAATAAAATATACAAACACCGTGGAAAATGGTTCACACCAGATTGCGAAATTGATTAGATATTGAATGTATGATAAAATAAGTATATATATTATTTTTTATTCACATTTTCACAATGGAGACATTATGTGATTTATCCAGCAAAAATCAACAGATAACTCGCATATTTATTACCATGGGTGTAATCAGTCAGGGAGGGTTCACTTCGACATTGTTTTTTTTTTTTTGTTTAAATTCAAAAATCAAAAACTGTAGACTTAAAATTTTCATTACAAATTCAACTGAGCAATTTATATACACATTTTTTTTTGATTTTAACACCTATAATACTAAAAAATGTAATACAACATGCCCCTTAAAATGTTTTTAAATTAATTTAATAATATCTATAAAGTGGATAGGCTAGACGTTTTTTATGGTGAGTTTTTTCTATCTATTTTAGTTATTTATTTTTGTAATTCAAAATATATTATCTGTTGAGATTTTAATTTTTTCGCCATTAGGTACGTACTACGTATGTCATTATTTTCTACGCACAATGACATTTTTAAAATATTTTGTCAAATTGTAAGTTATTTATACTTTGAACCGATTTGCCATTTTACAATTCTCACCTATCTACCTACCTTATGTTAATAACAATAATATATGATAATATTATAATAGTTAATAATATAATAAATAATAATTAATTAATTCCAACCGAGCGAATATATCTACTAATGGAAAATAAATTACCTATAGGTCAATTTTAAAAGCTGTATAAAATGTTAACATCTACAAAAGTGATTTAGGTTAAAGAATCATAATAATAATTTATGTTTAAATGTCTATAAAAAATCGGTAAATATCTGATTTAGTTACCAACATAGTAGAAGTCCTATAGTCCTATTCATTGAGTATAGTCACTGTAATGGATGCATTAAGTTTGAATTCAATGATGAATAATCGTACTTATGAAAAATCGATTTTTAATAAAGAAGATCGTATAAATTAGATATAATTTTAAGGGAACCTAGCTTATATTAATTTACTATATTATTATTTATTAGTAATTTCGATCTTCGGTAGGTTAAACTAATTACTATCAAAAAATCGCTTATAAGTCAATACTAAATGTTACTATGCATTGATAATAATAATATAAGACAGTATCTGGTGAAAAATTAAAAATTTCTACTAATGGTAAATATAAAACGACTAAAATCATTTGATGAAAAGTAAAAGAAACATATACTAAAGTATCTCCATTACACCTAAAAGCTATTGATGTTGCTATAATGAATGGCATCGCAGCTTTCTAAAGTTGTATTTAAAACTATAGTTAAGTGGGAATGGATGAATCTAGATTATCTACAGCCGAATTCAATATCTGGAGACAACGTCTTGGTTTCTTGCAGTTTCTTCATTTAAAAATAATTGATACCGTAATAATAACCATTGTTTTTAATGAATGAATAAGCTACGGTTATCGTGGTTTCAATCACTTTTAAATGAAGAAATTGTAAGAATTCAAGCGGGAAAGATAATTATATTTTCCTCTTTTCTAAAGTTAAAAATTGTCACTATTTGAATAAAGACTTAAGTACCTATTGGGTTATGGACGAGTCCGTCATGATTCAAATCATGTTTAGAATTAATTAATCAAGTTTTTGTTATTCACGGTTCCATTAAGAGAGAAAGTGATGATAAGATAGTCGTGCTTTTAGTATATGCGTAAACTACAGGTTGAGATTAAGATTTATTATATGCTCGACTTTTTTTTTACACTTTAGTAAATTTACTCAACAAAGTTAAATTAATTTCAATTTCAACTCTGAAGATTATAACTGACAATGTTGCATTTAAGTTTCCATTTGCTATCCATTCTGCTTTAATTTTTCATCTTCAAAATTAGCTTCTTTAGTTTTTTTGTTACTGATCCGTGCTCGGGTAACTAACAAAAGCGTTGAAAGAATTGAAAAAATTAAAATATTTTACAAAGTACCTATCTACTAAGTTTTTTTACAACAATATTAAGAAAATAAGAAATATCGAAAAAAGTTACCTTTATTATTTTATTATTGTTAGAACATTTTGGGTTTGGACGAAATTTCAGGATGTATAAAAGTAATAAACTCAAGGAATTCACTCTACCCAGGTCAGGGGCGCAAAAGTCAGAATAAAATAACCATTAATATATATTATTATTAATAGTACACATTTTGTTTAGAATATCCGAAAAATAGTTACCTTTACAAAGGTCTATTATAATAACTGCACTATAGTGTATAGTATATTGTATACCTAAGCATATTACAATTTACAAATTTTTACAAAATAATATGACGTTATTATAATATCATGCCCGAGATCCCAAGTGATACTAATAAGAGCTGTTATGGTAGGTAGCCGATAATGTGTTTTTATTTTTACTTTAAGTTTATACTTCTGCTTACAACGCCACCTCAGCACACACGTCGACATGGTAGTTTTGAAAATTAATAGGATTCCAAATTTCTTATTTAAAGACTTCCGTCAATGCTTTAATATTTATGGATAGGTATATACTCGTATTTCAATATTTAGTCATTTTATATAAGTCCATGAAAGGAAGGCGGAAGCACTTCTAGAAATTCAACGATGAGTTGTTTATTATTATAATATACAAAATTAAAATAATTAATATAATTCTAGTATTCATATATTTATACAATTTGTAAGTTTATAACTTAGTTTTTAATGCAAAATAATTATTTGTAAGAATGTAAATATCTATAAATAGTATACCTACACTATACAACAAGTGTTTGTTGATTTTTACTTTTTATCGATGTTATAACATTTAGTTTATTGTTACATTAGAAAAACACTAAATAACAATTATATACCTACATCTTTCTTATTTGGAGTAAAGAAAGAAGAAATAATATATTTCTAAATTATCTTCAAACCAAGTACTTATCTACCTATTTAATCTAATTTTATTTTATTTTTATTTTTTTTATACGGCTATGTTTATTAAGCAATGGTCAGACATTTATCAGTAGAGTAATATGGACTACTAGCTAAACAGTGGTATGATATATTAATCTTTAAGCCTAGTAAATATTTTTAAATATTTTAATAATCAAACATAAATTCAATTCAAAATTTAATTAATTTTTATTTTCTAAAAAATATTTTAGCACATTGAAAATGTAAATTTTAAGTATTTATTATTTTGTTATATTAATAGTTAGTAATAAAAATATAAATATTTTCATGTAGAGTTCAATTAAAGTAAAAAATACAATTTATTTTCGTATTTTTCAAATGTTTTATTATTTTTAATATTCATGGATTTGTATGTAGGTAATTTGTTATTTAGTTTTATATAATAGTAAATGTTTGAATATTGAGCGCAAAAGTAGCTGAAGTAAATTCTTGCAAAAGAGACGAATATCTAACTTGAGGATGAATATTTCCATAAACCAAAACAAATAACGATTGTATACTTTGTTTATAGAAAATGTAACAAATCCATAATTTTGTTGTTAACGTAATTGTATTAAAAACAGTTATTGACTACGATGTAAATTTATGTTAATAAATATCAATGTATAGTTAATTATTTTCCTATTAATATTATTATTATAACTTTTTTAAAAATAAAATAAAATAATTAATATTACATTTTTCATATGTGTGTGTGTGTGTGTGTGTGTGTGTAGTTCTGTAGATGAACCTTGCTCCGGCTCTGGCTGAACAGTAGGTTTATTGTATATCTGTACACTGTGGTCTGTGGTTGATCATTGTAATGAGTGTTAAATTATAATAATTCAATGATAAATCATTACATGCGAAAAACGATTAAAATATTAGTCTGAATATTTTTTTATTGGGTATAATAAATAATGATATCTGTAGTAATGAAAAAAATGTTTCAATTACAGAAAAATAACAAAAATCGTTATTTTAAGACTGGAAATCAAAATATGTCGTCATCATTTAAACTAAAAACTTTATATTTATTAATGTAGCCATGCAGATAATTTTTTTTCCATGACTCCGCCGCAGTAAGATTATAGATATATATTATCTAGTATGAACAATGTATTACATTTCCATGCATTACCTACGTATTAAAATAAATATTTTTAGTTTTTTCAACAGTAAATTAATTTGCATATTTTCATATTTTCATATTTTCGAATTTCATCAAAAATTTAATTTCAAACGATGATTTAGGTAAAATACTGTGTTTATATATTTTTGATATTTTTAATTTCTGCAATAACAACTAACGAACCTTGTATTAAATAGTCATGATTTTTTACTGAGAAAAAACATTACTATCAAATATCAATATACGAGTAAATTTTAAAAAGTTATGAATATATCTATACATAGCTCATTTTTTTTTGAAAATTATATGATTTGTAAAATATGCTGATATAAATATTTGATGAACATTTTTGTTGTCTTTGGTGTTCAATTTCGAATTACCTACAGCAAATAAACAAAATCAATTTTGTTGAAAACTATATTTTGTGTAATTAATTAATATTGACTATTTTCCATAATCTTTCCAACTGCAACGTACCTACTGGAAATTTTCGACTTCAGATTTAAGTATAAACTAATAATTCTAATATGCTACCAGAGACCTCAATTAATATTGATGTTAGCACATTTTTTTCTGGTATAAAAAGTTAATACTAATACATTTTCCACCATCAATTTTAGTTATTTTGTTATTATTCAATAAAACATTATTATAATAATAATTCTTGAGCTTGGAAACTTGTCACCATTTTATGTATTATTAATTATTGTATTCTTTGCAAAATGTTTAGAACAATTTTTATCAATTTAATTTACAGATACCTATCATTATTCTATTACCGTTGTTCTAAGGTATTTTGGTATTGATTTATTGGATACCTAATTAAAATAATAAGTATAATATGATAATACAATAATATAATATTTTTAAATGTTAAGATATAAGATTTCAAAAATTAGTTTAGCATATGTGTTACTATTAGAAAATTGAAATACATTAGGTAATAGTAATATAATTAAATTATAAAATGTCCCTATAATTTGAGGTTCACAAATAATACTCAGTATCCGCTTAATCGTTTTTCATTGGAATGATTTTTCATTGAGTCCTAATTTAACACATCTATTATATACAGTTATTTAATTAGTTAGAAGGTACTTGAAACAGACTATACAGTAGAGCTAATTCCTCAGATTCATTATTATTAGACGTATTGCTGAGGTTGTAAGTATATAAAGAGCTAGGTATGATTAAACTAAATGAAACTAAGGTAAACAAAAAATTAGGTAGTTTTTAAGATAATTATGCGTTATTACAATTTTATAGAACGTGCAGGTACGTACCTATTAAATTAGATTGTATCTTATATTATTTTATTACACGCGTGATTGAAACTCAAATTATAACTTGATTTTATCACTTGATATTAAATTATAGAAAACGATATTATACAACTTTGTTTTGTAGAACTCACTATATTAGCCTTAGAAAATAGTACCTACTGGCTACTTGAACGAGCAACGCATTGAATAATGTTATGTGAAATAGCTTTTTTTATAATATATAGGTATATTAGTTACGGATTTTTATCAATTCACATATTTTATGAAATATCTCCAACGGTTCTTTTTAGTAAGTAAATTTTCGACCATATTGTTGAATATTTTAAGACTTTTTGTTGGTATAAGAGAAATTAGGTACTCATAATCCAATGCTCCAAAATTCAAGTATGAAAGGTTCAATTCTAAAATGACTAAATTTTATTAAATAACTACGTCAAATACAATTTGGCATTAAACGATTTAATTTTAGCTATAGAGTTGAAAATAAAAACTGATCATTGATCTTATTGTTGAACTCAGATTAAAATTAATCTGGATATAGTCCAAAACAATGTGAAAAGGTATTCGAACTCTCAGTGTCCAAAAATGGCAAGTTTCGATTGACAGTAGATTAAATGGGTTCACGCCAAATTAAACCAAAACTGTGATGTACCTACCTACTTAAAATGTGTGTCTATATGATTAATATTATAAAAACGAACAAATACATCGCAAGTAATATAATCGGAGTAAAAAAATTATCGATATTTTGAAATCCATATATACCTCGTATATACATACAAAACTGGTGTCACTTTATTATCTATACCCTTTCACTTTATAAACCTCATGGGCCATGGCCATTGTAGGGTCATAGTTTTTATTTTTATAACACCTTATTTAAAATTCCGAACAGCTCCCCGCGTTCACACTTCTCACCTAGTCAGCTTTGGTGTCTACTCGTTAAAAAATAAGTAGTAGGCACACTTACATATAATATAATTATTAATTAATATTATCATCTTAAGGTTAAACCATATTGCTATTAACAAAGTTTGATGTTTGAATATAATAAAGTCGTCAGCGTATCATATACAATAATTATACTAATAAGGCAAATTAAAAACAAAATTTCATATTTTGTCAACGTTTTATCGCCGAAATTACGTTTGTATCTAGATATCTAGAGCAGTATTTTCAATTTTGTATGAAATGTGAAGGTACACTCTAATATTATTTTTAGTATAAGTATGCATAAAATTATACATGACATAGGAATAATGACATCATTATTTTAGGCTACACAGTTGTCATAAAAATATAATAATGATAATAATAAAAAAAATAAAAAATACTTGGGAATCTACATAAAACACGGCGTAAGCGAAACAACAAAATACATACAAATGTCGAGTACCATTCTTTATAGAGTCTCTTATAGTTTCTAGAGAGTAGGTACAACCCCAGCTCCTAGTAGACACACTTGATTCCCGTGGAAAAAATAAAACTCTCCCTTATATTTTCCCATTTAGATCCCCTCAGTAATTTTATCCTTTCTTTTTAAGCAAAGAAAAACAGTAAAAATTAAACACCTACGAAGGGTTAAGTTGAGGTCCTAATAAAACGTACCTACTAACAGTATAACTAACACTGATTAATATTTATGTTGCATCTAGCGGCTAGATTCTAGCCACAAACTACAATTTCTAAACATTTAGAATAAACTTATTACATAAAAAAGCTAACCATTAATTAAAATATGTTTAACAAATTATTACAACACTTTATGAAGAGTACAAATTGTTCTTAATTGGTTCAATATTAATTAAACCAAAATACATTATAAATTCATATTTTTTGAAAAATTCAAAACAAAACAAATCAAGTAATATGATGCTGGGAGATGATTTTTATGATTTGATAACCTATGTTGTAATTGTTAATTTACATTATTACATTATTAGTATGTAATAATTAAATTTTGTAAATAATAATTTATTATTAATATAGTTGTATTCCGAAGTCCGGTAATTGATAGAAGTTTTAGAATTGTTGAAAATACATTTAAATTTAAACTTGAATTATTTATGATTATAATCACGATTAAAACATAATACACACATTATATCTTAAATCTTTAATAATGATTATAATTTATAACTTGAGTAGGTATAACTAAAATCTGTATAGACTGGATTTAGTAAAACATTATAATTATGTAACTTTGGTTCAGACTATTCTAAGAATTCAAATTACATTGTTACGTACCATTCTTAGAAAAAGGTTAGGCAAAGGTTTAGAAGGGCCTAGGACCATGGCATAATTAAGCGGTGCCATATTTTCAATAATCAAATGTTGTGTAACGGTACTAATATTATTTTATATCCTACATATTATGATCATTTTATTTTGGTTAAATTAATCTATTCATGTATACTTATACTTATATGAAATGTATGTTAACAATATGACATTAAAACTTCCATCATCATTAATAAAAATATCATGTACCGTACCTTTTTACAAAATATTAATAAAAACAAAGAAAAGTAAATAATACTATACTAAATAAATCTGTACACATATAAAATAAAATTAAAAAAGTTATTATTATTTTTAGATTCTGAACAGAGTATAGGAAGGAGTGCTTATTAGTTTTACAATAATGACGTGTGTATTTTTTTCTTTAATTATAGTTTTATTTTGTGTCCGTCACCACGATTAGAAGTAGAAAATTTGAATCATTCTTTAACGATGAGTGTGGCTCTTAGAAGAAGGTTTGATTTAGTTCATACTCCGAGAAGTCAAAAGTAGGGAATTATCAATACTTTTCTTAATAATTAGGAAAAACTAACAAAACGACAACGAGAAAACTGGAATATTAACGTAAAAAAAACACACGCACATCATTGTAAAATCAATACACTCATCGCTCCGCTCAGAATCTAAAATTAAATAAAGATTATACCTACAATGTTCGATTCCTAAAAATTAAAAATATGTTAACATTTTAAATCTAATTAGATTGATTACCTAGATAAACGATAGTCCATAAACGTTTACCAGATAAAGAATGTAGGTGTTGCCTTGAGTATTGCATATTTACATACGAAAGTTAATAAAAAGTTCATAAAATAATGTGATGTTAGTATTTAGGTATTATTAATGAATTTGAATATTTTTATGATTAAATATCTATGGGAATGTAAATATTAAAATATTTAACCATCCTGCGATGCATAAATAAGTATTTGATTGTTATAAAAACAATTTTATATTATTATGTATAAATAATTTATCCTGATAATAAAATATCAAATGCTTATTGGTTAGTAAATAATAGATCGTAGTAGTCACTAGTCCATGTCAAAAAATATATCACAATATTATTTTGTAGACTAGGCCACACTATGACATTATGATATAATATCAAGATCTCAAAACATTAAAAAAAATTATGGCAAAAAAGTAAAAACGGTTAAAAAATAATGTTTCAATACCAAAAATAAACAATAGTTGTGTGGTTTTTTATTAGTTGCTGTTCCATAATTAGTTGTGAAAGTTGCATGAAACAATATAAAACAAAAATTAAGTAAAGAAATCGCTAAAAATTGTTTATGTCTGGGTTGGCGAGAAAAAAAAACTTTTCTGTTCTTTAGGCCCCACGACGTTTTTTAGTTCTGTCGTCCGTATTACATTATCATAAATCAAAATGTACATTGTACACATACAAAATTAACAACAATTATAATACGCATCAAAATTAATACGAAAACAATAATAATTTTTGCATTGGCGAGTTTCTGCATGCGTACACATTTTTATAATAGTCTCTATAAGCTCCCAAACTTTGACGCACGAGAGCGCAGGCGTAATAAACTAAATGCTCACAATATATATATACTATTATATACATACACGTATGTATATATATATTAACGTCATTTCCGAATTCACCAGGCACCACCACCACCGGCAATTCTCGGTAAAACTTCCGGTGGCCGGTAGCATTGAAGCTGGCAAAACAGTATGCGGGTTGAAAGACGCCTGCTGGCCGGGTGGGTGGGTGGCCATGGATGAAAATGTGGTGGTTTTTTAGGAGGGGGGGGATTTGTGATGTCGGTGGAGTGGAGTAGAGTGGTTACGGAGAAAGGTGAGCGAACCGGCGGCGGCGGAATCGATGCGGCGCGCACTCACGGACCACGGTTATCGATAGTCAGCTGCGGCGGCGGCGGCGGCGGCGAATCCCGGGCGTCAAGCCGTCTACGTCATCTACCGCGCGTGCACACACATACACGCGCGCGCACGGCGGCGCTCTCTCTAGGCCGTTGCTATTGACGACGGCCGCTGCGGTGGCGGACGAGAAAGAATAGCGAGCGCGAAAAGTCCCATCGGCGGCGGAGGTCTCTCATTGATTCATCTCGCGCGTGCAAGCTCGCAACTCTCGCCCTCGCCCGCGCGTGTCCCATTAGTGACGGCGGCGGTGTGTGTGGGTGTGTGTGTGTGCGTGTGTGGGTGTATGGGTGTGTGCGTCTGTATATAATATATAAGCGAAACTCTCGGGGCCTTTCAGTTTTGCACCTACGGGCTACGAATCCCCAGGACCGCCGACACCGCCTGCAACAATCCACCAGCACCACCACCACCACCGCCACCACCACCGCTGTCATAGCCACAGCCGCCGCCAGTAGGTCTCGTTCCGTCGCTAAACTTCCCTTTTTGTACCCCATCCCGCTTGCCTGCAGCCACCGTTGACACCGCCACTTCTGCAGCAGACGGCCGGTCACCAAGGCAACGGCCATGACGGTGAACGGTAATACGCACACAGCAGCTCGGTGGCAGCCGCGGTCCCACGCACGCTCGCTCACCATCGGCCTCGCGCGGTTTCACCAAAATAATATTACGCGCTCTTCGGGGGCTCCGGACCGGCTACTGTCGCAAACCACCACCGATGATGTCCACCCTGCCCACGCATCAGTGTTTACCCATTTTGTACCTACGCGTGGTCGTGGGTATACATAAACATTATTACGTACCTGCGCCGTACGGTATAAAACGATCGCGATTGGTTGGGGGAGTGGGTGTCAGATTGGTGAGATAACGTAGGTGACGATGATACCAGATCGTTATTATATACATATTGAATGTTTAGGTTGATCAATATTCAATATACGCCATAATGTTATTAATTATTACTGTTGGATTTAATAAGCTATCACAAATCACAATGAAAAAAAAAAAATTAGAATGTGTGGAACTGTTTCTGCGTGTACTCGGCCGCAATTACATTATTGAATATCGAACGCGAGTTCAGGTTAAGGATTTACCGAAATCACATAAATTCCATTATAATCCAGAGTTATTAAAGGTATTCAAATAATAATAAACATGATAATAATTAACGTGATGAGTTGACTAGTGTAGAGCAGCCACATTTCATATTACAGTTAAATAAAAAAATATTGTACAAAACAACTACGAGATACAGTGCAAAATATTTTTTTAATTTATTATTAGTTATTAGTTTATAACCTACCATTAGCAATGGACTATTTATGATTTATTTCAGGGTGTGTGTGTAGAAAGTTTATTTATAAAATAATTAATAGAAAAGTTGTTTTATCCAAGTATGTAATAAAATACTCAATGTATTGGGAATTTGTACATCAAAAAACTAATGAAAACTATGCTAAGATTTTAATGAGACTAATACCATTTTAAGCCTGGTGGTTATTTCAACTTATATGATAATGTTGTGAAACAATCATTGGTACTTAACTTTTTAGTATTTTATTTACAAATTCGTTTACTCGTTATTGTTTGATGTCAAAAATGTCAAATAATATTATTGTCTTTAAATGGATATACCTACATGTATCTACTTTATTACTGTTGTTTTCTTGATAATTTAAAATATTCAGCTTTAAATGTCTTAAATTAAAGTTGTTTTTGTTAAATAAATTATTTTACCTATAAAGTTGTTTAAAATTAATTATTCGGAAATGTATAAATAATATTTAAAATTAACCAGAAGTGTTGCGTAATACCTACAATTTGTTAGATGACTTATGATTAGGTATTCCAAGTAAGCAAACTATATATTTTATATCTGTAATATGTTAATTTTTGAATTTTATATATAAATTCATATTTATATATAGATTCTTACTCGGTAAAGTATATATTTTTTTCACTAAGTCAAGGACTATATTATCTATTTTTTTCCTTTAAACTTCTTCTGAATGATAAACACAACCATTAGATGCCTTCAATAAATCGTTTTCTGCACGTTCCTGACAGTTTTCCACAACTATCTGAAGTTGATTCTGTGAAATTATAGATTCAATTTGTTTTCAGTAGACAGAACTAACATTTTCAAGTTTATTTTAGACAAGGTGATAAGTTGTGGTTGATCGAAATCAGAAAAATCATACGAAAAATGGTAACTTGTTTCGTATGCTACTTACTATATTTTATATTGTTAAAGTAAGTAGGTACTTTTTCAAGAAATAGCAACCTTCAACTTGTATAATATAACATCCAATATACCAAGTAAAATATATTTGTTCTTTGTATCATTAACAATAGAACTATTCTATGACCAATGCTAGTATATAATACATATTACAGTAAATATAGGTATTATACTTATATTATTCAAACATTTTAGATTCTGAGCGAAGCGATGCAGAATGTATTGATTTTAAAATGATGTATGTTTTTTTTTTTTAATATTTTGTGACTGTGTACTGATATAAGTAGTCAAAATAATGCTACGATTTTCAACATCTGTAACTTGTTCGATGGCAAAGTGAATATAGTTAGTGCATTCCTGGAGGTCAACAAAGTTCAAATCTTGACGAAATACGTAAAACTCACGAAATGGTGCAAATTATTTTGAGTTAAAAATTCATACAAATTCTTAATCTAAGATTTTAAAATATGTTGTACAAGTTTTTCATAAGTTTGTCTACCTTTATCAAAATTAATTTTACAACATTGGATATATTCACTTGCAGATTTCTAATGTAGCGGTTTTTGTATTTTATTGTAAATCAAAAACGAATAACTATAGATACACGAAAATTTCACTGAATGTTTATATTCTCATTTTCTATACACCAAAAATTTTGAAAATGATTTGACTTGGTTCACGGTCAATTTTATATTTAAATTTTAAAAATTTTTTTTAATATAAATATCAATAAAATTTTATTTGTTGGCTCAAAATATACAAAAATTTAATATAAGGCTGACATATTGTTACAATAGCAGTTGAAAAATATTAAAAATACAAAGGTACAATTTTTTTTATAAGCATTTAAAGTTTGAATTTCGACAAATTGTATCAAATTTTAAATTTTAAAATGTATATAGTGTTCAATTTTTATAGCTAAGGATTGATAATTTAAAATAATGTACAATATTGTAAGTAGGTTATTCTATAAACAATAATCTCATACATATGAACTACACAGTTTGTTTTATATATAGTTATTTTATGATCAAATTTGGACGAAATTACATATTAAATAACCAAAAATAACGATTTTAGTTATTTTGTTGTAATTTTATAATATTAATTCAACTTACAGGCTACCGTATTAATAATAAGTAAGTAATAACAATATAAATAAAATACAAAATATCCACACTGACAAATCATCTCAACTCAGAATCACTTTTCATATAGGTACAATGATATTATATTATTGAATTCAAATTTAATACCATCCAATTAAACTATAGTGACCAACTTGTAGGCAGTGTTGAGCATTATCTAGATAAATTATCTAAATAATTTATCTAGATAAATAATTAATTATCTTTTATCTTATCTAGATAATAAACAAAATTAGTTATCTGATGAATTATCTTAGATGAATTATTGAGTTATCTAACGTAGTTCATCTAGATAAATAAATATATTTATTCAAAAAGTTCGAAAAATTGAACTTGAAAGTTTTAACCTATTAAATTCTTATGATTCCAATCATCCTTGCACAAATACAGAACAATAACAAAGTAATAGGTTATAGGTAATAATTTTCCATGCTACTTTTATGTTATTTCTAAATTCTAATTATCCCGATTTATACGGGCTACGGCCGAATATGTTGCAACGTTGTGTCGTCGACTCGTCGACCGCCGTGTACACCATAAACCAAAGTCCATAATTTATTATTGGGATTTACTATTTTATATATTTTAGAATGTATGTGTTAACCATTATTTGTATAACAAATTACATTTTATGTTTAATAATTAATTACTATTATTTTAAAATATATTAATGAATTGTTTTATAAAATTATAATATACCTAGGTACAACTAATGTATTTTTTTTAAAACTAAGTACTTATTATTTATTATTTATTTCCCATACATAAATGTACACAATGGTCAATGGCAGATCTAGGATTTTTTTTTTAGGGGGACGGGTAAATTAAAATAATTTTATCTTTTTTTTTATCCAGATAAATAGTGTTTTATCTTTTATCTTTATCTAGATAATTTAGATTTTAACTATCTTCTACCTTTATCTAGATAAATTGTATCCAATTATCTTTTATCTTTATCTAGATAAATTTTTAGTTATCTTTGCGCAACACTGCTTGTAGGTTAGGTACAGCAGAGCGACATCCACTTAACCACCTTTTATTTTTTTAATTTGAAAATGAATGCACTTTTGCGTGATACTGAACTACATTATAACTAGAACTTTAGAAAATTATAATGATTCTCCCAAAATATACATATTTTTATCATTCACGCATCGTTTGCCTAATAATTTGTTCCCATAAAAATGGTAATTAATTGTGTACTTGTTGCTCAATAAAAAACAAAATACTGTATTACACTTAGGTAAATATATATATTTATATTTTTATCATTTAAATTACGTTTAAAAATGACACACGGCTCGTGCTTTCACAGGTGAAATTTAGACAAATGTATTTAGGTTAGTATCTTCTTAAGTAAAATATCTGTGTTACATTCTACTCTGAAACACAATTCACTTAAGTTGGATTCCCAATCCAAGTTTCACAACAGTGTTATTGTCCACAGCTGAATGTACAGAATTTTATCAATTTTAGAAATGTATAAAGTAATGAGATGTACAACTGGCACCGTGAGATAAATCCCCAATGATTACGGCAACACTAAACAATTATAATGAACCAACCGATTGCATTTGAATAAAAAAATATCAATACTCCATTTTTATTGGTTCCAAGAGAGTTGAATAAAAATGAATCTATCAAAGGTGAGTATTTTATGATTTAAAAATGAATAATATGTACGTTCATTGGTTTGTGCTAAGATGTTTGTAAGCTATAGTTAAAAAAAACCTATAGGAAGCCGGTCTGCTCTATAATATAGTATCCACATAGAATATTAATAAATTATATTACATCAATTATAATAATATTATATAATACATCAATTATGGAATTTTCAACATATTTGGCTACTTATGGTATAGGTTTTAGTTTTTTTTTCGATTTTCTTTAGTAACATTTTATTTTTAAGTCAAAAAGCTAGAAAATGTTATACGTACAATGTTTACAATTATTTAGTATATTTTTCTCTATAAAATATATTGATAATAAGGTTTTTCAGACAAGAAACATGAAATGTAATAGGTACATGGTTTCTTGTTGATTGTTCTTACACCTAATTGATTTATCATTGAACTCAAGTTTCACACATCCATTACACTATTATATAGACTATATAATCACCAACCCGAGGATGAAGTAAAAACAACGAAATAATCGACTATAATAAGTACATTAAAGGCTTTTAAAAAAAATAATACTTGCATAAGTTTTATAAAATAGCCTCTTCATAGGTTAATTGTTATATTTTGAAAGTTCACACATTAATAAAATGTATAAATAATATCATATAACCTCATAATAATTTAATTCTGATGTGAAGTTCATAAATCACTAGGTATACTGACTCCGCAGTCTTTTGACACTAACTTTAAGATACTAAATTCAAACACGTAATATAATTTGCGCGATAACAACTTTAAACCTTCTTTTATATAGGTTATACCTTTTAATTAGGTTTACATGGATTTTTTTAAACAAACCTTATAATGTGTTTGGTACTTTCTCGTTTGTTTATAATTAAAATTCTCAAATAAAATTTGTTAAGCAATGTTATAGCCAGTACAATTATAAATATAATTATTTTAGAATGTAATTTAATATGGAAATAAGAATTTTATGTGTTTCATATAATATAGCGGTAATTCGATTTGGTATAATATAGTATTTATGTTCAATATATCTGTCGTTATTTTTTATAATTATTATGGAGCCTGATAAAATGTAGAGATATTATTTTAATCACCTACATTTTATAAGTCTTCGTTATTATTATTTAAGTGTCTATACAATCTATAAAAAGTATATAATATGATATATATAGCTTCTCTAATACAAGAAGGGAAATTTTAACTATTTTAAAACTGGAATTATTCATTCAAACGAAATTTCCCAACTAAAAAAAATACGGGTGCACCACCATTATACATTTTAGTTTCATAACTAAGCTCTTAATATTATTCTAATTTATTTTTAAGTTCAATCATTGATTTAATTTTGTTTCAATACAGACACAATAACAAAATGTGTACCTAATGCTTTTAAACTTTTAGAATGATATTAATTTGCTACAAAAAAACCCAACTCAACCCAGAAAAATAAAAAAATATATATACTTGTTTAGTTTATAATAAACTATGTGTTCCTACATAAAATGTTTGGAATCATGTTAGTTATTACTGATTACTTACCTTAGTATCTTAGTTATGAGTTATGAGTTTACAACATATAAAAGCTGAATGATATTTTTTAGGTATTAAATAATTATTAATACATTAGTAGTTTTTAGAAATGATTAATGATGCTTAATGTGCATAAGTCTAAGATGTACATGTGATTTAAAAACAATTTTATACTTAAATAAATCAGGCCCAAATTGATTTTTGACTATCTTTTAATGGTATTGTCTCATTACTATGTTTAAGACATTCAATAAAAAATAAAACATAAATTTAAGATTATGAGTATACAACTTTTTTTAACTAACAATAATATAGTTGATTTAGATTGATTCTAAGTTAATTTTTGTTTTTGCAGAAATGGAAGTTTAGCATAGTGATAGGTTTTTGAAAATCAATTTTGTTTATTTTTGTTGCAACATTTATAAATAAATTGCCATTTTATTTTATTTTTTAGGTTGGGATAAGATATACAGCAGTTTTAAAATATGGAAAATGCCTACTAGATGCGAGGTACAGTCGAAACTTCATATGCAGTTGAAGAAGGTTCTAGTCTTTTTATTTTAAACTTTGTTAGTTTGTAATTAAATAATATTCCAAACGATGAGGCAAATTTGTTTTATCAATTCAAGATGAACAATCAACTCAACTCTAAAGCGATATATACTTAATTTGACATATAATAATTATAAATTCTTGGATTTTTTCCAATATTCTCAAAAGTTTTGTTGTCGTACGTAATATATATATATAGGCAGGTAGTAAGAAGTTTCATTATCTTGTATATATCTAATCGACAACAGTTAAAAATAGTTATTAAAACATTATTTTTTTTTTAATAGGTGCCTATGTAAAAATAAATAAATAATTTTAAGTCGATGATTTGTACAAATATTTAAATCAATTTATAAGTACACGGAATATTCATTAAATAAATACCTCTTTACTATAAATGAATAATTTTCAAATATTTAATCATGGTTTTGAAAATAAAACAATGTTGACATCAAATATGGAATTATTACAACCATGATGACATTTGCAAAGCCTCTTATTTCAAATTTCGGTGATCTGCAATAGCGGCATGTTCTTACAATAATGCAAAAAAGAACTGTACCTATTTAATATTATATTATTATGTTTTAGTAGTTTTATTATTTCTTTTCAGAAACAAAGTTGTTACCGAAAGTGTGAAAGTATTCGAAATTTGTCCATAGACTATAACACAATATTATAATAGGTACATTATGGTACTTTTACAAATGAATTATATTATGTATATCGAACATCAGAATATTTTTGATCTTAAATTTAGTCACTCTTCAGTCTTCACGCCACGTGGCGAATTCCAGCGAAAAAACCATCGAGAGATGCGACAGCAGACGGTGCCAAAACAGTGATAGGAAATAGCAACGAATTCGCACGCCGATTTAAACGTTAAACTATTTAGGCCGCAACAAGATGAGTGTACACAATTGGAATGAGCAAGACGGAGATATGTGTCTATTTTTGTTATGTCAGAGAATAAAATGTTAGTTCATTAGAAGTAGAAACAAACAAACGTCGGCGATGTTCCATTGTGCAGACGGCCAAAACCTATCTGTATAATCGATTTTCACCGCGTAATACAAGTAGTTATAGTATCCCTATATAATATGACATATTCAATACTGCACAAGAAACCCATAAAACAGTTATAGAAACTGTAAAACTGTAGAATATCTATAAAGGTTGTACCTATATACTTATAATAGACAATACATCGGTAAGTAGTTACTATTATATTTAAATTTTCAAAACATATTATGAATATCAAAGAACCGAATTAATGCTATAGACAAAAATATAAAGAAATGGATAGGTACTTTTCGCACATTAATATTAAATCATTTTCGTAATTATTTGTAACTAGAAACACATTATGCCACAAATAAAGACAATAATGATTAAATAAACAATAAACTATTCCTTTAACTAAATACATAGGTAATCTTTCTCACAAAAAAAATGTCGTTTTTAAAAAAACCAAATTTATTGAAAATTTCAGATCAGGAACTACACTTCTTTTTAATTCAATAGGTTTTAGTTTTGAAGTTTTAAACATAAAACCATCAAAGAACTGTAATATATTGTACAAAAACTGAAGCAATAATTTTAGCAACTTGTTGCTATTCGTAGTCTTCTCAATTGGTGAAAGTTGAACCATTGTACAAACAGAACTTATCAAATATAAATCAAAAAGTTAATATACTTTATAGTTTATTATTCCATGTATATCTTATAAACATCATTCAGCTATTATTAATTATTTAATATTTACTAAACATTTGTTATTGAATATTGCTGTTACAAAGTTGTGATACCTATATAAAATAGTTTTTAAAAATATAAGTAATAATAAAGACAAATAAATTAGTATACTAAAGAATTATTCTTAGAAGTTAGAATATGGCAACTAAAAATTAAAGAAATATTTCATACCAAACAATCATGTACCAGAACTAAATTAATTTAAGTATAGATGCAATAAAAAAAGAATCTCTTTTATCTGCCAAATTAAAACACCACATTTGAGGTTAAATTAAGTTTGCATCATTATAAAAGTAACATAAATGTGACACATTTATTTACATGTGTTAATAATATTTTATACTTATACTTAGTAATTTCAAATTTCACAGATAACTGCAAAAATATAATAATATGCATTGTATTCATAACAATCGAAAACTGATGTATGTCTCCTTGAAAATCATTAATCAAAAATTATTCTAATATTTAGATACCTTCTAATATATGAGATATGAAAAAAAAAATACTTAAAGGATGTCAGTGGACTATTTGTTTTCCCAAACCTATTACCTAACGTCCTAACGCAACATATATTATAGAAAAAATCAGTCACACAAAATACTATTCAATATTAGTTATCAAAACATTTAGTAGATACTATAACGTATAACAATAACTTCCAAGACGTATAATCTAAAAAAAATAATATTTAAATAATAAGATCCGTTGGAGACCGTCTCAAAAATGACCAAATAATAAAAAAAAATACCATGCGCTATAGGTACGTGACAAATTCGAATAATATCTAACAATTAAAATTATATTTTCATCATTTTTGTTACTTGGATTATATCTCTAAAATGAATGAGAAAATACAAAGAGAAATAAGTTGCGGGGAAAATACGTAGTTTGCAATTTAATTTACATCCACGAAACTTAAGTTGGTATACGTAGATAATTACATAAATAAAACCAATAGTATAAAATATGTGTTTATTCTTAGTATATCATGATGAAGAAATCTGTAATATAATAACTGAACAATTCTAAGACGAAAAATATTCTACGGTTGTAGAGTATTTGAGTCTTTTCAGTTATCATGGACATAGGATACAAGTAATTCACCAAGCAGTAAAACTCATCCCTCATTTAATATAGAATTCACTCAAATTCAGATTATTGATATTTTTAAACAGGTTGTTTTCAAATTCTTGAGATGTTTTGTTCTATTTAAGGAATACCATGTAACAATACAAATTTCTGCTTTTAAAATGGACCGCCCCCTCCCCCCTCCCCCTGTTTAAATGTAAATTATTAAATAGACATTTTTTTTTGAAAATGTTAAATGTTGATGTACATAATTCAAAATTTGAACGAATATATTTTCAGTTATTCAAATTTTAATACTAAGAATAATAGTCTTTAGGATTTACTATAGTTATATTACCATTATAGGTATATAACTTGAAAAATATTTTGGTTTTTGTGTGCTATTTATATGCATTAGAAATTATATACTTATTTAATTTATTTTTGATTTATAATATCTGATAATATTTTGTTTTGTGAGTTAACGGACTTAAAAACTTAATCTTGTATTGAGAAGTTTCCTCCCGAGTTCTTTTTACAAAAATTAAAAAATATCAGAAAAACACATTGTCACCATTTTTATAACCGTTTAAAGTTCAAATTTTACGAAATTAAATAAAATAACAAACTTTTTCAAATTATTTTTATATTTGACAGTTCATAACATTACACAACACATATGGTTTGAATATTTTATACAAGATTCTTTATATAGTTATTGTTGACTGGAAAATAAAACAAAGTTTATCGTAAAGCCACTTACATTTTTAATGATTGATACATTTTAGTTCTAGTTTTGACGATATTAGATATTGAAATGTATAATAACGATTTATTATATTATAACGATATTTTTATCTTGGTGTTATTAAAAAAATAAGAATTGTAGAAATTTAAAAATTCCCAACATTACTTAAATTACCATTCTCTTTTACATCATTATATTTATAGGCATTTGGAATTATATATGTTTTTTTTTATTTTAAATGTAGTTGAAAAATATTAAGCTGTTCTAATAACAATTTTAAAAATATTAAAAATACAGTCTCAATTTTTTATAAGCGTTTGAAGTTAAATTGTTGACAGAATTTGTCAACCAGTGAATCAGTATTGACTTACAAGTTAATAACAGCTATATAGTATAGTAGGTAATATATGGAATAACAACTATGCTATAATGTATGTAATTACCTAATATGCAATTTGTTTAGGCAAAAAATAGTTCAACCTACTGTATTAACTATTAATGATATTAAAATTAATTACCTGTACTAATAACAATATAAGTATATGTGATAGACCATTTCTGCTCTGAATCATTTTTCCTATATGCATTGAATTCAAATTTAAAATACCTATGATCTATTATGTGGTCAGTGACCTAATCAATAATGATCAACCTTTACGTTACTCAAAACTCACCATATACAGCAGACTAGCAGAGCGACATCTCCGGTAATTTTTTGTTGTTGTTGATTTAAAAAAAAATTATGAGATAGTGCTATAGTGGCGAATACATATTTTATAAGTAGCCATCAAGTATCAATAACGAGGGTATTTACTATTTATACGACTATATAGCTTACATTTATTTATTATTTTTTAGTTTACCTGACAGAGTTTAGTTTAAAATAAAGTTATACATGAGCATTAATGTAAGAAGTACCTACTTACTTCATATTTGAACTCATGAATACTTTCAAATTAAAAGATTAGATTCTTACTAAATCATCAGGATTGAATAGTTCCTAAAGCATCTAAACATTACTTTATTATACTGTTATAACTTAAAAAAAGATTCATAGACGAATTTTGTGCCTTACTACCACGCCCATGAATACATGGACCAATTTTAATTTAATATATTTTTTGTATACTTATTGGAAGAAAAGTACCTACGAAATAAGTGGTGGGTTTGTTGGATGTCGGTTTTTACTCATCGTTGGCGCAATCGTGTAGGATGTAGATTGTATTATAATATAGGTATTATGTATTATTATTTACTGAGTGGAAACTTATAAATATATAGGTAAATTATATTATTATATTATAAGATATTGCAGTTAGTATGACTGAATCACCTGATATATCTTCTATACACAATATAAATTATTATATAATGACGTGTGTTTATAGTAGGTATACAGTTAGGAGTGAACTACCAGTCTCCCTGCCCACCAATCAATCAACTACGCATAAGTCACAATTTCCGCAATATAGGCGTATATATGGACCAGGACGTGAGGTTGATTTTCTATCGTCCCTTTGTCTGACACTCGCACACACGACGAGCAACGAACACATTATTAGAACCACTCTTTCTCACTACTACCCCTCTCCCACTATACACTTCAGGACTAGGTTTTCATGGTCCATTCGACCGATATGAGTGCGATGCTGTTACTTCCGCAAACACGCGGGTCGTTGAAAAACAACATTTATAATAACAGTGATAATATAATGATCGTCGGATGAAAAAATAACAGCTTTATAAAAGATCAGATGCAGGTATAACAAACGTTACGTATGACGTAATACATATAATGTAGGAACAAGACATTATTGTCGTCAAAAGATCTTTCGGGGTCCGTGGACCATATTTTTTATTCAAAAAATATTATATACGTTCTTCAATACACTGTTTGTAGATAATCGTGTATAAAATCTAATATTTTTATTAAATTATAACGGAAATTTAACCTACAAAATAAAAAAAAATGCCTCAGTCTAAAAGGAATATGTATTAGGTAGGTAAAACTTACAAAATTAAAACATAATACAATTAAATAAACAATTTTTCAAAAAATAATAAAATTTCTTTTCTCGTTTCAAATAATGACATGCGATATTGTTGTTTCGATTAAAAATTATAAATATCATCAATATAAGTATAGTATGTCAGTCTTTAAAAGTATGTGTGTTGTAATTATTTAAACATTAAGAAAAATAGGTAGCCCTAAACACCAAAAAGTCTGACAAAGATACAGCAATAATACGCTACATTTTAACAAACAATAATAAAATAGGTACTATAAAATACCTACTATGCTAAACTTGACCAAAAGAAAACAATAACAAAAACACTATTAGTCTCTTTACGGGTCGGTGTAGAAGTTACGAGGTCAGAAAGCAATCCAAACGTTTTGTGTCATGCCACACACCATTCCTTCGGGATATTAGAGGAAAAATGTATATCCATCGTCGTATAATATATATAGAATATATACATGACGAATTTCACTTCTCTGAGACATTTCTAGTTCAAATCACCCCAAACTAAACGTACGTGTTGACGGTGCCGTCGTCGTACGTGCTCTGCAAGTTTTTAAAAACCTCCGGGGAATATCTACACTGCGGGGTACCACAATCTTAAATCTGATCAAATAAAGATTTTGCACTTGTTATATTTAACCGAAATCTTTGGTATTTCTCTCCATGGCTAGGTTTTTCTTGTTACAATTCCTGTAATGGTCAAAACTCAAGACGATTTCTTGTATCACGAATATAAGACATATATTTTTATAGTAAAGGTAATATTAATTTAATTTTAGGTTATACAAATGCGTTGTATTTAGATGACTTGTTGCAGGAACTGCCAGGAACCGTTAAAAATTCAACGCGCAGCATTCGTCAAAGGCAAATCGAAAATAATAGGGAAATGTTCATAATACAGTGAAACTTCCATATAACAAACTTCCATTTAGCGAAATTGTCTGTTTAGCGAATTATTTTTGAGAACCATGACCTTTATTGTTGATCATGCGTAAATTTCATTTAACGAATTTCTCTATATTACGAATATTTTTTGTGCCTTATGAGACTTCGTTACATGGAAGTTTCACTGTATTTATTTCTTAGGAAGATACTGCCATTGTTACAATTGTCGATTACACTACTATACACTACTACTTTTTCTATAAATGGCCGAATAATATACTTTCAAGAAATAATGGTCGTTCGTAAATTTGATTGTTCTACATTTTTGTAATCAAACATCCGTTGTAGTCCATATGAAAATTAAAAACATTAAAATACGAATTGAAAAACGAATAACAATGAAATTAAATACAAACGAACCTTTTTTTATTATTTCCCTTTAGTAAGAAAAATGCATTTGCAACGTTAAATCACTAATTATTATAAACTCTCAAATAAAATAAAGACCCTAAGAACATTATTCTTTAAGACTCTTTCAGCGGTGGACTGGCCTACTGTCCTGTAGGCCTACTAACCTAACGAACTACGGAGGCACGGGGCCCTTCATTAATAAGCGCCAAGGTGCTTTTTATTAAGAGATAGCACATCTTAAATCTTTATTATCTTAAACTGTAATTTCTGAATTTGGTAATAATTTCTAATTTTATAAAATACTATATAAATCTATACTTCTTGATAATATATTATTGGTGTAGGACGTAGGTAGGTACCTAGTTATAGTTAGAATTATTTTATTTTTATAGTTAAAATACTAATTGTTCTTCTGAATTTTCCTGAATGTGGGGCCACATTGGAGGTCAATAGGATTGTATAGGCCTAGTTCAACCCTGTGCAAGAGACGCAAATGGATTCACAATGTTATTAATTATTACGTACATAATAAAATATGTATTTAAGAAAGTTTTCTGCAAATAAAATGTACCTATACTCACCTTAAAAAAAATATATTTAGTTAAATCAATTAATTTATAGTAATATAGCTGATAATATAGTTACGCGGCTTCCCATTAACTGTATGGTTTCTCTTTTCTAACACCCAACATTTTATAGTCAGTAAATACTAAATATAGAAGAACTCAACCCTCAATAATCATGTTTAATGTTGAGACTGTTAATATACAGCATGTATTTTGAACACACAAATAAAATTGATTTAGAAATTATTCACCTAGACGTTAATAAAAAATTCATATTGTCATAGGTATATGTGGTATAGCAACTATAAGTTTGTAACTGGTAATAGTGACTTAAATAGTCTATACAAAAAACACAAAATTAATGAATTTAATATAAGATTCTATTAAGGTTATATGAAATACAAAAAATATGAAATTCAATTTTATTGTGTTGATTTTATGACGAAGAGAAATATAGCTTTTAATTGTCTTTCAAGACGACAATAATAATATAAATTATTTTCAGTTATACAATTTTTTTTTTTTTTTTTTAACTATGGAAAAAATTACCATTTTAAACTTAATGAACCTAACATTTAAATTTTATAATTGTAGCCTCTAGCCTCTAGGAGATATCATCTTTTTGTATGATAGTTAAAAACATAATTAAGATCACAAATATTTTTATTTTATACCAATAAAGAGTTTTTTTTTCATATTTTGCCATTTTTTCACTCTTATATGAGTGCATATATTGTTTATATACATCTGTGGATATTATACATTATTTTGCTATTATAATACTTATTTGTATATATATATAATATTTATGTTAATCAAATAATCTTAAAATTACCTATAAATAATAATAAACAACATACAAACTATTTTTGAAGAAAAAACTTAAAAATAAAATTTAAATAATGATCCACAACTCTCAAGAGGTGATTGATTTAAATAAATGTATTTGCAAATTTAAAAAATTGTTATAAAATATTAATACAACCGAGCCAAAATGTACTATACTTAAATACCCTAAAAGTGCAATTATAATATCAAAAGTATCAAAACAAATATAATTTGTATATTTCATTTTGCCAGTAGTCTTATCAAATTGTAAACAGTAAAACTGTTATCCCGTGATTAAAAAAATTATCAATATAATTGTATTACCATGGTTAAAATATAAACTTCAGAAGTTCAAAAAATGTCTAGTATTTCTTCAGTACTTATCAGTTATCTACATAATACTCTTAGACTAAAACTTTTTTTTATGGCGACTAGAAGCTTTTTGAAAACAATTAATGCTATATTATATTGTATTGTTGGTTAAATTTTAGTTAGATTCGTTCACCAGAAAATTATCAATAATTTACAGCCATTTTTAAAACTAAGTAAGTGCCTATATAGTTTGAGTTGATTTATTGTAATTTTAATAAGTTATAACTCATAACACTCGTTGCCTTACACGTAACACGCTTTCGTCCATATAGAACACTAAATTATGTCCTAACTCAGTTATGGAGAGATATTATTTG
>JANEHU010000754.1:0-29955 GCA_027563435.1 Nasonovia ribisnigri
CTCTTTTAAGTGATGAAAAAAACCTTTCATTTGATGCCGTTGTAATTGGTAAAGTTTTTGCCAATGAAATAATTTTTAAAGTTTCTACAAAAGCGATAGGAAAATCTTTTAAGCATATTGCTATGGTGTCCAAATCAACATCATGTTTGTCATTAAATAGTGCTTTTGCTGATGGAAACTCAGAAGCAATTTGAATTTCATTAAAGTTAAAATAACTATAATGGTTTATAAATAGTTTTAAATAAAGACTATCTGGATTAAAAAAATTGGGACTAGAAGGGTCAAAAATTTCAAATAACTTAAATAAGTTATTGGTTGATTCTGAAAATCTTTCATTAAGTTGCATAATAAATCTGAAAATTAAAGCAAGCAAAAAAACTAATCATTAATAAAGCTACACTAAGCATATAGCCCAAAGCATTAATATCATTATAGGATATTTACCTGTCAATCACATCATATAACACATCAGTTTTTATTTTTTTAGTACTATTCTTTGACTGTGTAATTTTTGATTGTCCCAAAGTACTCATAACAAAATAATCTTCAAATTGTTTTGAAGGTTTGTATTTTTGCCGTAGTCGGTTATTTCTTTCATCGTCCCTTTCTATAGGTATATTATTTTTAAGTGCACATATTTTAGCTTTTTCATAAATAATTTGAAATTGTTTTTCTGATCGATACTTTATGAGTTCATCTTTTAAAGAATTGACTAAATTAATAGCTGTGGGTAGTAAAATTTTAGAATTTTGGAGCTCACTCGATAAACAATGAACAGTGCTCAAAACTTGTTCCATGATGTGCAAAATTAAAACAAACTTAAATGATGAAAATTCTTCAAGTTAACCAATCGCTCTAGCAGTTTGATCATCCTGGACTGTCAAAACTTCTAAAACATCTTTAATTTCTGTGTAGCGTAATAGTATTTTTTTTAAAGAAGTATGCCAATATGACCAGCGGGTTTCAACGAGACGTTCCAAATGTATTTCTTGTAACTTTTTATCAGCTTGTATTTTCATGAATAATTCATAGCGTGTATGTCCGTTCATTAAATACTTATATAATGACTGAACAGTGTCAAAAAAGTTAACCACAACTGAATTATTTTGGATTGTTTGTATCAAACATAGATTTAGGCGATGGGCATGGCAATGTATATATACAGCATGTGGAACAATATCCGATACTCTTTTTTGTACGCCAGAAAATACACCACTCATCACAGATGCTCCGTCGTAGCATTGTGTTATACATTTTTGTATATCTAAATTATTCTTAGTTACAATATTAAAAATTTCTTTACTTAGACTAAAAGCATCAACTTTTCTCATATGATAACAACCTATGGCTTTTTCATGAATATTTAATTCATTGTCAACAAATCTAATTATAAATGATAGTTGTTCCTTTTTTCCAGCATCTTTAGTTTCATCGACAAGTATTGAATAAGCTCCACTAGCTCCAGTAAAAGACATTTTTTTAATTATATTTAACCTAGTACAATAAGCTAATATTTTAATATAATCATTCTGATACTCAGGTGAAGTGTAATGGCCATATCTAGCTGATAATTTTGTTATTGTTTTGTTATCACTAAACATATTTAGTAATTCAATAAAATTACCACGATTTGCTGATGATATGGACTCTTCATGTCCTCTCAGTGCAAGGCCTTGTTTTGACAAATATAAAGTTGCTTTTAACAATAAAAAAATATGTTGACGATTTTCTTCGATGTCCTTTTTACGACCAGCTATTAGTGAACTTGCTACAGTACTATTTTTATTCACATTTAAAAACATTGTATATTTCTCATAATTTAATTTATGTTTTTCACTATTCATATGCTTTTTATATGATTCTGTTTGTTTCCTCCAACAATTGAAACCTTTATTAATAAATGTATTACAAACTTCAGTGTCCACTGTAAAATGTCGACAGATAAAACAATATACCATGTCTTTTAAAATGGAATATTCTATCCAACTAAAATTACAATAAAATGTAGAATTAAATGATCTTTTTCCATTATTTTTTGGGTAACTCAAAAGAATGGGTTGAACTGGATCATTATACTTTGTAAGAGATAAATCGGGAACCTAAAAATATATTTAATTAGGTTTAGTTATATTACAATTATTATCATTCATTTTTAGCTTTCTGGGAACTTTATACTAACTTCATTTTTATGTTTTGTTATTGGTTCTGTACCACTTGTATTTAATTTATAATCAATATCAACAATTTGAGTATTGGCGCTGTTTGATTCTATGGCATCTACTCTATCAGAATCTATGCTTACTAAATTATTGGAACGAAGTTCTTTATGGGGCGTAGGCGGATGGGAGTCGCTGGAAAAAAATCGCAACACCGAAAAGTGTAACAATGAAAAACGCAACATCATCAGTGTTTCCAAACCTGGATCCACTAGGATCGTACCATCTGGCAACACTGCGGTTCCATTCGCGTAGGCTACCCAACATCGGTCGTCACGCGCGTAGAGTCGATCGTCGGGCGGAATGGGGGGGGGGACCATTAAACGAGTAATTATTTTTGACGAAGCATAACTTAGCCGGTATTCGACTTAGAGACCCCGGACCAATGGGCATCTCAATTTCTTAGGCCCCAGATGAATTTTTAACATTAGGGAACCAAAGCCCCCACCCCCCCATATTTTGAGTTGAGTGTAACTCGGCCGGAATTCAAGTTAAAGACCTCGGACCAAGGGGGAACCCATTCTTATTATTATGAAGGGGAGTTACCCGTTTCCGCCAAAAGTGTACCTTTCCCTTTTCCCCCAATTCACTTTTCCGCCAAATCTAAAAAGTAAGTCTAGTATAATTTAAATATTATATTATATACAATATGCATGTTAGTCATATTTTAATATATTATAAATTATAATTTTATTTTTATTTTATATACATTAAAAAGTTTGTACTATAATGATATATATATATAACGTACCGTAATTTCAACCAAATGATAAATTTATCACTGATTATCGGGATTATTTCCCAAACGCTATCGATTTATATTGCTAATCTTGCTTGTTGTATCAGTTATATTGTTACAGTTGACAGTTGTATGATACGTACGAAACCAACCGTTATTGTACCTATAATAGTACGCAGCCTAGTCGCTTTCTAACCGTTCTCGATAAACTATAACTTACTATTGAGTTTATTACTTCTTTTGAACCTAATCGCGTTATTAACAGTAAAATATAATATTCATAAAATAACATTTTAGTGTATTTCATTAGTTAAATTTTTTAACTTTTTTGGACAATCTATAAAACACACATACCGTAACATAATGGCTGACCTCATTGAATTCATTGTAAGTAAACGTGGAAAACCATTATTAGTTTTAAATAATTATAAATTCTGTATTGGATCAATTAACAAATCCACTGGTTCAACTCGTTGGCGATGTATTACAAAATATTGCAAAGCAAAAGTATACACGGAAAATAATGCTCTAGTACACGATGATTGTGAATATTTAGTTCACACACATGAGCCTTATATTCGGCCAATAATATCTAGGCAAATTGTAAACAATATCTGTAAGAGAAAAGCAGTGGATGATACCAGTAATAAACCAAACAAAATCATACTAAAAGAGATTGGAGAAAATGTAGAAGCTTCTCAATTTACTACGACAGACATCAAAAGGCTGAGGAAAAATATATATGAAGCTCGACGAAAAGTGTTACCTGCCAAACCAACAAATTTACAAGAAGTCCACGAATTTTTAGAAACATTAGATTTAAAAACAAAGCAAGGTGAAGATTTTTTGTTAATAAATGATAAACAAAAAAATATTGTTATTTTTTCATGTTATACGAATATTTTATTACTAAAAGAAGTTGACACATTATACATGGACGGAACATTTAAGTATTCTGCACGGTTTTTTACCCAACTGTTCACGATTCATGGGCTCAAAAATGGACACTATATTCCTTTAATATTTTGTTTACTGCCTTCTAAAACTACAGAAATATATGCATATACATTTCAGTTGATTGTTGACAAATGTTCTACATTAGGCGTGCAATTATTACCGCAGTATATAACTACAGATTTCGAAAAATCCATAATAAATGCCATACATGAAATTTGGCCACTAACCCAAATTATCGGATGTAGGTTTCACCTCACCCAAGCATGGTATCGTCAAATTCAAAAATTAGGACTATCCACTGCTTACCAGGACCAATCTTCAGAAGTAGGAAAATGGTTGCGTCATACTTTTGGCTTACTTTTCTTAGATCCAACTGAAGTTTTTGAATGTTTCATAGACAACTTTATGGCTGATCGACCCACAAATTCTAGACTTACTTTTTAGATTTGGCGGAAAAGTGAATTGGGGGAAAAGGGCAAGGTACACTTTTGGCGGAAAAGGGAATCGAACAATTTATGATTTGGCGGAAAAGTGAATTGGGGGAAAAGGGAAAGGTACACTTTTGGCGGAAACCGGCCATGCCCTTATGAAGACTACCGTTTTCCGCTTGAGGGAACGGGGGCACCTCCTCCCCCCTTTTGGATTTTGCTTTTTTGATGGATTTTGGTCCGGGAGAGTACTAACACCCACCTTGCCAAGGGGAAACTCGGGGTTTTGAGTTTTTGATAGGATTTATTGGGATTTTCTTAAATATTGTTTTTATTGATAAGGAAAGTGATAAGAATTTTTTTTAAAAATAATTTTCAGCTTCTCGCGCGCATCGATCACTATTAGAATATTCTAAAAGTGGATCTGCGGCGTTGAACAGATGGCAGAAAAACTTACATGGAGTCCCACTCATTTTAGCCGGCGATTTCAACGACAACTTTGCTGATAAAAAAAAATCCGAGTCATTATTAAAATTTCTTTCAGTAGAATTTGACTTAACCATCAATAATAATCCGTCGGAATCTACAACAAGATACAATACCACTATTGATGCAGTTTTTTCGAGATATATAGAAAAAATTCAATCACAAACGTACGTGACATATTTCAGCTACCACAAGCCAATAGTTACTGTTATTGAGAATACTGATTAATTTCATAATTGCTTTGTACTTTTATAATGATTATAAAATAAAATACCATTTTTTCATAATACTTAGAAACAAGCATTCATTTCTCTCTCCCTCTATCTCTATTTATTCATATTTTTCTAACTATTTATGTTTCCGCGTCTCCCATCACATGCACTGGACTTCGTTCCTGCCGAGTGTTCAACAACACTCACTGTTTTTTTTACATTAGTTATGGATTCATTTTCAATAGCTTCAATAGCTTCAATATCTTTACATCTTTCAACATAATCAGTTCCATCATTTACCAACTCATTGCTATCAATAGTAACAGATTTCTGTAATTCCAAAATAAGTATATTTGTTATGGATCAATAATTGAATACATCATCATAAACTATTTTAATAATATGTACTTACAATAATTTTCACTAAATTATTTTCATTATTTTTAAACATGTTTGCAATATTGTGACAAGAAGAACTAGCTGCTAATAATAACTTCTTATTCTTTTCTCGTTGACGAAAAGCGCCGCCTTTTCTTTTTTCACTCATTTTAATAGTGAAATTGTAAAATAATAAATTGTATGTATTTTATAATGTAGCAATGTGAAATGAAATGTAATCTGTTGACTGTTATGCTATACCACTAAAACCTCAAAATATTTTCTTATTCATTCCCGTATGATAAGCACAAATGGCCTATCCATTCTTTATTATCTATGGTGATACCATGTTATTGCCGTTACCACGTTATTCTGTGTTACCACGATTAAAGATATAATATATCTTAAATCGTGGCCGTTACCCAAGGTTTATAGATAATAGAGGTTGCCTCATACCGGAATTCTGTTAAAAATGGAAGTGGGGGAAATTGTACTATGACGTCAGCCGTCGTACAAAATTGTTTGTTTATCATTGCACTAATGTTAAATGTTAATTGTTATTTGTTAATACTTAATAGTTAATACGTTGATGGTTGATTTACATCGTTACTGTGTTTATTACTTATTAGTTATTACCTATCAGCTAAATTATATTGTTTTAATGGCAACTCTAAAATCAAAAGGAGGTTCATGCTGTGCAGTTGCCTCATGCAAAAATTATTCAGGCAAAGCCAAAAATACTGGTAGAACATGGCCATGATTACTCGGTACCATCATGGATAAATCGTTTGTCCTATGGTGGTTTAATAATACCTAGTGATGATTTCAAAATTAAAATGTTTAGGGTTGAAAATCTTTATAGAAAAATTACAAAGCAACAAATTCCCAAAGGGCCAGGAGTTGTCAAGAATCTGACAAAAAAAATTTTATCTCGGATGGAAGTTGCAGAAAAATATAATCCTGTTGTGCAGACTTATATTAAACAAAGAGTACTCATCCAGATGAAATATTTGAATGAGCATTCCAGCAAATTATTAAAAAAAAGGTAAGCAAAATCTCAACTTCACAAGCTCCAAAAACTAAAAAGACTGATGACTTAATTGTGGCAATATTATTATGTATTTTATATTTTTGTACAATAGTTGTATAATATACTATAAAATATACTATTTGTATAGTTCATTTTATTTCAGTTCCTACAATCTGCAAAAAAAATATACATACAATTTTAAATTACTGGAACTATATTTTAGTAGTATAATTTCTTGATACTATTCGTAATGAACAAAAATCATTCATAAGAATGGTATAAGGTCGTGTAACTTTAATAATTTTAGGTAACCATAAAATGTTGTTAAAAAATTAATATTTTTTAATGCATTTAGGAACTACAATAATTAACTACAACTTTTGGTTATAATCGTTCATCCACCACCACCTCACAGAAAATATGAATGATAATATCTTTCATTCATAATAAATAAGGAATTTTACGATCAGTTTTGTAAAAAAAATGTATGAAAGTTGACGAACTATAATATTAAATGCAAAACTTCTATTTATTCAAATTAGTGTTTAAATTCTATACAATATAAGGGGACTTATATATATTATAATTTATAACACATTCGTAATTTATAGTAATAATTTTGTAATAATATAGAGTACAAACTACAAATAATTCGTCATAATCAATGCGCCGTCTCAAAATGTGTACGACGGGTGACGTCACGGTCATGATAGACGCTGCGGGGAGTCTAAAATGTTTACATGACTATGAGGCAACCTCTATTATCTATAAACCTTGGCCGTTACCCACGAACTATGATTATAATCATAGTTCGTGCCGTTACCTTATCTATTGCTTACTGAATTAATTGATAACACGATATTTGTTTATATTTGTAATTTAAAGTTGTAATCATGATTGACAGTATACCAATATTGATAAAATGTCAATATAAAATTTAAAAATTAAAATACGATTTAATTTTAATCATATTAATAATTGTGCATTCGTGGCTCGTGCATTATTTTTAGGCTTCAGCGGGGCGCAGGCCAAGGCTTCAGCAGGGCGCAGGCCAATTGGAAGTATTTAAAAATTAAGGGGTGCTACCGCACACCCTGACCCCCCCCCCCCCCAAATGACGCCCCTGCTTTGATAACAAACTATTATAAATGCCATAATAGTTTAAATGAAAGTCATAGAAATCTCTTGGTGGATGTAATTATTGCTAGCCTTCTTGAAAAAAGTCGTTCAATGTCTGTAGTATTAGCTAACAATATTGCTGATACGATTGTTGGAACTTTCACTACCGAAATAAAGGTAATTTATACTACAAATTTTGTACCACATTAATAAAATTATGTGTAGGTATCCAAGTATTATAGTTATATTAGTTTTAAAGGAAATATACTTTACAAAAGATGGCGCAAAGAAATGTCCTAAAGGAAAGTTATACTCAAAATATTTTAATAAACTTAGAAGTTTCAAGAGCCAAGGATTTGCTGTATCTTCACAAGTGTCCAAAGTACAAAATAATACTGAAAAAGAAATTCGAACACATGTTTTTGAGGAATCAGACATTAAAATAGGTAATGCAAGACTACTACAATAGATTGTATTGTTCCATTAATTAGTTAACTTTTTTATTTTAGTAACTGAAGATGATGCCATTACTCTTATGGCTAGTTTAAAACACGAAGAGCTATCATGGCCTGAAATCGAAACCATATGGAAAAAAACTACCGGTTACCGATTACAACAAATTAAAGCTAATTCTTCACCAGCTGGAATACAAAATACATGGCCTCAATACTCTCAGCCACTTGGGTATAAACTTGTAAGTAAAAATAGTTATTTTAATAATTTACAACTATAGGTAGGTTCCTAATAATTTATTATAACTTAATAACCATAAAAATATATTTTTGTGGAATTATGTTTTATTTTATTTATAATTTAATATTTATTTAATCTACAATTACACATAATATAACATAATCAAAATTAACAAAGCCTATAGTATTAAATAAAATGTAAATAATTGACAACCAGTCACTGGACTTCATAAGGTACCTATGTAAAGTAAAAACTAAAAGTCAATTGAACAATTGAAAGAAATACATTTTAAATAAATAATAAATAACAATTTCATTTCTTTAAATTGTTCAATTGTTTGTTATTTTAAATACCTGATAAATTTCTGTCTAAACTGGTCTTAAATTATTTAAAATATTTTACACAGTACTCTAGGCTTTGTTTATCTTAATTTTTTTTTTTCGTATGTCACTCGGTCACTCCGTCCCCCTTTATCTTAATTATATAATAGTTTATTTAGTTTGTTTTACCTACATAATATTGTATATAAAATACAAGTATTACACTTCAATTTATTATTATATATGGTATGTTTTTTAATAAACTTTTTGTCAGTTTTCATTCATATTTTACTTTAATTATAATTATTAGGTACCTACCATTTTTAAATAAAAATAATAGTTAAATTTATATCACTAAAATATAATACAGATATGCATATGAGACAATAAATAACCTATACCTATTTATAAAATTTTTATGAACTCAATTAGTATTTTTTGTTATATTAATTATTTAAAAAAAATTCTTTTTAAGGTTGATATTGATTTCAAAAGACTATATATAAACGCTTCCGACATGATTACAATGTATGAAAAATCATTAATAAAATTAATGCAAATTTTGGATGAACGTGTAAAAGACCCTAGTAGTCGCAAAATGTTGGAAGATATGAAAAAAGATGGTAACTTATCAGAGAGTAAGTTTAATTATTTAATTATTAAATTAATAATTTGCAAATATATTCAAACATTTAACTTTTGGTATAATTAAGTTGAAATAATTTTTCAGATTCCAAAAATTCTATTTTTTTGTACTTGCTTCACGCTCTCTTTGTACCTACTACAAAAAAGGCCTACATCGATTCTAGTGGAAAAAGATGTTTACAAAAATGTTCAATAAAAGATTCACAAAACAGTCTGGTGATGGTGGCAAATACAGTAATTGAACTAGAAGAAAATATGAAAGCTAGAAAGCAGAAAAATATTCCAATACAGCCTTGTATGTTAATAGTTGGCACAATCATAAATCCTTCACAAATTATTATATATTTTGATGAAATCAAGTATAAGTTTTTCTCTGTTATCAAAGCAATTGACTTATGTTTTAAAATCTATCATGTTTTTAACATTGAGTACCCGATAGAGTCTTTAAATGTTTGGCTATTCATACAACGTTATTTTTTTAATATTAAATCAAAATTTGATAAATCATGTCCTATAATACAACAAATTATTTCTGAACTAAAATAAATAACTTATCTTATGTACTTTTATTTGTAAAAAAATATTTAAATACATATTTATTAAAACAAACTAATTTGTGATTTTTTATACAAAATTTCCTTCATTTAATTTGGCTATATTTTAGATATAACCTACTTGTTTAGTACCTAGGTACCTACAATATTATATTATATTAAACATTTGGTTTAGTATACTGAAAATAGTATGATGTCAGAAATGAATATTCAACTTTATTACATACATATCATTTAGTTAATATTATCACTAATAAATATTAAATACCAACAGAATTTTTCAAAAAATTGTTTTATATAAATTGCTTACTTATATATATATATATATACCAAAGGGACATGCAGTGTTGTGTTTTAAATCTTTTTTAGAAGAGAAATTTAAAAATAATGTAGTTTTAAAAATGTGTAACATAACATAACAATATTATTAGATATGGCTAATGAAATAGTTGCTCATTTGCCAAAGTGTAGTATATTCACTAAAGATTAAATTTACCACCCATTTTTTTTTGGGGGTGGTTGTTTTTTTCTCTAGTTTTTGTAGAACTTGAATATTTTATATTTATCACATGTAACTTTATGACACCATTGATAAAAAAAAAAAACAATTGTGGGGAAGTACTCCCCCCCCCCATAGCTGCACTGTTAGATTTAACAATGAAACTATTTAAATCAACAATATATTTCTATTGTTAATATTAAAAAATTCTGTAAATGTAGAATTGTTAAAATAAACAATAACTTTGTTAAACTGAATGAAAACTTTATAAACTTAACAAAACTTATTGTTAATTTAACAAAATGCAATAAATTTTAAGTTTAAAAATTAACAAATCATTTTTTTTGAACTAAACAGGAATTTTAGCAAATTAATAATACTGTTTGTTAATCTAAGGATTAACAAAATGTAAATTTTGAAATCAACAAACTGGTTTGTTGGCCCCATGTTAACAATGATTTTGTTGATTTAATTGTTTTTTTTTTAAATTTTACCTAGATTTTTCTTTCTGTGTATATATGTCGACATTGGCCACATATTATCCATAGCCACGACATTGGCCATTTCGAAATCAATTAATAAAGTTTATAAATATAGGAGTTACTAACATTATGACCAATTAAATATTATTATGAAGTTTTCATAAAAAAGTCGAGTTATTTAACTATTAAAAATTGTTTATTTTAAATTTTAGTTTTTGGCCAATGTCAAACCAAAGTTATTTTTTTATTTTTTCTGGGAGGCCAATGTCAAACTAAAACGAACTTATTTATACTTAAAAACAAAATGAGTGTCACACAATGAAACAAAAACAAATGTTATTAAGTAACAGAATTTTTAGAGTTCAAACATAAAATTTAAGAATTTTATGTAAATTTTAAAAATTGGCCAATTTAATATTTTAAATTCCTGAACATTGTCAAAATATGACATTGGCCCTTCTTGCACCAAGCCACAGAACTATTTTAATTATTTTGTTGTAATTTAAAAATATTATTTGAGAGTACTTGAAAGTTTTAATGTTTTAAAGTATGATGTTATTATATTATACACATTATTTCAAATACAATGTTTTCGGCAAAAATTAATTCAACCCACTATTACTCATAGACCATAGTAAATACTAAATAATATTTATTATTTTTAGCAATTGGAAAATTCGTTAGATGGTAGTGAAATTACAAGTGAAGATACGAGTGGTACATTTCACGACAGTTCTGAAATCGATGTACCTCAGAATCTTGACAACAATTTTAAAAGCCCATCTGTTAAGGTTACAAAAAAAAGAAAAGCTGACGATAAGATAGAACAAATTGAAAACAGGATGGATGAAGCTTATACATTTTTAAAACAAATTTCGCAAACTCCGGCCAAAAGTAAGTGTTCACTTTTTACTGACCTGTTATGCGTCAAATTACAAGGACTTAGTGAACAAAAGCAAGATATTGCAATGATGGAGATCGATAGTATTATGTTTCGTCTCAAACATTCTGCTGACCAAATAGTACAGCCACCATCGTTTTATCAATATCCAAGTACCAGTTTCCCGACGTATTCGCCATATTTACTCAATGATAATTATTCAACCGCATCATTATCATCATCTGCATCTCTTCAGCCACAACCATCGCCCGACTACATAAAATCATCTATGCCATCTACATATTATGATTTATCTCAAAACCAGAATTCCTCTGAGTACTCAACCTCCATGCCATCTTCATTGTAATGATATGCTCACACATCATAATTGTATATATTGCTTAATTCAATAAAATAAATAACGGTCAAGTTGTCGCACGCAGAGAACCGTTAAAAAATCTAATAAACACCATTAATCACTGATGAAAGGAACGATTTGCATTATTTGGTGGTCGCGTAGAGACTCACATCTGGTTCTAATAACCTGGCACAACATGTGTGATCTATTTCGTGTGCCACTAGAGACAAAGGATGGTCCATTCAGGGTCTCTGCCACAAGGATAACGGTAAAACTCTTTGAAACGCAGAGGCTTTTGATGAAGCCGCCTGCGACTCTAGCCGGCTTGACCACGTCGTCACCTCTCATCAGTGCAGGCGCACCACTCTAAGACACAACAACCTCCCTCGATTGCATGAGCACCGATCACCCTTGCAACAACTTTCTCAACACCGGATCCTGCGAGCGACAACTGACTTATTTCTTTAACAAAAATACATCAGTGTTACATTCATTTTGGATTCGAGTGTTTAAAACTGTATAACCTTATTAAGTCACCTGAACAAAACACTTACCGCTGCGAATAAGGTAAGGTGCATGCGCATCATATGATTTGTATTAATTTATAGAACTTGTTTATCTATACTGTATCACCTCGGTGTACTTGGTCTTGATCATATTCTCGAATACACAACCTCGAGAGCCCTCCGACGATCAGGAGGAAGGTAATAGCGTAATACCGATAATTGTAAATACAAGTATTGACAGGCGTCTTATTTTATTTACTCTTATCCCTATTAATTTTTATTACTTTAATATTTCGTTTATTTTGCGTTATTACACCATATAGCAATGTAGGAGAAAAATGTTTGGATTAAGGTACCAAAAGCATACACGTGTAATGTACAACATTTTTTTTTTTATAATATACAAGGTGTTATATTATGAAAATACTTTATATATTATATATTTTATACTGCCAATTCATTTTAAATATAATAATTATGTCACACTTTATTTTCAGTTTTAAATTTGATTTTGTTATATATATGTATATTTTTTTTTTAAAAGTATTATACTTAATACTTATACAAAACTTATTTTTAATTTAAACATAAATACTTTAGGTACCGTAATTTCAGATTTTAACTGCTGATTTAAAGATTTACAAACATCTTGCACACATCTGGAAACAGTTTGAACGGAAAACTTAAATAAATATGATAAGCTCTTGTAGCTGTCTCCCGAGGCTAAAAATATTAAGGTAACGGCCAGCCTTTCTTCAACAGGAATACACTTCCTCATATTTGTATCCATTTTTGATATTATTGGCCCAATTTTTTGAATAAGGCATTCAAAGTCTTTGGCAGACATCCTACAAAAGTTTTGGAATTTATTTGACGGTCCTTGTCTCAAATCTTCTAACAAGTTTGTGTTATTGTATCTAAAATATAATTGTATTTGAATTATTCTTATTTACGATTGAAAAAATAACTATAAGTTAAAGCAATCTTAATGTATATGTAACTATTTGATACTATAAATATTTAGTTATTTAAAGTTAAAAAAATGTGCTTTTATAAAAGTTCTAAAATGATCTTCATAAATAAATAATATATTATATTAAATTAAAAAACTAAACACTGATATAAATAAATAAAATAAAATAAAATAGGTGCTTATTTACTTATATTTAAATATATAAAAAAAAATTTGAATAAAAAAAACTTAAAATTAATTATTATTTTAGTTTTACCTAGTACGGCTTTTGTATATTTCATGCATCCAGTATCTTTTTTCCTTGGATTTTCTTTTTTCTTTTTTCTTTAATTTTTCTTACTCGTCACTTAAAATGACAAAATACGCTGCTGCGCAAGCAGCAACTTGCGTCTTGTCTACAGCACTAGTCATTTTGAATTTGAACTGAGAAATTTGGCGACTTCATTTTGGGTCTAAAAAAAAGGAGGGAGCTCTGATCGGCTCGGATAAGCTCGTGGTTCGCTAAGTCACGCTCCGTGGGAATGCTGTAGAAATGGTAGGCTCGTGATGTGCCGAGCACATATGTAGGCTCGGTACAAAAACCGCGCTGCGCGAAGTTCGCCGAGCCACGCGCCGTGGGAACCCGCCTTTAGTTATTACAATAATTATTGTTTCGTATTCTGCCGATCCGCGTCCGTCCCGCAGTCTTCGATCGCTTAATATGTTATTGAGTCATTTTCACGACCTCATCAGTTTCTCATTTGTGCTTATAATTTATCGTTACTTTGATTTTTATATATATTGTTATATTAATTGAAAATGATGAAAAGAAACCCTGTCGAAAATCTCTATTTCAAATATAATGCTGCTATAAACAAAAGCCAGTGCCAAGTTGAAGGTTGCTCTACCAACTTAGTTGGAAAACATTCAGCCAATTTTCAGTCTCAATCTTCTTCATCTAACGCAGATACTGTTTCTATTTCAATTTTGTCACTCCTGAATTTATATGACAACCAACCTATACTAACACATACAGAAAGTATTTTGTCTTACTGGGAAAGTAAAAAGTTTGAATGCCCTGAACTGTATGCACTTTCTCATGTGGTTATGGCTATTCCTACAACACAGGTATTGTAATTTATCATTTATGTTTACCAACAATAAATTATAAATGTCATAATTATTCAGTTAAAAATTTATATTTTTGGATTATAACTTTAAAATATTTATGTCTAAAGTATAAATATAAACTAAAACTAAAGAGTAAAGATTAAACTATTGTCTATTAGAGAATCAAAGAAATCCAATTATTTTGATTTAGGTATCAGTAGAACGCTCATTTTCGTCTCTCAAGTTTGTGTTTGGAGATTTAAGATCCAGATTGGGCTCAGAACTACTGGAGAAAATAATGTCGATACGTGCAAATAAATAATGATAGTAGGTAATTATTAATTAATTGTTATAGGTGTCTACAATCTACATGATTACAAAAGTACCTACATACCTATTATATTATTGAATACTTGTTAAGTATATACAAATCATTATTTAATATTTTATTATTTTAAGTTTCAATTTTGCATAATTTAGTTATTTATTTTTTTATGAAAACCAGACAAAAGAAATAATGTCACAAATAAAGAAGATACTTCAGAATATAATGTAAATTACAAATGTATTCCCATTTCCTAGTGTGTTCTAACTTCTAATTATTACACACGGCCACACGGGTAGTAAATTTCTATCAATCTCTTGGCCTAAAATACTGAAATAGTGTGTCTCCTGAATTACAAATGTGTGTTAAACGTGTATTTATACCTTTTTAAATAACAATATTATCAATACTCCAATGAACTTTTTTTGCAACTATCCATTTAAATTTTAAATTTAATATTTTGTTCAAATATCATAAGCATTAATTACATAACATGAGATTTATTATACTATAGTCTGTAATATAATGCGATGTTATTGTAAATTACAATTAAATATTAATGTAATGTAATGTAATTGAATAATGATCTCAATCATAATATGTTGTATGCAAAAGCAAGTAGTATGTACCTAGGTTTTTGAGAACACAAAATTAGTTCTGCTGAAGGTAAATCTGTCATATTGTATGTACAAAGTGTCACATCGGATATATTTTAATTTTTAGGGCTTTAGGCTCAGCTCTTAGTAGTTAATACTTAATAGATAATAAAAATTGGGTCTAGTTGTATTAGTGATTGTATTAGTTGCAGGAAAATAAAATCAAAATTTGAAAAAACCGTTCTAAAAACCAAAACCGAACATCTTCAAAAATCGTTTTTGAAACCAAAAATTTTTTTTAAAAACCTTTTTTGAAACCGAAACCAAAACCAAAAAATTTGAAAAACCGATCTTAAAACCTAAACCAAAACCAGAAAATGTAGAAATCCGTTCTCAAAAACCGAAACCGTAACCGTTAAAATATGAAACGGTTTCAATCCCTACTTATTATCAAAGTGATTGTACGTCTATAACACTTGTTGTGGTCTTTTCTTTACGACCTGTTGTTGTATACACCACTAAGCAGACCTCAGCTGTTTTAGTTGATTATTTTGTAAGCATCTATGAAACGCCGCTAATTTAATACACTGGCCGACCAGTAATTTGAAATAATTAGAGCGGCGTTTCGACTTGGAAAATAGAAAAAAATATCTGACTACTGCAAGTTATACACCTTATAGGAAACATTGTTTTGCACATTTTAAAGCAGACCCCAGCTGTTTTGGTTGCTTATTTTGTAACCCCATATGTTACCCCAATGTTTAACAGATTACATTGGTTAAAAACGATCAGATAAGAGTTTTGCTGATCACGAGGATGAAGACTATATCAAGGAACAAGTCCACTTGAAAATATTCCTAGGTTAGGTCTTGTCAGTCAAGTTCATCTTGACTATCAACATCTAGTTTGTCTAGGCATTGTGAAAAAATGTATATAATTAAATGTCCTCAAAATGTGCGCCCCCCTCCCCCAATTAGAAAAAGTCTGGATCCGCCACTGCTAATAATCCATTATATACTGAACATTATAGGGTGCTCCCAGAGAAGACAATCAAACAAGATAATGTCGAGGCTTCTGACATGGACTTATGAATTTTTTATGACACTGATGAAGATTAAAAAATATTTAATAATAATAAATTATTAAAAAGATTGTTACAGACTGACATCAAACCATTGTTATTAATATAACTTTGTTATTTTTCTATTTCCACGTAAAAAATATAACGAAGATTTCTCAACTATAATTAACCCCCAACTTTGAAATTTGTATATCTCTGGTATATGTTGTACATAAACCAATAATGGAAATTCAGTTTTGGAATTCCGTGGTTGCGGCTGTATATTTAACCTGCATTACTCTAACTTTAATGTTTGGTTTTGAAATTTTTTTGGTGGGTAGGCCAAGCATGTTTTTAACATAGCATTTTAACTAAATAATTATTATTAAGTATCGCGAGGCAATAAGAACAAAATACATAAACTCTTATTTTAATAAATACAGATTCAATGTAAAAAATGCATAATTAAAAATTATATTTATGATTACCTACTTTATAATTTGTACATTTTATAAATTTTATTTTTAATTGTTAATAAAAATGTTTCGTACAGTACATTATATATAATTACATCCACCGTTGTAACAAATGCTTCAAAATGTAGCACTCATTTTTTTGCATCATCTCCAAAAATACTACATTAAATTATGATGAAGTTATGACAACAGGACTTTTCTTTTGATTCCAACTGTCATGAGTTACTGTTTTTCTTCTTTTGGTTCTGGAGTTGACACAGTATATTCCTGTAGTCTTTCATTAGGTCCCGTCAATGTTACATTGTATTCTGGAGTATTTTCATCAGGTTCTGATTCTGGCCCAGGTTCCATTGATTCAATAAATTTATGTGTTTCTCCTATAGACTCCACCGCTGCTGAATTTGATTTCTGTATAGGTTTAATAGGGTCAGCTAATGCGTCACTAAGTTCTGCTGAATTTGGTCCAGGTTCTGTTATTTCTATAGGTTGCTGTATTTCTGCATTCGAGTTTAGCGCTCCTACACTGGGTTCTATTGATGATAACGTGGGTTTTGTTACTGGTACACTTATTTCTGTTGCTATGTTGGGCTCAGTCTCTGCATTAGCATTTGGCTCCAATATTGTTACATTAAGTTCCGTTAATACTTTACTAGTTTTAGTCACTTCAATAGGTTCTAGTGTTTCTACAATAGAGTTTGACGCTGATGCATTTGGCTCATGTGCAATAGGGTCCGTTGCTGGTTCCGTCACTTGAATAGGTTGCGACATAGCAATACTAGGATTTAGTGATGTTGCACTGAATTCCCCTAGTTTGATTGGTACTATCGTTTGGTTTTTTAGCCATGATGTTTGTGAATGATTTTGAGTTGCTTCTGTGTACTGCCAGTAGCAATGCAACATCGTCATGTACATTAACTCGTACACGATAGCTATATTAAACTCATAAATTAGTTGTTAATAAAACTCAGTAAGACAATAATGTTCGTAGGTAATAAAATATATTTTTAGAACTAAATTTGAGCTATTTATTAATTATACTTACCAAGAGAATGTATTATGAACTGAAAATATCTGACTGAAGTCCAACTTGAACTAAAAAAATGTCCAAAAGCATGTAAAGATTATGAATTATGTAAGTATAATTTTAAAATTCTAATAGGTACAACAATAATAATAAAAATCAAATCAACTTACTTAGAGCTATGGAAAATAAGATAAATCATGTCCAAAACGCATCCTATTCCCGTTATGCTTAATGAGTTATGGATGTGATTTGTTATTCCCTAAGGAAAAGTATAAAATAGATAATGATTTGTTTAAAATAAACGTTATGTATACAGTGGTTTATAGTGGATAAGATCACTAAATTCAAAATATTACATTATTATTCTATTGGATTGTGTTATGGTGGCCGCAGGGTCAGACTGGCCGGGACGCAGGTCGGCGATCGCAGGCTGGGCCCCCAAACTTCATGTTCATATTTTAAATTTAAATAAAATTACCATTTATTTAGTAACTGTATTTAAGCATGTCTTAATATTTTGAAGGGCTCCTTATTGATTTAAGATTTATAAAACAAAATAAATATTATCACAGTTTCTCTAACAACTGAATCGTAATTCAGTATTAAAGGAGCATACAACACAAATAAAAAAATTCTTTAAATTTTTTTTAAATGTTAAATTATTGTAGTTATGGTTATATGAAATGATCTTGTGAAGATACGATGTAAAAAAGATATTACTTTAAGAGATATTAAGAGATGTAGAATAGCCGCGTGACGTCACTGGGCCGGAGTCATCGTAATTGCCTATCTTATACGTGTAAAAGTTCCTTGCTTCACACAACGATTTATCAAACTAAACATTTTCTTTTTAAAATTTAATTGACGTATAAATGTGTGGTTTTATGTGTTTAAGACGATGCTAGAATCAGAATTTCAATATGACGTTTAGTTTTTAAGGTATTAAAAATCTTAAAACAGTCATTTTGGTTAAACGGCACGTCATGGCGTTCGGACCAGACCCGGCGGCATTTTAACATACTGCACCCTGTTATGGACCCGGTATCGATATGATGCTCCTGATTGGTCTATTTAAATTTGCCGCCTAACAGTCCATAATTATAATTATCAAAATTATCATTTTTAACTTATAATCTAATGATATACATTTGCCGCCTTTTTATGAATGATAATGATAATCAAAATTATCATTTTTAACTTATAATAATAATATTGTTATGAGGTTATGACTTGATTTTTGAACTATAATATTATAATATTAGATCTACTGAGTTTGTTATTATATTCGTATTACTTATTCTTCTCCCGAGTTCTGATGTATCCTCAAAGCTTTAATAATGAAAAGGTTTCTGGGAATAAAAATGGTATTCAGGAAGTCACTCCTGACTTACAGAATATTGAAGATATTGACAAATGGATATCAGAATACCGACAAATAACAAACACTAAATGGAATGTTCGGAGATCATTACCAAATAGTGAAAAGATTGTAGCATCGTAGGTGTTTTTTTACTTAATATGTAATAAGACCAGTAATTATTTATAACTAGTTATAATTATTAGATTAACATATTTTTAGGAACCTATTCAACTCTTCATTAGTAGTAGTATAACTAAACAGGCACATTTTATTAAACACAAGTTGTGGTAACATATAATACATTGTTAACTTTGTAACTATATTTATTTATTTATTTTTTATTTTTATAACAATACGGGACAAGCCCAAATTACAAAATTGTAATATTATATATTTAGTACAAACAGTTAATAATATAGTAGTGCTGATGGATCCTTATTGGCTATACTCATCATGCGATATAGTGGCTGGTTTTTTGCATAGTTGGTGTTGCATTTGGGTAAGGAAAAAATAATTAATTGACGAGAATGAAAAGATGGAACTTTAAAGTTAATTTGGGCTAATAGTTCAGGAGAGTCTACGTGGCCATCAATAAGACGTCTGAGGAAGATCAAATTAGCTTCCAATCTTCTGTCAGCTAATGTATTCAAGCCAAGTCTATGCATGACTGGAGAATAATCATGGGGTGGGTGATCAATTTTTAATTTGTACACTGCAATATTGAGGAACTTACGTTGAACACGTTCAACTTGTTTCTTACCACAAGAAGTACCCGGATCCCAAACAACAGATCCATATTCCAAAATCGACCTCACAAAGGCACAATATAAAGATTTTAAAGAAGACACTAATTTAAATTCACTACTAATTCTTCTTATAAAACCTAACGTTTTAAGAGCTTTACAACAAATTTTATCAAGATGAGCATGGAAGTTTAATTCACGATCAAAAACGATACCCAAATCTGTAATCACATTGCCCGCAGACAGCAATAGATTATCATTAATCATATATGAATAATTAATATGTTCTCGAGTCCTATAGAATGACATTGAACAGCATTTTGAAATATTAAGTTCCAACCCACGGTTATTAGCCCACGAAACCAGAGAGTTGAGATCGTCCTGCAGTAATAAACAGTCCTTAAGAGACTTAATTTTTAAAAATAACTTAAGATCATCAGCAAACAGAAGGAAACGACAGTTAACCAGAGAACTTTTAATATCATTAACAAATAATGCAAATAACAAGGGAGAGAGATGTCCTCCTTGAGGAACTCCAGACGGTACATCAATAATGTTTGATTTTACTCCAAGTACCTTTACAAATTGCTTACGATCCCGTAGATAGGAGTCAAACCACGACAGTAATGGTTCACCAAAGCCTGTATCTATTAGCACTCTCATCAATAGCTTATGATCTACTCGATCAAACGCCTTGGTGAAGTCCGTATAAATTACATCTACTTGTGTTCTATTTATAAAAGCATCAAATATGTAATTAGAAAAAACTAGACTGTTCGTAGTTGTTGAACGACCAGAACGAAAACCATGTTGTTCATCAATTAATATCGAATTAATAACTGGTTTAATAGAACTCAAGACTAATGAATCAATGAGTTTGACAATATGGCTTGATAACGAAATGGGTCTATAGTTTGTAACGTTAGAGCTATCTCCAGATTTAAGTACTGGTGTCACGGCACTAAGCTTAAATAGATCTGGATATATACCTTCATCCAATGATTTACGAAAAATAAGCCACAATGGATATGATAATGATGAACGTAACATGTACAAAAATTATTATAATAAGCAAATAATGGCTTTAATGATATAAAAATGTATTTAATATAGAAATAAATTAACCTATATAGGTTTGATTGCTCGTCCAATCAATTTTGAATTACTGGGTAATATAGATATAGATATGTATATATAATTATTCCTAAATTTAATAAACATTTTCAAAAAATGTTTATTGCAAAAATTTATATTCTGCAAGTAGCAAAACATTTATGTAGGATTCTTAAAATGTATATATACAATTTTTAATATGTAAAACATTTTAAATTATATTTGAAACACAAATATTTAAACGATTTTGTAATGTTATATTTAATTAAAAATATTATTTTGTTTAATTGTAAACTCTCCACCACAAGCTATCAGCTTGTCGGAGGGCTGTAAATATTTTCAAATAAATATATTATTATTGTTATAAAATTAATGTAGTATAAACTAACATATTTTTAGGAACCTAAAGTTCAACTCATTATGTATTTATTAAAAATATCAATATATTAATAATCTAGTATTACTGTTATAGATAGATACAATGATTATATTTATTAAAATTTGTATTTTATATTGCTATTAATAAAACTCAACACTTAGAACCAAAATATAATATAGGTACCTAATATGAAAATATTTACTGTCATTAATTATAAATTCTATGCAGATAATAAAATGTAGGTATTTATTTATTATAACTAATTAGTTTATATAATCATAATTTACTATTATAACTAATTATTTGTGTAATATTATCAATGATTTATAATTATAATTTTAATTTTTTTAATTTAAATGTGAATATAGGTATATTTTAATCAAATTAGAAAATATTTGTATTTTAGTAATGGATCTGTTTATCAAATTTTCTGTATTAAAATTGTAAATACATTTAACTTATTTCAGTAAAGTGTATGTTTGTCATCATAGTAGTTACAGAAAAGTATCTAATAATGATAATAAAAAAGGTTTATCTAAAAATTCAGATTGTTCTGCCTCAATTTCCATCACAATAAAAAAGAACACAGCTTCTACTAGAAAAAAAGTCTCATTTATAAAGGTTGGTATTTTATTACACAATTCTATAAATATATTGTAAATCACATTTCTAATTTCATCTTAATAATTAAAAATAAAATACCTATCATATTTTATGTATCTACTATACATTTATTACAGAAAGGATTGTTTGCATGTATTAAATTAAACGAAAATCACAATCATACACTTGATACTGCAGCAACACTAAGATTTTTACCTGCAGATCAAACAATTAAATTGAAATTTGAGGAATTATTTAGTGATGGAATGAGTATAACTGAAGTTAAAAAACATCATGAAAAATCTTTAGAATTGGAAGATAATTTCTCACTAAAAGATTTTGCTAATGGATTTAAAAATCCTATTTATCGGACAGTTCAAAATTGGCATGATAAATGGAGATTAAACAATTTGGGACCAAGAACTGGTCAGTCTTTAGTTGAGGTACTTATAGATAGGTAAGTAATTTATTTATTAAAAATATATTTATAGACTATAAGTACCTACTAGGTATTATATAAGAGGGTGGCTAAAGGGAGATTGCCCGCACTTATTTTATAGTATCTAGGTAGGTAAGTCATAGGTATAACAAATTTGAGGTTTAAATGTTGTTCTTTATTTAGTAGATCACTGTAGTTAATAAACTATCATCAAATCATGGATGTGTTAAATTTTAATTCAATGATAAATTATTGCATATTTAAAAGGATTCTAAGTATTGTTGTTTTATTGCACAGTCTTTATTTCTAAATGTATTTTATCATTCATTAAAACTATTATTATAATTTTATTTTAATATTATAAGAAATAAATTTAGACTTTTAAATTTGTCCAAACTTTGAAGTTAAAATGCTAGGATACCAACTAAAAGTATTAAGAAATGTCAAATTATTCTTATTGCCATACAAGTGTTCACCTATTTTTTTTAATAATAATTACCAACAGAATAGAACATTAAATATCTTTACATTATATAGGTACCTACTAAACATATTATGTAATTATTTTATATTGAAATAATTTAAATACAGTTTTAACTTAATAATTTACAGCAAAATAATTTTGTTAATGAATACTTGTATAAGTATCTAATAATTAATTCAAAAATAAATTAAACAAAACTATTTATGTTCAATATAGGTCAAAGTTACATTTCATATAGTACAGGTTTTGGTTTAGTAAAAAGCTTACTAGAAGATTCTTTTGGTGGAAATGGTTACCCTCAACTATTTATGACTGATTGTGCTACTGCTGAAATAAACGCATTAGAAAAAACATGGCCTGAAAGTAAAAATTTGTTATGTATTTTCCACGTTTGTCAAGCTGTATGGAGGTGGTGTTGGGATAGTAAACATCAAATACTAAAAGAGGATAGAATTGCATTAATGCGATCCTTTCAAAATATTGTTTATGCAGAATCCAAATTACTAGCAAAAGAAGCATTTCAAAAAGCAATGTCTTTGTCAAAATATGAGAACTGGTCAAAATATTTACAGGACTATTGGGAAACAAGAGAAAAATGGTGTCTTGCATGGAGAGATGTTTCATGTCATGGACATCACACGAATAATTTTTCAGAAATAACTGTTCGGATATTTAAAGATACGGTTTTATCAAGGGTAAAAGCATATAATGTAATTGCTTTGATTGATTTTGTATGCACCACTTTGGAAGAATATTATCGTCGTAGGTTGAGAGAATTTTCAAACTTCCGATGCCATAATCCTCGTCTTTTTTTGAAAACTCAAATAAATAAAGCTATGGAAATAAACAAAGAAAACATATCACAAGTAGAGGACTATGAATATACTGTTCAGTATAAGGACGAATCATTCAATGTTAATATGAAAATTGGGATTTGCTCATGTAATAAGGGTAAATTTGGACAGTTTTGTGTTCACCAATGTGCTATTTACATACATTTTGATACATTATCACAACATTTTCCTGCTGTGACTTCAAGCGATAGACACAAAATTGCTTTATTAGCAGATGGAGATAAAGCTCTACCAGTAGAGTTTTTTCAGTCATTTTTTTTGGATAATAATGTTGCAATTACAGAAAATATAATTAATGAAGAATCTGTTCAAATTACCAATGTCATATCAAATAATACAATCTCAACTAATCAAAATAATAGTGCAGCCACAACCAATACAACCAACTCACAACAATTACCTCAAGAATCTATAAACAATATAATTTATTTATTTAAAGAAATTCATGAAAATTATGGATCATCTTCATCTGGCCTGAACATGTCAGAAACAAGATTAAAAAAAAATAAAAGTAAAGGTAACTGGGAATCATTTTTACATACTGCAGGAAACCAAGCAGTACAATTGAGGAGAAGGTCGGGAGCAGCAATTAGAGTACAACCAACTACAATAGCAAGACGTTTACCAGCAGTAACCAGAGGTAGTAAACGTTTACCAGCAGGAAGACCTCCTAAAAATGAAATTAAAATAAAGAAAAGGCGACGAAATCTAGGAGAGAATATAATACAAAATCAACCTAATGCAAAGTCACATGGTAGTGGCCATTAAGACTAGGTTTCACATGAGTCTTTTTTTTAATTTTTAACTCATACATAATTATACATTAACAGATTTATTAAGATGTTATTCACCTTTTTATGGACTTATATGTATATTTGATTTATTTAAATATAATAATAAAATGGTGTGTAGGTAATAGGTAGGTATCAATTATTATTTTTTATACATGGTTAGGTTATTTATTATTATTTTTATTATAAGTAGTATAAATTATATTATTCACTATGTATGTATACATTAGGCCTAGCCGCTTAGGTACATTATGTATGTTTTTATATTATTATTTGTATTTAGTGGTACATTTTTCTTATACAATAATACATTATGAGAAAATTGTTAAGTGCCTCCCTAAGAAAATGTTAGTCTACCCCATAAGAATTATAAGTTACTACCTACTATTGATTTTAATTAAATAAATACACATTTTATGTATAGGTAATAATTAATTATATACCTAATATTCACAGTACAGTCAGTCGATGCAGTCGGACGTTTTTTTCTTATTTGCTCCGTTATCGTGCAGTTATTTCATTGTCGACATTGTGCCGTTATCGTATCATTTTTTCCTATCGATAATCGCTTATCTAAGTAAACGTAGTGTATATTATTAATTGGGTGCCGATTGTGCCGTTTAAACACTTATCAACTACTGTCTGTATAACATAAACTCTATTCACATATTCCGTTGAAATCATGTCGAAACCACATAGACCTGGTACGCCTATTTTGAATCAAAATCGTAACAATAAAACAGGTACCACCACGATTAGTTCTATCACAAATGAAGATATTATGGCAGCAATTTTGTCTGTCCAAACAACTCAAACTGAACAATTTGATGAGTTACGTAATTCGATTAAATCGTTGACTTCCGATATTATTGCCTTAAAATCAGAAAACTCTGTGCTACGCTCTGAGCTTGTTTCTCTTAAAGCTGAAGTAGGTGACCTTGAAAGTAATACTACTAAACATAGGTATGAAAACACGGTGGTCCAAATGTTACGTGAATCCAATGAGCGCAGTACATGCAACCATAATATTCTTGTTTTTGGTATAACCGAGTCAACTGCTGATAATGGGGTTCAAAAGGCATTAGATGACAAGGTTAATCTTACTAACTTGTTAAGTAGTCTTTCGCTGCAGTTATCTTCTAATGTAAAATTGATTAGACTTGGTTCAAACACAGCAAAGAAACCAAGGCCATTAAAAGTGTGTTTTTATTCAAAGAAAGAGGTTGATGACATGCTTTCAAGTTATGGCAATGCATTACACAATGGTCTCCAAATTCCTACCAACTTCCGCATATCAAGGGATAGGACTTCGTTGGAACGTGATATTCTGCGTGCGGCCTATACTGAACTTAACCAGAGAAGAGAAGCGGGCGAATTGAACATTAAGGTCTCATTCATTAACGGTGTTCCATCTGTGGTCAAATTCAATCCAAAAACTGGGTCCGTGGAAACAATATCAACCGACAACCAACGATTTAGCTAATTTGACATATACTGTAGCCCAGCCATCTACATTAGGTTTGCATGAGCATGTATATTTTTATGATAAATGTTACTTCTGTAAAAATGCAAAATCTACTCTTAGTACTTTTATATCTGATTTCAATAATTTTAAAATTAAAATGTATCATTCTCGTAATTTATCTTCAATTAGTCATGCTAAGTCTAGTGATAATACACTTTCTCATAGTTGTAAAACAAATATTAAAATGTATAGTCATGTAAATAATAATCTTTCGTTTGGTTTTTACCAAAACTGTCGTGGTCTAAGGACTAAATTGCTCACTCTTAAATGTAATCTAGCCAGTTTTAATTATGTATTTATAGTATTAACAGAAACTTGGCTTAGTTTTGATGTTTTTGATTCTGAATTTGGTTTTGATAATTATAATATATACAGATGTGATAGAAATAATTTAACGAGTATTTGTACTAGAGGCGGTGGTGTCCTTATTGCTGTGCATAAAGATTTTCATTCGCATATTATTTCCATCACTAACTTAAATATTGAACAAATGTATGTTAGTTTTAATTATAATAATGAAAAGTTCATAGTTGGTGGTGTATATTTACCTCCTAACTCTCCCATTCAATCGTATGATTCTTATTCAAGCACAGTTGAGAACCTAGTCAGTGGTTATAGCACACATAGTTTTATTCTCTGCGGTGATTTTAACCTACCTAATATTAATTGGTCTAATGATAATTTAGGTATTATGTATTCAGTAACTACTGGTAGCAGAACTCATCCTATTTCTGAGACTTTTGCTTTCCTAAATTTTTATCAAATAAATAGTGTTTTTAACAATTTCAATTCTATGTTAGATCTTATATTTACTAACTTAAACTTGTTCAAAGTTAATGTTGTTCATGATCCAGTAGTTCCGGAAGATAGATATCACCCTGCATTAACTATTGATTACCCAAAAATAAAAAAAATACCGTCATTCCATACCGATCAATCATATTTTAATTTTTCTAAAGCAAATTTATAAAAGTATTACTGATTTTTTCTTTTCTTACAATTGGAAGGATACATTTTCTCGATTAGACATTAATACAGCTTCAATAGCTTTGTATGATGCGTTACACTTCTCCATCCTTCACTGGGTTCCAAAAGTTAACTACAATAAATATAAATTTCCTACATGGTTCTCTAAGGATTTGATTGATATAGTGTTTCAAAAAAGAAAAGCTCACGCCGTTTTTAAGACAACACGGAATCCACTTGATTATAGTAAATTTTCTCTACTCCGTGCAAAATATAAGTTTATTTCGAAACAATGTTATAGGAAATTTATCGAATATACTGAAAAAAATTTTTGTACAAATCCAAGTAAATTTTGGAACTTTGTTAGAAAGAATAGGTCTCACCATGACATTCCTAAAACAGTTAATCTGAATGGAGTTACCAGTAAAAATTGTATCGAAGTTTCTAATCTATTTTCAAAACATTTTAGCTCTGTTTATACCCAGCCTAGAGTTCTAGATAATTCCTCAATTTCTCCTCATTTACAACATGATCTTCCAAGTAATTGCTTTTTTGATGTCAGTGATGTTGAATTGGGATTAAGTAAATTACGCGGTAACAAGTCAGTAGGTCCCGATGGTTTCTCTGGTGAATTTTTGTACATGTTACGTTCATCATTATCATATCCATTGTGGCTTATTTTTCGTAAATCATTGGATGAAGGTATATATCCAGATCTATTTAAGCTTAGTGCCGTGACACCAGTACTTAAATCTGGAGATAACTCTAACGTTACAAACTATAGACCCATTTCGTTATCAAGCCATATTGTCAAACTCTTTGATTCATTAGTCTTGAGTTCTATTAAACCAGTTATTAATTCGATATTAATTGATGAACAACATGGTTTTCGTTCTGGTCGTTCAACAACTACGAACAGTCTAGTTTTTTCTAATTACATATTTGATGCTTTTATAAATAGAACACAAGTAGATGTAATTTATACGGACTTCACCAAGGCGTTTGATCGAGTAGATCATAAGCTATTGATGAGAGTGCTAATAGATACAGGCTTTGGTGAACCATTACTGTCGTGGTTTGACTCCTATCTACGGGATCGTAAGCAATTTGTAAAGGTACTTGGAGTAAAATCAAACATTATTGATGTACCGTCTGGAGTTCCTCAAGGAGGACATCTCTCTCCCTTGTTATTTGCATTATTTGTTAATGATATTAAAAGTTCTCTGGTTAACTGTCGTTTCCTTCTGTTTGCTGATGATCTTAAGTTATTTTTAAAAATTAAGTCTCTTAAGGACTGTTTATTACTGCAGGACGATCTCAACTCTCTGGTTTCGTGGGCTAATAACCGTGGGTTGGAACTTAATATTTCAAAATGCTGTTCAATGTCATTCTATAGGACTCGAGAACATATTAATTATTCATATATGATTAATGATAATCTATTGCTGTCTGCGGGCAATGTGATTACAGATTTGGGTATCGTTTTTGATCGTGAATTAAACTTCCATGCTCATCTTGATAAAATTTGTTGTAAAGCTCTTAAAACGTTAGGTTTTATAAGAAGAATTAGTAGTGAATTTAAATTAGTGTCTTCTTTAAAATCTTTATATTGTGCCTTTGTGAGGTCGATTTTGGAATATGGATCTGTTGTTTGGGATCCGGGTACTTCTTGTGGTAAGAAACAAGTTGAACGTGTTCAACGTAAGTTCCTCAATATTGCAGTGTACAAATTAAAAATTGATCACCCACCCCATGATTATTCTCCAGTCATGCATAGACTTGGCTTGAATACATTAGCTGACAGAAGATTGGAAGCTAATTTGATCTTCCTCAGACGTCTTATTGATGGCCACGTAGACTCTCCTGAACTATTAGCCCAAATTAACTTTAAAGTTCCATCTTTTCATCCTCGTCAATTAATTATTTTTTCCTTACCCAAATACAACACCAACTATGCAAAAAACCAGCCACTATATCGCATGATGAGTATAGCCAATAAGGATCCATCAGCACTACTATATTATTAACTGTTTGTACTAAATATATAATATTACAATTTTGTAATTTGGGCTTGTCCCGTATTGTTATAAAAATAAAAAATAAATAAATAAATATAGTTACAAAGTTAACAATGTATTATATGTTACCACAACTTGTGTTTAATAAAATGTGCCTGTTTAGTTATACTACTACTAATGAAGAGTTGAATAGGTTCCTAAAAATATGTTAATCTAATAATTATAACTAGTTATAAATAATTACTGGTCTTATTACATATTAAGTAAAAAAACACCTACGATGCTACAATCTTTTCACTATTTGGTAATGATCTCCGAACATTCCATTTAGTGTTTGTTATTTGTCGGTATTCTGATATCCATTTGTCAATATCTTCAATATTCTGTAAGTCAGGAGTGACTTCCTGAATACCATTTTTATTCCCAGAAACCTTTTCATTATTAAAGCTTTGAGGATACATCAGAACTCGGGAGAAGAATAAGTAATACGAATATAATAACAAACTCAGTAGATCTAATATTATAATATTATAGTTCAAAAATCAAGTCATAACCTCATAACAATATTATTATTATAAGTTAAAAATGATAATTTTGATTATCATTATCATTAATAAAATTATTATTATAAGTTA
>JANEHU010000755.1:0-22185 GCA_027563435.1 Nasonovia ribisnigri
ATAGCCAGATGTGTTGGGTTGGTGTTTGAAATGAACAATTATGAAGAAATCAAACATTGGTTTAAGTTGCTGTCGACTATGATCTTGTCAGACAAGTCAACGGAAATGTGTAAAGCAGCAAGTATGGAAATGAAATCATACCTACAAACAAACCATGGATTAGTTGAGAATGAAATTGAAAAGTTTGATGACGATCAAAATTACCCTTGTGGTAAAACCACTGATACCTCGTATTATGCAGAACGAAAGAAATCTGCATTTTATAATTATTTTAAACAAATATTTGACAGTGTGAAAAGAATAGTAAATATTCCCTCACAGGATCATAATCAACTAGATGTTAATAGTATGTATTCAGAAGAGTACTTGTTACATTTCCTAATTGAAAATGTACCATACATACCTCTATGGACAAAAGTTATGACTACTGTTATTCATTTGGAAGAACGCCAGAGTAATGCATCTGTAGAAAGTTGGTTTAATTTAGTGAAAAATCATATTTTAGCAGGCAAAAGAAGAATTAAATGTGGTAGGTTTATTGAAAATATTACCCAATATGAAGCTCAATGCTTTAGACAGGTTGAATTACAAATACCTAGACGTATATGTGCCATAAAAAAAAAAGATGATTGTGACGAGGACAACCTGCATTTAAATACTCTAGAAACTTGGAGGAAGAAAGGAAAACGTCCAGCATTCTTGAGAAACAATAATAAAATTTTAGGCAAAAGTTATGGTGAAAACCAACAAAATCGTTTGTTATTAAATACACTGCAGAGCCAAGATAAGACACTACAACAGGATGTTGTATTACATTCAAAAGGAGATGAGTTTAATAATGATCATCTCACTGTTTGCAGTCAAACAGATCAACCCATTGTGCGGAGTTTGGATATAGGTGAGCAATTATTTGATAACCTCAGTGATCATGATTGTGTATTAACAAGAGAAAATAATACAAGTCCAAGAGTTATTGAGAATATACATAAAACTGTTGGTAATACTTCACCTGTGGCTTCAACTACCCAAATTCCATCAGACACTTATGGACACACAGTTGTATGGGAATCGTCCACTGATAAGTCTCCAACAGGAAATTATAAATTATACCGTACGAACAAATTGGTGAAAGATCCAATGTATTACATGAAGTCTTATCGTGGAGTTGAGAAATATGTGGTATCGCAAATTTCTTTTGAAAATGAAGAGATAGAAATATCTTCTTTAGATTTTTTGAATTTAAACACTAAAGGCGATACTAGTATGCTTTGGTTACAGAATAAAGAAATATGGTGTTTGTTACAGATATTTTTGGAGAGAAATTCAAGGTCTTGGATCACTAAGAAGAGACAGTAGTTAGGCTGTGTGAGCCCAGAGCAATCTTACTATATGTTCAACCTTGGTAGAAGTGTAGCAGATTCTACAGCTAGCAGACCTGAATGGATTGATTCGTCAAGGTTATTAATACCTTTACTGGAAAAAGACCATTGGACTTTGATCTATGTAGATTTTATAAAAAAAACAGTAAGTTATTTAAATTCTATGGAAAATGTGCATAAAAATACCGAGAAGAGAAATTACTGGAAGGACAGAGTCCTTAATGTTTTAGGTGGTGTGCCTAAAATATGGAAACCAAACCAAAACGTGGGTGATATCAAAAAATGGAAAGATATGTTTTTCCAAATACCATATCAAGATGATGGGTTTAACTGTGGTGTATTTATGTTGTACTTTGCAAATCAATTAATGAGCAATAAAAGAATGATTAATGTTTTCAATCCAAACAGTTATCGTTCAGACTTGCAGGATTTGATACTATCAAGTTCAAAGTGTATGAAGAACATATGCTTAATTTGTGGAAAAGACGAAGGTAGTTTTAAACAAAATTATAATTGTGAAATCAATAGTACAATGGTTCAGTGTGGGTCTTGTACTAGATGGCTGCATATATCATGTTTACCAGAAATTGAGCAAAAGGAATTTGAAAACCCAGATTAGGTTTGTGGACTATGCTCAAATCAATGTCCTACTATCTAAAATAAATTCTTATAAACATAATTAATGTCTGTGTTATAACATTCATATGTTATTTACATTAATTTGGTGTATTTTATTTATTAACTATCACATTTGAAGCGATGACTCTTTGATTTTTAAATTCCACTCAATTAGTTTTGAGGAAATATGAGCATCAAGATTTATTCAAAAAATCATGTTAGAGCGATGACTCATGATTTTAAATTCCACTCAATAAGTTTTGAGGAATAAACAGCGTCATCAATTGTTACAATTATTTTTCATTTTAATATAAAATGACTAAAGTTGAATAAAACTTGAAATTTAAAAAAAAAAACATCTTTGTTATCTTATATCAATTTTAAATTATCACATTAATTATATTTTAAATTAACTTATATTTTAAGTTCAAACTATTTTTGTTGGTTACACTAATTAAAAATTGATTTGTCCAACTTTGAGTCACTTATATAAAAGAGTTGATTCAAGCGCTTACAATAATTCCACTCATTTAATTTTGAGGAAATGTAAGGCATTCATATTCAATTTTATTTTCAGAAGAATATGTCTATGATGTACTCTATGAGCAGCTAGTATAATAGCTAATAATAATTCGGTATTATGGTTTATTGATAAAATGAGTTTGTCATGGAAAACTATTGGACTATAGTTGGAGTAATTAATAATGAAATTGTAAACAGTTTCGTTTGTATATAAAATGTTTACTATGCATATTATTATGTGTGTGTAATATAGTTTAGCTGTAAAAAAAAGAAATGCGGGTTTTTAGGCCTACAGGGGATCTTTTTACCGCTTTAAAAATCTTAAAAGAAACGAATCTAAATGCAATACCTCATGGGTGGATTTGGAAATTTGCATTAATAATATATTGTTGGCACAAATAAGTAATTGAGATTGTGCATCACAATATATCATATAGGTAGTGTTAAGGTATAATTTTAAATATATCAAAAATATGTGCAAATAATGATGTACCTAAACAATTTTAAACAGTAGTGTACATAAGTTATCGCTGGGGGGGGGGGTGAATATGTTAGTAGGTTTATGTAGATACCGCAAAAATAAGTTAAATAAGTTATCAAAGGGGCACTTATAATTTTATTTAACATTGTGTTGATTAAATGTTAAACGATAAATATTTTAAACATAGTTATAAACCCATTGAACATTGAATCACAATGTTAATTATGAAGCATTAATAAATAAAAATTAATTATATCATAATATGCTTTGGTTTTTTAAGTAAACAAAATTAATGTAAATATTTTTACATTTTAATTTATTTACAATTATATTTTTATTATAAATGTATTTGTAAGTTACATATGTGGTATAAAGATGATTTTAAAATTATTTTGGTTAAGTAGGTACTTATGTAATTTTTACAATAAAATATAATACATCATTAAAATTGTAAAACAACATAAAATTAAACAAATAATTATTTTAACCACATTATGTACTTATTATTTGAATAATTGGAAGCTTTTTGTTGTGATAATTCCATCTTCAGCTAATTTGTCAATACACATACATACAATTGTATTTAATTTATTATATATTTTATTGTTATTTTGTGTTATTTAAAAAAAAAATGATTACAGATTAATTATAATCATACAATTATAAAAAAAATTAGGCCTTCCAAACTAATGATTTAAATAAGTATAACAAATTGCTTATATCTGGATACTATGGTTTGTGGAGGAAATGGAAGATTGATTTTCTAAATTTTAAGTAACTATTATTTACATGGTACTTATGTATAAGTTAAAATATCTAACTACAAATAATATTTTCAAATAATCAAAAACATCATGCGGTGATATTGACTACACATTCTAATTCATTTATAATATTGGCATTTTTGTTCTTCAGCGTAATTTATTTTGCATTTTCTGCATACATCACATGGTTATAGGCCAGTGATGAATAAACTCAAATTCTTGTCTCTAGCAGATAGAAGAGTTTAAGATAATTTGGTATTTGTGCAAAAGCTGATTGATAGACGTTTGGATGCTCCCTCTCTTAAAATGTTTTTATAAATAAATAGTACTTTTTTAGTAGCTATTTTTTATCTATTTTGCTATTTGTTTATTAGATCTCACTTTAATGATTATATATATTTATTTATTACTATAAATTGTATTGTACTTTTGGGCTCCTAGACCATTCATAAATAAATTAATATGGCCATAAAACACTATAATACAATATACAGAATACAGATTGTAATAAATTGATAACTGTCTTATTCTTGTCTTTTGCTTATAATTAAAATTAAATTAAATTTTAGTTGCCCCTAATAAATTTAGTAAATGCAACTTATTATAGCTGGTATTAATCATTTTCTTATCAGTGGTATAGGAGCTAACTAGGAAGGAGCTATCTTCACAGACATCAATTCTATACATTTGTAATGATACCGACTATTGTTATATACTTACTCCATACAATTAATATTGGATTGTAGTATGTTTTGTATATTATTATGTTACGTTTGTTCTCATGAACAACTTTAAAACACAATTTAACAGGTAATAAATAACATTTCATAAATTTGTACTGTTAAAACAACTTATTAGCTGTTAATTTATTTTTACACTACTAAGGTCAAGTAAAATGTATATCTTATACAATTTAGGACCTATGCTATGTTTCATAAAATTTATTTGTATTCAATCTGTATTACACACTTAAGCTGTTGTTTGTGTTCTACTACCAACTATTGTTACATATTTATATCAAAAAATTGCCATTGTATTTGTAATTGAAAGATGCACTTAATAATAATCTAAATGTCTGTAAATTTATTTTCACTATTACACTTAAACTATTAACTAGCTCAGCAATATCCTATGATATTGTAATGAATCAAAAATAAGCTTGTACGTTGCTATTGATGAAACTATTAATTTATAATAAAAGATTAAAACATATAATTATTACGATTGATTGGGATCGTGAGTATTAGATTTATTAAGATTATTTAAATAACCAGGATGCCTGAGTCTGCGTGTCGTGAATATATTTATTTATAGCAATCTGATATTTTATTATTCATCAGATGTATTAATATAATTTCTTACCTCAACTGTGTTGAAATTGATTGATTAAAGCAATGTTGTAAAAATCTTTTGAGATTAAAAGTTATTAAACAAAATTAGTTTACAACACTTAGTATTTCAATTTGCAAGAAATTATAACAGTAACAACTTCAAGCAGCAATGGTCCGTGAATGGAGAATATAGCGATCAACTCAATAAGTCGGTGTAAAAGGTATATGACAGGCTAGAATGATGTTAGCAGACTGGCGTATCATGTAAAGAGGGCTCTACTTAGGTAGGGAGACACTATTCCCAATCTGTTTTTCACATTTTTTTTTCCCCCAAAAGTTCTTTTTCTCAATACCATTTTTCCCAAAACTTATTTTTCACAATACTATTTTTCCCAAAAGTTATTTTTCACAATATCAAATCTATCATTATAAGATTTTACCAAATATAAGAAATTATTTATTGTTAATTTTAAAATGTAAAAAAATATAGTTAAAAAAATAGTAAAAAAATAGTATAAATAAATAAAACTCTATTAAAATTTTAAATTATGACCAACAGCCGTGAGATATGCAATAATATCATTGTTATTAACAAATTCGTCATACTTTGAAACAATATTATGTATTCTTTCCTCTGCGTTTAGTCGTACCATATTACGACCCTTCCTTATTTTTTGTCCCAGATTTAGCTGTCGTAACATGCACTCAGTGTCGGCTTGTTCTTTGCCAAGTTCAGTGAAAAATGTATGTCTATACATTAGGACGCTTGGATGTTGTCGTCCGACAACCACTTGGAACCGATTATGCCAGCCTTCTGACAAATTTTTAGTTCTTGCCAATCGTTGTAGTACTGTATGGTACTGGTTCCACAATTTTGGAGGGAATCTGGGTTCGGTTCCTTTTCTCCGACCTTTAGCTTGTCTCCCACGAATGTAATTTATCTACATTAAATATTTAAGTTATCTTGGCGGCCACCGTCAGCTTTTAAAGCTGGGAGTTTTGGCATAGTTTTTTGAATGAAAAATCTCAAAAATCTGAATTGAATTTAAAAAATCAAATTTGAATAAACAAAATAGCAAATTTTATTATAAAAGTCCAAGCTGAAAACTTCTGGATTTTTTAATAATTTGGCTTTTGTTTATTGAAATTAGGCTTTTTTTTAATTTAGCTTTTCTTAATAAAATTTGATTATTTTATTTTATTTTAGTAAGATAAGTGTGAATTTGTATATTATCTTTACAATAAATTTAATATTTTATGTGGCGGGAGAAAATCACGAAATTATTTTCTAATTCATTTAGATCTAAGTAAATAAATAATGTTTTTAAAGCAATGGGATTAGCAAAATCTTTACAAAAATACTTATAATAAAATCTAATATCATTGACAATTTACTTGGAACTTGGTGTGGAATAAGTGTTTATTGGAAAAAAAATGGTATCAAATATTACACCTAATTTATTCATATCGTGGACTTGTAATAATAAACACTTATTTTGGAACATACATTATTTGTTATTATTAATCCATTAATTCTTCTATATTTTTCTATAGTCTTAGATCTAAATATTTGATGAAATAGAATTAAGAATATAGTATATATTTTACTGGTTCAATACATTATGGTATCAAGAGTTGGGGTTGTGGTTATGATGTCCACTTAACAAAACTAAAAGTATCTATAAATAAATAAATACAATTTATAATATTAAGGTTAACAAGCTATACAAGGAGTTACTGATATTATTTATAAGGAATTAAATGTTTTTAATTTTAAAAAGTTATTTTAAAAATGTTGATTTTTATTTATTACTTATATTTAAACATAGAAATATTGTACCAATATGTTTCCAATATACTTTCCAACAATCAGAGATGATAGTGGTCCCGGGTTCAATCCATTCCTTTATAATATTCAATAATGTCTCCTTGTCTCGTTTTTCAACAGGAATCAAAAAGCAGCGGCCACTATCTCTTTCAACTCCTCCAAAAACCCATTGGCCCTCCACTCTATGGCCACGGTGGTATTTCCTACTTCCAAATTTGGATTCGTCGATTTCCACTATTTTATTGACCCCTCTTACACAAACCATTAGCAAAAGAAAATTGCCAATTTATGAAATTGTGAATTTATGCCATATTAATAAATTATAGTATTTACTTACCAATTTTATTATGATGTGTAATCATAGCAGAAATAGTCACCTCCCTATGAAAAGAGGACCAGTCAATAGCCGTTTGCTGAGCGATTTTAATCTGCTTCACAATAAACCGAAGTGACACATTCTCCAATCATAAATATGAGAACGATACAACTTGGTACAAGTTGAATTATGGAAAATTTATTTTCGATTATTTTTTCAATTACCTACCTTTAACTTTTCAGCAGGTGCGACAATAATTGTTATAGATTTATTGACCTAACTTTTATCTACGTATCCCGATCGAGATCCCGATTACTACATGGGTTTTTCTACGTATATGTTATAAACACTTAATAATTTTTATCTTATCTTACGTATTTTTCAAATTATAATTTATATTATATGTACCTAATAAATATGTAGTATATAAATAATTCAAAATTGCAGTGATTACGCGTGTATCGGCAGTCGTCTTTACGCTCCTCGGCGCCGTCGCTGCGCTCCGCAAATCGAAAATATCCCCTGATTTGCTATGCAACACCACCTCAAGTAGGTCACAGGGTACATGCTACATAAGTACATAAGTTTCAAAAAAAAAAAAAAGGTATACCGAATACGAAAGTACAAAAAATAACAAAAATGGTCCTCCGCGCGTCATTATAGTAGTGTTGCGCGCATGCGTATAAACGTAAAATCGAAAACTTTGGAAGGCCATAACTTCGAAACTAAATGAGAGCGACAAATTCTGATTGCACCATCGTTCTTAACTCGATGAAATACATGAGTTTCGATAATAAAAATTGAATAAATCGCTTGGCCCTTAAACTAGATTTATGCCGAAAATCATTAGCTTTGTAAACTTTTATCATGAAATACTTGATCGAAAAAACTATGCCAAAACTCCCAGCTTTAAAAGCTGACGGTGGCCGCCACCAAAACTCCCAGCTTTAAAAGCTAACGTAGGCCGCCACCATTTGCTTGCATTACTTGCAATCATTTACCAATTGATTTCATTTGGTAACCAATTTAAAGTTTAAATCTGAAACATTATAATATGCCGATTGCACAATTTTAAAGAATGGCCACTTGAATGTTTTGCAAATTTTTAGAAGGTACATGCAAATTAAAGTCTATTGTTTTGTACCATTTTAAAAATTTTGGAAAAACTTGGGTGGGCCAACTTCCTAACTTTGAAAGTTCGTAGAGGTCGTCCGAGCTACTTGCAAATTCTAAAAACGGACTTGCAAATACTTGCTAATCATAAGCTTTCGTTTTATACTGATTTTGAAGTTCTGGGACAACTTGGGTGGGCCAACTTCCTAACTTTGAAAGTTCGTAGAGATCGTCCGAGCTACTTGCAAATTCTAAAAACGGACTTGCAAATACTTGCTAATTATAAGCTTTCGTTCACTAAAAAAAATAAGTAGGTAAAAACAAAAAAAAAATAAGGTGTATTCAACAATATCTTTGTTACTCCTGAGCTAACAAATAAATTATTATTCCTACATCAATAACATTGTTAAATTTACATTATGAATAAAACAACAATTATCTTTGTTAATACAACAGATATTGTGTTAAACATAAATTAACCTTATTATTATTAACATAATTAAGAAAAGTTAATTCAACAATACAATTTGTTGATATTAATTTTAACAATGTCTAATAAACAATCGACATTTATTATTTTAAATTAATTTGTCTGTTAACTCTATAATATGATTTCTGTTTCCTACAACTTTTTATTGTTGTTTGAAGGTTAATTCAACAATACAATTTGTTAATAACAATTTTAACAATGGCAAATACACAATCAACATTTATTATATTAAATTAATATGTCTGTTAATTCCATAATGTGATTTGTATTATTTACAAAGTTGTATTGTTGCGTATAGTTCTTACTCCTTAGGCTCCTCAGGTAAAACTGACAAAATATATAAGTCATAACTCATAATATATAATAATTTTTATGATATAGATGAACACATAAATTTAAAGTAAACCAGGCTCAATTAAAATAAACTAACAAGTAGTTTTTTTAAATTTATTCCAATATTTAAACAAAACAATAAAATAACAAATTATGATATTATACAATGTATTACCTTAATACGTTAGTAACAGTACATCAAATTCTAGCCTAGTCTTGGCTTCACAATACATTTTTCTTACTACTTAATACAAATTATAAGTTAAGTATACAAACTATTAATAAAATAATATATAATATATAATAAAACATAAATAGAAAATAAATTGAGTAACAATATATTTAATATAAAAAATGTTGTCCTTGTCTTGGCTTTACAACACAATATTTTTCCCAATACTTAATACAAATCATAAGTTAATTATACAAATTATTAATAAAATAATATTTAATAAAACATAAATAGAGGAAATATTTATAATATATAAAAATTTGGCCTTGTCTTGGCTTCACAATACAAAATACTTAGGTATGGGATAAAATCAATACTTATTAAATATATATTTAATAATATATTTTATTTATTTAATTCTGAAATAATTAAACTTATAATTGGATGTGATTGGTCTGACTTAATGTGAATATTATAAAAAAACTTTTGTATGAACAACCATAAAATATAAGATTCATCAGGATATAACAAATTGAATGTATGGAACAACTTAAAAACGACATCAACTGCTCTCTGAATGGTTAAAACTTTGTATTTAATATCATCAAAGTAAACAATTATGTCTTTTGGTTCAAGTAATTGACCAATTATCACAATAAATGGTTGGATTGGGATACCTAAACCTGTGAAAAATTGAAAATTAGAACTAAATAAAAAATATTTATAGGAAGGAAATTCATATTTGAGTATAAATAATCTAAATTAAACATTCAAATAGACAAATCATTTTTATAGATTTAATTATATAAGCAGTGATCATTTACCTATGTTTGTCTATAAAGTTTGGAAATACTTTAAGAGTAAACTTTATCATATAAATCATTTATCTTGCACTTTTTTAATTTACACATTTCAATTAAAACTTATAATTCTTTACCCTCTTTTTTAGATCTAATAAGTTGTATCCTCTTCCTTTCTAGATTTTCCACACTTCATGCATTTGGAATTTTCTCTGCCTCTCCCTCTATAAAACATTCCCAAACCATATCAATATATTCTCTCTCATCTAGTCAAATATTTTTGCCACTCATATACTTTATAAACCATAACATTAATTTGTTTTCTATAGTAACTCTACTCATTAATCTTAGCATTTGCATCTCTTAAAGACTCATCTTTTATTATTTTATATACTAGGTATACTACATTTGAAACGAGAGAACTCATACAACATATGGCTGGCTGCATAACGTCATGTTATACAATTTTCTTTTTACCTTGATTTGGTATCGTTTAATTACACCAAAAACATTTATAGCATAGTATGCTAAGCATACACACATATTTCTCCGATTTCCAATTATTGAATACACATACCTTTTTTTCTAGCTATTATATCTTCAAACTGTGAAACTGTATCAACATTAATCATAAATGACTGCTGTGAATCTCGAATTGAAAACTTTATGATGGATTTTTGGCCTTTTTCATTACGAATTGATTTTTTTGAAGTAGGAATAAATACTGCGTGTAAAAGATGAAATATACAGGCATCACGACCATCTGAAAAATAATAAACAATTTACAACATACGCAATATTTAATGCTTAAAGAGAATACATACTTTCTAACAAATTCTTTTCGAGAATTTCATCTAGTAGTTTAAAACTTTGTGAATCTTTTATTTTTAATTTTAACAATTCCATAAGTTTGGATGATATATCTGGATAAATAGTCAATAAGTTTGATGCAGATGGATAGAGCATATTAAAATCAATATCAATCTAGGATAAAAAAATTAATTAATATAGGTAGATAAGGAATTAAATAAAAGTACATTTAGAATAATACTACATATTTTTATACAGGTATTTCGTTTATAACAAACTAACGACTTTCTGTCGAAACTGGTTATTAATTATTAAAAGTATTACATTATATTCTAGGCTTTGTTTTTTCGATTAGATTATTTAATATATAGCTTGTCATAAATAAAATATAATATAACATTTAACATAGTTCTATACAAATCTATTAATTATACAATTAATAAACTTTAAAGTTTAAATTATTATTATTTTTTTATATTATAATTAAAATATTTCAATTCAAAATTTTTAATGATGTTTATACTTACTAATTTATAACCAGCTGGGAGTTTGTAGCTGCTCCAATGTTTTAATGTCTCAGTTGTACTCTGACTGTTTTTAATATAATTTAGCCTATACTTAACAGTTGCCTTCCAAATAACCTCAATTTCATTGAATGTGCAGTTATCATGATTCAGACTATTTAAATATTGATCTATATCAGTTTCAGAATCTACAAAGCAAAAAAAAGGGTAAATACCAATATTTTAATAGTTACAAAAATCAAAAACAAATTTTAATTCATCAAAATATTCACCAAAGTTAACCATGTGACGGACATTACTTATTTCAACATTTGATGGTTTAGGTCTTTTTGTTGATTCTATAAGCCCACCTTTTTTTAAATTGCGCACCACATTATGATACTTTGCGTATAACTTTCCTTTAGGAGCTTTGCTGCCTTCACGCATAAAGTAATAATCCTAAACAAATTAATATTTTAAATTTACATTTACTCATTTATATTCAATAGTTTTAAAAATAAAGTACCTTAACTTCCTTTGGGAAAGCTGCAACAATTTGATCAGAAATTTGTTCTGCAGTTTTAACTGTCATAATAACATCTTCTTTTATTGCTGTCTTAATTAATCTACAAGAATTAATCTACACGCGTCATTTAATGAACCATACTTTTTGTAGTTGGCAAGCACCAAATGTCCTTGTGATGAACTTTCAAGTATTTCGCATAAGCTTAATAACGGCTTTGTAACAATTATTGATGTTTCAGGAGTCTTTATAGGAATTTTGTTTGAAATATTTTGGCCAACCCTTTGAAGCTCCAATAATTCATTTGGAACTGGATTGTCTTTTTTCCAATTTGTTAAATTACGTTCAAATTTAATTTGAATTCCCAAAGGATAATTTTTCAACAATTTTTCACATTGAGCTGTTGTAATATATCTCAAACATTCTAAGTCAATCATCGAATCTAAAAATTGTTAAATTTGTAATATTAGTTAACACTTACATTAAACTCTTTGTTTTTTTACCAATGCATGTTTTATACAAATAGCTCAATCTCCATTCACTTAACAATAACTACAAGCTATATGATTCTTCTTCTGTAATTTTTGACCAATCATTGTTGCTTGAGCTATGGGGTTCATTCAGATTTTGAAAAAGAACAAGGTTATCAATATTACTTGTATTAAACAAGTCAGATGAAAATTCATTTGTGCCTTCATCTCTTTCATCCATATTGTCTAACATACATATTACATAAAGCAAATTAATTATTAAATTTAATGTTGAAACATAACAGTTTATATAAAATTATTAAAAACATCTAAATAGTTAACCATAAAAAAAAAGTAAGCTAAATTTATATTATATATTCATAAAAAATATTAGTTAGCATAGTTATAAGTTAATATATATGTAAAAAAATTTAAAGTTTTAAAAATATTCTTATACCTAAATTATTATCATTGGTAAAGTGTACATATTAATAATATTCATTACGCGGGACCGCGTCACATTCTTGTGACAAACAAATCTACTTTGAGTAAAGTTCCTCTGTAATCTGCCTGGGTGTAACATTTAAATTGATGATTTAAAATTTAACTCTGTATAAATTGTATATGTTCATTATTTTTTATTATGTGGGTTTCATTTATAGTTAAATTACTAGGAGTAGGATTCAGAAGTTGATATGCTAATTCCATTTGCATTTTTTTCCCCAGGGTATAGGTTATATTTTTACGAGAGGAAGTAGCATGTGCATATAATTTAAGCTCTTTATGTTTAGCTTCAAATCTAAAGCACCAAAAATGTCTAGGTGGACCAGACTGCCTAATAATGGTTGGATAATGAGTCAATATGTGGTGTTTTGGTTTCAATGAGTCATGAAATAATAAAACATATTGCCTATTATGATTTAGAATTAAATTTTTCAGTCTAACTACTTTTTGTTCACAAATACTATAAGATAAAACTATGTCAATAATTTGGATTAAATTCAAAAATAATAGCCAGACTTCATCATTCTCAGGAACCAAGTCCCCGACCATTAAAGGAAAAAAGTGTGTAAAAGTCATCATTTCTCGGGCAGACATTTTGAGATGAAAGTTTTGCAAATGTTTGGTATTTATGGAAGGTGAAATATTTCCTGTTTCTATTGAACCATAATTAAAACTACTTTTTCTTAAATTTAATGTGTCTAAAGAAAAATACTTGACAGTTTCAGTGAAGTATTTAATAATATGACACATGTCATAATGACATATACCTTCAAATAAGTCATGCATGACATCCCCACAAAAGTTTTGTGTAACATGAAATGAAGGTATTTTATTTAAAAATGACTCACCATGAACTCCTGTTTTAGTAATATCATTAATAGCAACATCAGTATTATAATTAGTAATATTCCTCATTAACAGGCAATCTTCTTCAAACATGTTTTTTGTAATTTCCTTACTAGCTTTACAAAATCTACAAAAGTATGTAGCTGAAAATGATCTAGAAAATTCTAAAATCGAATTTAGTCCAAGATTATCTCCTAAGACAAGTCCTAACACAAAATAAACCCGTGTGTCTCCTCTTTCATGAGTAGAGATAATTATGCCATCTTTTTCCAAACTATATAAATCATCTATAAGACTTTTAAGACAAGACTCATTGCCATATTCTTTCATATCAACTGATTTAATAATAGCTGCTAAAAAAATATTGGTAAGCTTTGAATTGTTTTCTAGTAATGGAAATGAATAATATACAGCACTAACAGCTTGAAAAGTAGAATGGGAACCTAGTGGGTTATTTATTTCTAGATCATCTATGAATAAAAAATATGGAAACACTATTTTATCAGAAAAATTCACCAACTTGGTTTTCCATAAATCGCCTTGAATGAAATTTGTCAAATTGTTAGAAGAATTTAAGTTATTTATACGGACAAGTGATAACTGAAAATTATTTCCATGTTCAAAATATTTTTTGAATTGGAATTTCATGGGCATTAATAGACCTTTTGTAACATGTTCATCATACACCACTTCTCCTTTATTGTATACAGAAGTTACTTCTTGGTTAATTATTATCTGGCTTAAATTACTTATGTACTGCTCTTGCATGAGCCAATTCATTAAGCGGTATTCAGTATTACAAAGTGTAAATGTGTTTGATATATCCAATGACAATTCTTTGAATGATGATAATAACAGTGGGTCATTAATTTTTTCCTTCACAAAATTGTCTAATAAAGTAGCTATAGGTTTTGTTATGAGTTCTACAATGCCTTTTTGAATATTCAAGACATCTTGAAATGTGATGTTATTCTTGACATGTAAACCGATACCAAATTTTACAGCAGATTTATGGAGATCAGAAATTGCTGATTGATAATTAAAGCCATTAAAAGTATCATTTTGTATAAATAAAGAGGGTGTATGAGATGTGGTATTCAGAGGGAAAGAACTTGTGTTGTTAATAATATGACTTTGAGTAGGTACAGAATCAGTTGATCTTAACTTAAAATGTTTGTTTTTAACATGTCTTTTAAACGAACTTAAGCTCTGAAATAACTGAGAGCATGACTCTTCACAACAGTCATAAGAACTATCAGGGCCTAGTAAATGTAAAACTTTGAAATGGATAACTAATGATTGTAATTGTCCACACTCACGTTTACATATGTAACAAATCATTATCAAAACTAACTTAAAATGCCTATTTAACAATTTTACTTACCAAAATTATAATCTCTTTAATAATTGTATAGGTATATTAAATTATATAAATATCAATTATATTAAAAATTACAAGAATTACCACATGAATATTTGAGTATGAATAATTTGCTTTTAGGACTAAATATTATTGGAATTTGATCCAGCGTTAGTCCATACTTTAACTGTTCATATTGGTAATACAAGAGTGATATTTTTATAAAAGAAGGATTCAAATAAACAGAATTCAAAAAGGTGATTTGTTTCTACATTATAGGTACATAATTATTTTGATATTGGGACACAAAGAATGACAATCACGCACTTTGAAATTTAAAATAACAATAATTATACATACCTAATTGTATTAATATTTTAATGTATGTATGTAACTTAATAATTATTAGTTATATTTTGTTAAAACTTACCTTCTAGCTTCTAAGTAAACTGTATAGATGACTTGTGGTGAAAACTTTAATTAACTTTCATTAAACTCGATAACGTCGCACATTGAATACAAAAAATATGTTATGCAGCGTTAACTGGAAACGTAAAAATCGTTTATATGGAAAAATGTAGGTGGTAGGAATATAAATGACTGACACCATCGGGCATCGAGACAGACGAGACACGAGGGTCGAGGATTTCAGTATCAATCGTATCGGTCGTATGGAGTAGGTATAATATCTTAGTGACTATACAACAGGATGGCGCGGTGCGGAAAGAATGCCGCCGCAATCGCAAAGCCATCACAGTGGAAATACTGGAAATACCCCAATAACACCAAAATAATTTTAACCGTAAAATATTTTTTGTACAATTAATTAAAGGATTTGATAAAATAACAATGGTAATGTTATATTTTTTATTTTTGTATTTTGATTATCTTTTCTAATTTAACAAAAGTTTCGTTAATATTTTAATGAATAGATATGTTGAAATAATAATACTGTTTCATTATTTTTATATAATGATTTATTTTTTCAATGATGAATGTTTATTTTAACACAATATTTCTTGTAATTTATTAATAAAGTATAATTTATTAAAATTACAATGTATTGTACAAATTATAAACATTGATATTGTTGATTTAATTAATTATTAGTGGAGATTTACACTGAGTTTGTTAATTGTACAAATTAATTTTAATTTTAATACTATACTTATAGTATTAACAAAATAGATGTTCGTTATTTGTTTACAAAGTTAATTTATTAATATTACCAACAATATTTTTTTCAGTGTTTGATACCGATTTCGAAGTTCTGGGACAACTTGGGTGGGCCAACTTCCTAACTTTGAAAGTTCGTAGAGGTCGTCCGAGCTACTTGCCAATTCTAAAAACGGACTTGCAAATACTTGCTAATCATAAGCTTTCGTTTGATACCGATTTCGAAGCTCTGGGACAACTTGGGTGGGCTTCGTGAAGTTGGCCCACCTTTAAACTTTTTCATCTCATGTTAAAAGTTTGGACTTGCAAATTCTAAAAATAGACTTGCAAATACTTGCAAATTACTTGCAAAATAATGGCATAGATTTCGAAAAAATTGCAGTACTTAGCTGGGCCAACTTCACGAACGTGAATAGAATTTTTGAATAAATATCGCTTTTTTCCTGATCTATAGTTTTTTTTTAAAAACGATCACTACATCATGTCTACATACACGATGCGACTTGTTAATATGATCAATTCCATAAACTTTAAGCCATTCTATTCTCAAGTTTGGATTTCTAGGAAATCTATATTAAAGCAAATATCAATATCATAATTAATTGTGTTTAAAAAAAAAAAAAAGAACACAGTAAAAATTGGTCATGTCCTAAAAACAAAATTTGAACACGTGGCCTGCAGTAATCGTTAGCTATTAGGTATAGTGATTTCAACAAAAAACTTGAATTTTACCGCAGATAATATTTTACAGAAGTATCACGTGGTCCAGTTAAGAAGACACCCGCATATTATATTGTCTTCGTCTTACACACGTACGATATAGTTTGTTTGCGCACTTAGCCTCTGCGCCTCAAAGGAACAGATGTGCTTTTACGCTGTAGTATAATAATAATAATAATAATAAATAAGAATGATAAGAATAGGAATAATAATAATAATCAAGAAGCAACTTTTCGGTAATGGTAACTTTATTTCTAATAAGAAACAAGGTAATAATAATAATAATAATAATAATCACAGTTAATGAAACAAAGTTGTTGGCCTATGCCAGCTCAACTAGTATATAATAATAATGTATATAATGAAAATAATTAGCCCTGCTGGCTTAACAATAATAATGCATGTATAATATTAATAAAAAATCAATAGCCCTGCTGGCTCAACAATAATATGAATGTATAGTATGTATGAATTTTTGCCTAAACTGGCTATACAAAAGACTATGATATAATAATAATAATGAGGCTCTGTTGCCTGTTTGGCACAAAAATATATAATAATATGTGTATAATAATAATAAGAGGCTCGTCAGCCTATTACCTGTGATCTGGTGTTCGTTAGCGGCTTCAAACCAGGACGCTACCGTCTCGGGATGCACTAATTTTTACAATAAAAATAATACAATATAATATTAAAATGTGACAATCCCGAGAACGTGCGACTAACGAGCCACCAGATCAGACGCTTAATTCACTGCACATGCAATTCACCACAACGAATAAATCACGTGCTTCTATAAGTATGTCTCTGTTCGCCCTGAATGGGGAAAAATAATATTAAAAACAGCACAATGTAGTGGCTATGAACGATACTTACAGAAGCAAATCACAACACAAATGATTGACGACAAAATGAAGATGAATTTGACACGAAATTGAAAAAGAATAATAAAAGTGTATAATGAACTATGAAGTACGGCCACACGGTTTTTGCACTTTGAACCTGCTGTATGGGTACGGATTGTATTTAGTGGTTTACACTGGCTGGAACACCTCACAGCTCGAGTGCCGGCGACAGAGAAAGAAAAAGAACCACAGAATAATGTAACGCATAATAAGAACAAGACAAAAAAAATTACAAATATGAAGTGAGGGACAAAAATATAAAATTCGCAATAAACGGTTTTTTTTAAACAAATACGAAAAATTGTTAACAACCGCATAACGACATAACGAAAAACAATGATAACTTGGCTACAGCTACGCAAGGTTTATAGATAATACAGGTTGCCTCAAAGTCATGTAAACAAATCGATCACCCCGCACTATTCCTTATCTACTGACGTCATTGAAGTATAAAATTCGCGCTCTTGTTCAATGATTATGATATCATATGTGTTTCACAAATATAGGTACTTAACTAAAATTTGAAATGTTATGTGATTTTAATATGTTTGGGTATTAAGTTTTAATATTTAGGGACACTACTATACCTAATACCTATATAATTAATAAAATAGTAAATACCTTAGTTGTTTTTTATTTAAATAATAATCACTGTAGTATTGATAATCATGAACTATTTTATGTTTATTAAAATTTTACCAATATTGTACCTTATTGTAGTTTACTTAACTTTGTTATTGATTTAAAGTTTTATTGGACATATTTGGACAAAACTAAATAGTATTTACCACATAATTTAATCTTGCTATTTGAATTGGTTAAAATATATATTTTTAAATATTAAGTTCAAACTTATCAATGCGATTATTTTATTATAAATTTAAAAAAAAACATAAGTACATATATTGAAATAGAAAGTTAATAATAAAAATACATATAGTAATAATATTATAATAAATATTATAATACATATGTACTTGTATATATGATATAATAATACATACCTACTAAAGATAATAATAATAATGACATAATACATAAAATAACTACCTACATTAAGTTATGATTTTTCTTAATTTATTTAACTTTTGTAATTTAAGTTTAGATATTTTAATTTTACACATGGATGTCATATTTTGATTCAAAAACTTAATTCTTATAAATATTCGTTGTTTTACATACGTTTTAATGACAGGTTTATATTTTTCATCGGTTATCATTCTGTTATAGATCATTATACCTATTAAAATATTTTTCCAGCATCACTGATAATTTTAGGTTAATAATTAAATAATATGAATAATATTAATTCAACTTATCAGCTACCGTATAATTACAATATCAATATAATTTAAAATATCCTAGACTGACATACCGTCTCCGCCCAGAATCGTTTTTCGTATACCATTGAATTCAAATTTAATACTATCCATTATACAGTGACCTACTTTTAACCTACTGTACAGCAGAGCAACATCCACTTGACCCCCTTTTTTAAATTTGTTTTACATTCCTGCATCTATTTATATGTCAACCATTTTTACAGAATATAATATTGACATTTAATTATAACTAAATAAAATACAAAACATTGATTACCCATGAGTTCTGCTTTTAAATCATGCACAAAATTACTTTTACAGAAATGATTAGAACAAATATAAGATGTATTAGGATTCCAATTATCCTTTCTCTTACATTTCAGTATCCACTGTTTTCGAATTTCTATATTTTTAGGAAACCTTAACATAAAAAAATTAAAAATAACATTAACTATTATTTACCAAATTTTACAGTTAATTTTAAAATGTAATCACTTAATTATAATTTATTTATAAATGTATTAATTAAATAAATTTTCATATTGTATAGGTATCTATTTAACACATGATAGAGTGATATTATGAGTTATTAATTAAGTTATAAATTAGTTATTAAAATAAGTTTATAATTAGTTATACATTTATAATATATAAATGAGGTATATTTTAAATCTATCTTACCTAAGTGACCAAAATTGTATTATATTACCATAAAGTAATTACTTACCTATGGAATGATATTTCTTTACCATCTCTTTTTGCTTTGCTAGCATTATAAATACAAGTAGCTACAGCACAGTTTGAACCTCCTTTAGGTTTAATGGTTTTTGTAGCCATGTCTAATTAAATTATTGCTAAATACTATACCTAGATACAGTCTTGTAAATTCATAATTATTCATAATAATAATATAATAATTTGTTATATTAGGCGTAAAAGACGACGCGTCGGTGGCAAAATATAAATAGTAAATACGTTTTTCTGTATTGTTTATAATATTTTCTATATTTTCCTCTAGCCATACTCGTAGGAAAATAATACTCCAAGTTGGCTACTCATAAAGTATATATAGAATTAACAGTTTGTATGTTCTTACTCACTGGTTTGTATACTTCAATGACGTCAGTGCGTCATCTTCTCCCACTCCCAAAATTTCATAATTTCTATATGAGGCAACCTGTATTATCTATAAACCTTGACACAGCTACGCACGCCTCTCACCATTAGCCTGATAAGAGCATGGCGCTAGTATCACAACTGACAGGGAGACAACATGAGCAGCTGTGGAACAACATTTGTTCGCGCTTCTCACTGGCGCGAACATCGTTAATTTTCGTTCACCGGTTTTAATAGTGTGCCGTTAGTTTCACAATGAATTGACCTATTGTAAACTATATACTAAGAAGATTGTCTGTATTCTCTCGATCGACATTTTACAACATTTTGACTTTTAAGCGAGTTATGACTTATGAGTATAGAAAATACACGATAATGATACACAGAATAGATGATTTCCTTACCAACTAATAGAGTTTGGAAATAGCCAATAGGTAAATTCATCCAAACATCAAAAAGAACAGCACACTATTGAAACTGGTAAACTAAAATTTGGTCCGTCGTAGGTGTGTAGGACGGACATAACACACGTAACCGGATACGATTTACACTGATTCAAATGTACACGTGTCGAATAAGACATTCCGGCGTCTTATACGCTTATACGGCATTTACGAAGTGGTGTTTAAATATTGATTAATATAGAATTAAATTTATTACATAATAAGTATTAAAAAGTGTTTGAGAATAAACGTTTTATTTGCGCTAGTTAACCATTTAATGAAAAAATTATTAATTACAACGGTACAGAACGGTTTTCGAATATAGGTAATGGGTTAACGAATATTTTCTTTTCCTTAACAAACTAACAAATCAGTCATGCCCCAAAAACAAAATCTGAACACGTGGCCTGCAGTAATCATTGGGTATATTAGGTATAGTGAATTCAACAAAAACTTGAATTTCCCGTACAATATAAATTATAATAGTCTACAGACGTGTCACGCCGGTCACTTAAAGCCGTGGTTTCCTACAACCACGCATCCATGATTGCGTGGTGCGTGATGCGCTATTGCGTGATGATGTTTTGCTACTAAGAGGATACGGTCACAGTTAATTTTCGTTCACCCGTTTCAATAGTGCACTTTACAGTGAATTTACCAAACTAACAACATTATCGGTGTTCTCTCGATCGACGTTCTTACGATGTTTAAATTTTTTACCGAATTATGAGTATGTTAAATGTAGGATAATGATGAACAGATAATTTTCTTACCACGTACAACTTTTATAACAGTCAATAGGTCAACTACCTCTGACATCAAAACGAACAGCCCACTATTTTGAAATTTACTGAAATTGGTAAACTAAAATTTGTTACGTTGTATGTATGTAAGACTTAGACAACACACGTAAAGGAATGCGATTTAAGTTTATTCAAACGCACACGTGCCGAGTAACACATTCCGTAATCATAAACATTTATATGGCATTTTACGAGTTGGCGTTTAAAAAATTGATTAACATGGATTTAAATACCATAAATGACTTTAGTCGCGCATGGTTAAGCATATGAAAAAAAAAAAACGGGAACTGAGGCCACAAGGTATAATAAGCAATTAAGAGGTTTACTTACTCGATCGACGTCCAATTGTCAATATTAGGCATTGTCCTATTATATATCCTATATATCCTATTATATGTCCTAATAGGCCCCTTTAGACGTTCGCGTTTTCTTGCGAGATTGGAACGCGGCGTTCCATTCGTACACGAAAGAGTGCCTGTGTAAATATAAAATTGGCATTAAGGAAAGCCAACAGGTTTTGAACATGTTTCTGCCTGG
>JANEHU010000756.1:0-57163 GCA_027563435.1 Nasonovia ribisnigri
TATAAAGTTCTAATTAAATAGTTATTACAAAATTGCTTATTTATATTTAAACATAGAATTATGAATTATAGCACTGATATCTGAATTAAAACTGTATTGGTATTTGGAACCTAAAATATAAAATAGGGAGTAGTTAGTAACAAATATTTTATTGAAAATAATATACATATAAGTACAATGCAATTTTATTCATATCACAAATAATTTAAGCAAAGTGCTACAAATGGGACAATATTAATTTGGTACCAGGCGCCTTAAAGAAAATAACAATACAGTGTAAATAGTTGAATTGAATATGTTGATTTAGTCACTGTCGACAACTATTAAAATAACAAAAACACTTGCCTTAGTATATTTAACTCGTCATTTCTTCATCTTATTCAGCCATAAACAAATTTTCAGATTTTGATTGTTCTAAAATCTTAATTTTTTCCTGTATATGTAACAACCTGAAATCGAATTGAACAATAAATATCTTGACCAACTTAGATGCGCGGTTTTTCATATAAAAAACCTACTTGAGTTGTAATATGGATGCATTTACTTCATTCAAACGGACAATAGATCTTGCATGTTTGAGCTCTGTAGATATCAATGAACAGTGTACATTTCCTAATATTTGGGCTTTTTTATTTAATTTTTGTGCCTTAAATAAAATATTTAGCTATTAAAACACTGAATTTGTATTGGCATTGCATTTAATTCATGGGTCTAGAATGAAAAGGTTCCAAATCAAATTTTTTATAAAAGTCACTTTTTAACATAAACGGTTTTAGAATGCAAAAGGCGTATCTTTTAAGCTAACCTTCAGGATTATACGATCATTATTGCTGATTTTTTTTAAAGTAAAAGGTTCTAAGTCACCAAAAATTTAATTATAAACACAATTTAATCAAACTGAAAACGCTCGGTTAATAGAACCAAATTATGAACGATACGTTAATATGAAAAGGTTCTAATTCAATTAAGCACTACCGATAGTTCAATAATATTGTTATTGTTATTGTACTATAATATTATGGTAGTATAGTACACAATTATATTGATAAAATTATAGTCTGTTTTACCCACTGACTAAGATATATCTTACTAAGGTGTAGTCATACTAACTACTAAGTTATAGGTTGCAAATTAAACTATACAAGTTGCTGCATGCCTTAGAACTTTAATTTAAACAAAATGTTTAACTCAAACCTTAAAATTGCTCTTCTGGACAATTTCGTACAAACGAAATAGAACCTTTTCATTCTAGTCTCATGTTATGCATTTAAAATTACCTCTTTTTCTAAAATATCAGTCGGCCAAAATTTAACATGTGATGTTAAATCATTACGTACAAAGTTTGAAAAGATTGGATATGTTGTTTTTCCATGCTGTCTGTAACTCATTACATTATTGACTTGGATAACTTGTTCTGCATGGCTTGTTACAGGGTTTCCTAAAATGATTTGTTTTATTAATTTAATTTAAATACAATATGAAAAAATTATTTTTGTAGAGTTTTGTTAAAATATTTACCATTTTAGAAACATTATAGATAAAACTGTTAAAAATCAACTTACAATAAATTGTCTACTATATTTAGATTTTAAAAAGAGCAAATGACTTGGTTTTTTTAATAGATTTTGTTGATCTATAATCATAGTTTTACTATGGAAAAAATGAAATGAACAAGGTTATCAAAGAAAATAGTTACTTTTAACTTCTTGGGTATTAATAGTTGTTGTGCTTGCAGGAGTAAGTGAACTTGGTTTAGCACAATGAGTGGTTATTGACGAACCAAGTAAATTTTGAGTTATATTTGACAGTGCTGTTAATCCAACATCAACATTTGTCCTTTCATATTGTTCACTGTTGATTGCAGATACTTTTACCTAAATTTTTAATAAATTCATTCTATAAATAACTTTTAGTTTATTTTTTTATAAAATAAAATATATTTACTGAAGCAAAAAATGATTGTGATTGAGGAGTAGAAGAACTCTGTCTTTGTGCACGTACATCTTTTGATAGTCTAAAGGACATTTCTGGTGTAGGAGTGCAGTCGCTAGTACAGAATTCCATAACTTGCGTTTGCGATGAATCACCTAATCAATATAATAATAAATATATAAATATCTTATTTTATATTTATATTTCTATATTGGAGATGTTAATTGTAACAGTTTACTTTTATTGGCGTTTTAATTAAACAGTCTATTAAGTACATTTTTATGATTATTAAGGTATTTAAACGTACTACTATAAAAATGTTGGATTGAAAAATATGAGTAAGATAAGCCTGAAGTTGAATATACTTCTCCTAATGACTATTTACATATTACGGTAAAGTAGGCTATAAACACAAATTATTCATAATCAAAGTTGAGACATTTTAGAAAATAAGCAAAAGAAATAATGTATAAGGCTTGAGAAAATATATGTTATGCAGAATATTTTTGGTTTTCTTACAGCTTTAAAAAAATTAATATTATTGAGACTGGAAAATATAATATTGGGTTATTCAGACTATGTTAATTTAGTTACTACTAAAAATGAATTCTAGAATGGACAAGATATCAAATGTAATGATTACCTTTAACTTCTTGGGTATTATTACTATCTATGTTTGCAGTAATAGGCAGTGTTTGTCTGGTAATATTATTGATTGTCGATGAACCAACTAAATTCTGAGTTATATTTGATAATGGTGATGTTGTAAATCCAACATCATCATTTTTTCCACATGGTTCACTAATAAATTTAGCTCGTTTTGCCTAAATTTTAATAAATTCAGTTAGTATAAATAAATTTGAATTTATTTTCTTATAAAATAAAATACTTGTGATTTAGAAGTAGAAGAACTCTGTCTTTGTGCAGCTATATCTTTTGATAGTTGAATGGACATTTTTGATGTGGGAGTAGTCTTCCCACTATATAATTCCTTAGCATGTGTTTGCGATGAGTCGCCTAATTAATGTCACAATAAATGTACCTATTAATATCTATTTTATGATTATGTTCATATATTGAATAACTGTAACTGTTTACTTATATTCGAGTTAAAATTAAACAGTTCATTAAGTATATTGTTATGATTATTCAGGTATCTGAATACAACTTTAAATAATTTAGATTGAAAAATATATATTAAAATATAAATACACTTAAACACATGTTGAGATTGTGAGACATTTATTCGACGCTTATCACTGTAACAATGAGCATTTTTTGTACGGTGAGTTGGTCTATTTGTAAAATTAACTTGTTGCGAAAATTTGGTCACATGATTGCTCATTGATGAAGATTTCATAATAGAGTTATTGGAATGTTTGTCTGCACAAAAATGAAATACAATAATATTGTTATTTGGTAGTTATTTGTTTTAAACATAGTTACAAACCATGATTATATTGTGTTTGTGAAGGTTGAGATGCTGAATAAGTTTCTAGCCATTCTCTTGGATTATTCCACTGGGATACATTAGTTTTACAATTATAATAATATTTATCACCTGAAGAACTTGTACGTTTACACCAATCACCAATCTTAATGAGAGCTGAACTCCTGCCAGACTTAGATTTGACGTTATTACTACTACTGCTTCTACTCTATACATAAATAAATTTAAATTTAAAATGAACTATGTACACAGATAAATTGATCTAAGAATGAGATATGTTGAATTAATTTATGAAAATACCCTGAGAATTTTGAGCACAAAAAAGAATACATACATACTATATATATTTATAAATTGTATTGTATAATTTTATCTTATTGTTTTTTTTATTATTTATGAATCATAATATACAATGACATAAATTGTCTACTAAATACATGGAAATGAAACACACAATAATGGTTGATTAATGATAAATCATTCTAAAACAAACATAAAAAAGAACATATCGAAAAACATTAGTCACAACTATTTGCCTGCATTTTGTTTGTATTCAGTCAATAACTTATGAAAATAATTCGTTATTAATAATGTGATTTATTGTAGAAAAATAAATATGAAAAATGAAACCAAAAAAAAATCAACACAATAGTAATTCCGCTGAAGCGTTCTAAATACACTAGAATGTGAACATCCAATTAGTAGTACAGAGTATGGTTTATCATCAACTCTTATCACACAATTATTCATGCTATGTAAACAAATATTTGTAATTTTGTTTATTGTGCTTACAACAACAATTACAGATTATAAAGATACAAAACACAAAAATAATATTTACCTGATAAGACCTATGAACAACTATTTGCTGACCAGGTTCTCTAGAATCCCTAGAATTCCCAGAATTTGACCACTTCACAGAACGAGCAACCATTTTCTATAAAATAAAATACCATTATTAATCATTAAAAACGCAATATGTAAAAAAAATTATAAATTACTTCTGGATTAATTGTATCGTAGTTGAGACTATGTTCAGCTCTACTTTGTCTGAGTTTTGATGATCCAATGTTAGCTAGCAAGTAAATATATTTTTTTTATTTAATACTGTTTATTAGGTATCAATATTATTATGCTCTCAATAATTATAAAACTACATACCTAAATTAAAATAATTTTCATCATAAAATTATCAAATGAACACTTCTAGAAATAATTTTAGCCAGTACATTGCAACATAATTATTGTTTATATTTTATTATTTATCTCCATTAAGTTGCAAGTATAAACGTTATTTAGAACTCTAAATATCCTTTCACCATATTGTGTAAGTAATAACTAATAATTAAAAATCCATCACCATTTACTTGTTTTCATTATACTTAAAGGTATTTGATAAATGTTTTAGTTATTTTTGAAAAAGTTTGTATAATATATTATGATTTGTTATAATCTTACACATTGCAGTATTTTCATAAAATTAAAGATTCTACAATGAAGGTACATATTATACAAACTATTTTGCCTTTTAAGGGTACGGTATCTCAAATTTAACAAGATAGACAAAAAGATACCTAGCCACAATAACAATTATAAAATAGCAAAATCTAATTAAATGGACAAACTAAATACATATTATATGTATTTGATATGAATTATAAACTAGAACATTTTCAAACTTCAAATGGTTAATAATTCAAAACTAAGTCCATCCAACAGATTAATTATTAGTTATAGACTTAAAACCTATGTTAATCTATGGTTATTTTAATAATAATAAAAAAAACAAAATGAAAATTCATTAAAATAATTAAATAGTAAGTTTCCAAATAAGAAAAAACAGGATAATAGTTTGTTTGCAACCATCCTGAATAAAATAATTACATTTAAAGGTAAGGTTTTCCTACAGTGCCTCAACACATAAATGCAGCTGTACTCAGCATCTAAACTTTGACCCTGAATAGATCAGAAGTTTACGTTAGACGTTGCAGGAAAACTATACTTTAAGTGTACCTGAAGTCACTAATTGACATGACCAATATTATGTTATGACAACATGGGTCATAATGGTAACGGTATCTTAACTCATTTGCACAAAGTTACTTTTACATTTGTCAAGTTATTTGTATTATTTGGAATATAGTATATATTTTATTATCTACCTTAAAAACACTTACCAGAATGTTTATTACTATTCCTAGATTTATAGAGTAGAGAATCTCTTTCTATATCTCTGTGACTTAAATGAGAATAATATGGACTTTTGTTAGAGTATGATCGATCTTGTGATAAACTTCCTTGCCCAGGAATTGGATACCAGGTACGGTTTCTCCTAATACTACCATGATTTTGATCGCTGCTAAAATTTAGTCTCTTGTAATTCTGTAAAATAAAGTTAAAATATTTTATTACAACAATAATAAAGGTGTTTAACGGGCATAGTTTAGTATAAGATACAGCATAATATATTATAATATAATGTATATGTGCAATAGCCTACGCGACAGTGGGAGCTCTAAAACGCTGTATCAGCAAACGATCGACGTAAGCTACCGACGGGTTCTCACGGGAACGACATGGCCAGTAGTGTAGTTTTTAGTGTAGTGCAGTAAGTTTGTCGGAAACTCTAATTCTTATTTAAGTATTATAAAAGTGTTCAGAAAATCATATAATTTAAATAAAACAGTATAATTTTACAGTAGATATATTTTTGGTGTTATTGTTTATCCATTTGCAACCTTTACGTTAATACCACAGTTGTGAATACAACAATGGTATGTACTTTTAAGTTTTAGTTTATTAAATAATAATATTTACCCGATACTGATATGATGGGTAGTTGTCATAATAGCTGAAAACAACAAAATAGCCAAGCATTAATATTACTATCGATGTTTAAATAACTTTAAATTACATTATTCACGTAATTTGATAAGTATGCCTTACCCATTAGTTGTCCTTTGAAATTCCCTTGAATCCATCATAAACCTCTTCTTGCCGATTACCTGTGGAAATTCACCACTCAGCAATGCAATTATATTGTTAACGACAAATGTTAGCTCAATCAAACGTAAGAATCTTTAATCATAACCAGCTCCATTAACGATACCAATAGTCAAATATAATAAAATTATGTGAAAAGGAAAAAATATTTTAATGAAGTCGGAGAGTGGAAGGGGATTGTCATCCATTTAAAAGTACGCACTAATATTGATTAATTTAAAAATCAACTGGTCTTTTATAAACAGTACAATAGTAAACAACAGTGAATAATGAAATATTGAGAAAATTTAACTATAAGTAAATTTAGGTTATTAAGTTAATTTTAGTTCAGTTTTCACCCTTGTTGTATTCTTATAAATGTTGTTTATGTAAATTCACCATTGAAATAAAAACACTAGTATCAAAAATTTAATAAAACTAAATAATGAATAAATGTTATCAACAATATTTACGTCGCTCCCGTTTGTCACCACTGCGAAGCTCAGAAATCAATTAGAACCATGATTAAAGATATAATAGTTTTCCGACGGGCTATGTCAAAATAAGCGATATTACTTGTCAATTAATATTGCTCTCACAATCAGTTGTAAAACTAACTAAGCCCCTGTAAGCCCAGCCCAATTTACTCCTATGCATGATAGTAATAGTATGATATCTAATATCATGTAGAACCACGGTTGTGTACTCAGGTTGGAGGTCGCTCCTATACTTCCAATGTAATAGCCGCGGTGAAGTGGCAACATAGGTGAACTAATAGTAGTAGTTGGCCCGTAATTTTGCAAGCGGCGTGCTGGCGTACGCATTGTTATTGTTTTTATATTTACTATCTATTACTTTTCCAATTTTAACTGTTTTAAGTTTTATGAATTTATAACGGTAAAGTGTGTAGTCGTGGGCTGTACTCCGAGGTACACTAGCAATAAAGAAAAATGTCATACATTTTGTGCTCCCAAAGATCTTGATCTTAGAAAAAAATGGCAGATGAAGATTCCGAGAAAAAATTTTATTCTCACTGAAAAATCATATGTTTGCGAAAAGCATTTTAATAAGGATGATATTGTGAAGTTTTGGGAATCTGGCACAATTAAGGTACATACTTGAAATATAATGCCTACAGACTATGATTTAAGATATACTTTATATCTTAAACAGTGCTACAGACTATAACTATTGATTATTTTTTTGTATACGAATACAAAAACTTTAGGTAATTTGTTTCAACAATTATCTGTTGATTTTAAATCGATTGGTCCTTGAACAAAATTACCCATGTCTCAATCAGACCAAAAGTTGTTTTTTGTAACATTCAATTTGAATTCAAAACCAGTGCCTACAATTCAGAAGTGTATACAAATTGATGAAAATAATCATTTGACCTTTTAGATTTAGAAGTCTACATATTTCAGTCCTTAGGTCGGTTGAACATTTTTGTGTATCGGTGTATCGATGGACGATGATGTTTTGTTATACCTCATAATCTGTGGGCTGTACTACTGAACGAATGTCGAATCGGATCAACGACGGTCCTTATCCAGTCGACTTACGCATAAAAAACTCCAATAGCGACGATACTGTCTAGTACAGCACTACTACAGAATAGTGTCGACAACAGTCACAAAAAAGTGTAGGCGCTACGTAAAATAAACCTTGACGTTAAGTACTAAAGTGTAAAGAAAAAAATGAAAATAAATCTTGTCAACAAAGTCCCGTCAACGTTACCATTACACACAACACAATAACACAATATTCCATGAGTAGGTCACTACCTACTTTAACATAACCTAACATAACCTATGGATGGAGGCACAGGCGCACAGCGTAAATAATCAATATAAAAAATGTTGCGATATGTTTGATACGCGAACGCGTGACGCAATTTCTCGCCTATCTATCCACAGATAATTTGTTATCAATCACCATATTATAGTTATATTGTTTTGAACAGAATATTTTGTTGAAAAAAATATAGTAAAATACCCACTAATATAAATATCTTTAATGTTGATAATACCTACTGAACAAAGTTTTTTTATAGGTCTACGAACGATACGAACTAAGATATTAAGAATAATTCTGTGATAGTAACCCGGTTGTGCATGTGTGTGTGTGTGTGTGTGCGTGTGTGTGTGTGTAGGCGCGTGAATGGTGGCGTCCGTTAGCCACCGGTGTTGCGGCATAGACGACAAAAAATTATTACCCACGGAATCCAAAACTGGCTACATAGACTGCGACTGCTGACCGGTTCGCGACAGAAAAACTGTACCGGATAGCAAAGAGCAAACGACGAAAAATGTGTTGGTGGGCGCCGGTGGCTGGGAGCTCAGCTGCGTCGAGAACCGTCCCTTACCCGGAGGTACAAAGGTCGATTTCGCACTGCGTCGGCAGCAACGCTTCGGAATGCAAACGTTGCGGCACGGGACGTAGCGATCACATCGCGCCAAATTCAAATAATGATTTTGTATCCAAAACCAGGAAATGGGGTTCACGTTTTTGTGCTAGTCATAAAATATAATTTTTAAAATACAATGTCATAATAATATAAGTAAATTTATAATTATGATTCATATATTTTAATTTTATATGAACTAAAATAAATATTGACTAATGAGTATACCTAATATTGTTTATGAAAGTAGGTACCAACTATATTATATTTAGAAAAAAATAAGTTTTACCATGATAATATTTAATATTTTGTTGTCAACAGGCCCGAATTAAACGGGTGAGCTACCGAGACGATCTCAATGGGCCACGTAAAAATTGTTATTTTTTTTAGTCAAAAATAATAGTCTTAATAGATAGTGGCACTATATAAAATAGACATTATATATTAGTTATAAATAGGGCTTGGAAGTTGATGATCTTAAAAACAATAAAAAATGACCATAAAAATGGCAAAAAATGTCCTAAAAAAATGACCTAAAAAATTACAAATATTAGTTTTATATTAATAAAAATGCATTTTTTTAAATATTTTACTCTATTTTACTATAAATTTCAAAATATGGGATAAAAATGACAAAAATGTCCTTAAAATAGGAAAATTAAAAAATTAAAAATATTTGTTTTATAAATTTATCAATGCTTACAAATTATTGTAGACGAGCACTAACCGTTACATAGCCGCTTGCCACAAGACTATTTAACAAGTACCTAATACACAATGTTCAGGTAAGTGTTTTAAAAAATATATGATATATTCAAAATCTAACTGATTAACATGTTTTGTATTTTAAATTACAGACTAATAAAAATGTCATTATATACTTAATTTTAATATTAAATTCATGAGAGTTATATAGAAAACACCAACCATTTTATTTTTATACCATGACCAGCTGAATTATATAAATTGCGCTATCAAAAATATATTTTAGTTTCAACTATTACATTGGTACTTTAACGATTAGTTAAAATGTATTGTCTGTATGACTTCATCTATTATAGAGGTAGGTTGATATACTTATTTTAGATGAAGTAGGATGATACAGCTATAGTAGTATATTACTTATTGTCTAATTAATAAAGTATAAAAACAAATCAAATTTATGTTTAATAACAATGAATGCGTCAATTGTATCACAGATTAAATTAATAAACTAATTGACCTGTAGTCGCATATTAGGTAGGTACTGCATTGGGCATTCTATTCCAGAAAAATATAAACTAGAATTTTCTAGTGAAAGTGAATATATAAAATTCAACAAGAATGGTGACCCCTGTGTTGTAGAGACATTAGGTGTTGTGCTGATCAATGTATGATGGTTGTGTTAAATTTATATTCAATAATATAAAACCATTATATACAAAAAACGATTCTTAGCGTAGAATGTTTGTTAGCTTATATGAAACTAATATTTTATATTATATAATTTAATAAAAATTATGCTCTAAAAAATATTTTTATATTCTAAAATAAACATTTTGTGCAATTATCAAGACGTGTCTCTCTCCTCACCTCCCAACTGCGTCTTATAGTCTATGTTCGTCTTCAATTTTACGTTTTGCCATTACATCGAATTAATATTAACAGCTTGATCACTAAATTAAATATTAAAACGATTAACGATAAGTGACAAATTATAAATGACCAATAAGCTATACACTATTTAGTTTTCTCGCAGGCATATACGGTAGAAAATGGAAATAAATTATTATTTCATACTCGTAAGTATTAGGTACCTACTTATCTCTCAAACTGGTAAAACAATAAGAGTTTGCAATAGACAGACAAAATAAATAAGAATAATAAGACAAGATAAATTAAATATATTGAATAAAATAAAACTACAAAATACGAATATTACTCTTAAAAAATATATTATGTTGGATTTTAAAATGTACAATTCAGTTTTAAAGCGGGCCGTTCAAAATTTATTGAAGGGCCGCATAGTAAAGACCGCTGGCATAGGTCTATAGCCCAGTATCTACGATACGTATCTTAGATACGGTTGTATCTTGTATCTTGTGTCTATGATAAAATGTTCTAATAAATATTAAAATATTCATAATAAATTGTTAAAAAAATTTTATGAAGAACTTTAATTTAAAATATATTTAATTAGTGTAAAATAACAGGATAAAAGAATCCAACGTCGTAATAAAAGACTTATTTATCAATGACGACTGTTTCACTATTTTTAAGGAGTTGAATATAGGCAATTTTCTATTTGTTAGCATGATGGTCGTGTAAAAGTGTGTGTAGTAAGTGATAATTAGTGTGATAATTACTGTGTATAAAATAAATAGCGGAACACCCCCGCAGGTGTACATGCATGTCAGAAACGCAGCACTTAACACACTAATTTATTGCAAATGTAAATTTTAGTGAAACACTGAAACTTAGTTTCGTATTTCTAATAATATGGCTTAGTGAGTGACATTACAGGATGAACACCTGTTATACAAATTGAAGAGAAGAAATTTAAAAAGGTTAATGAACGTCGTGGTACAAAAAGAAAATTAAACGATTCTAACCCAAACACACTTAAACAGGAGAAATTAAATTTGTATTTAAGAGATCATCAAAAAAACGAGTCTAAACAAAAACGTTTGATAAAAATCTTTTAAATTATGGCGTTGGTTATTTCTTCAGTAAACGATTTAGTGATTTTTTTTTTTAACTATCTCCCAGTATAAATGAAGATATTTTGGCAACTTGTTTTCATCCATGTTTCGAATTAAGATGGCTCACAAATGAATATGACCACGAAAAAAATAGAATTTAAAACCTATATATAAATGCTACAGAAAACATTTATTATAATGATATTACTAATCACTCAAATTATAGCGATGAAGATGACGGAAATTGTACTGTTTTTTTGATCTCAACCCGTAGCTAAAATCATTAAAAAAGCTGACTTGGAAGTAGTTACTTTTTTTAATGATAGGAGTAAATTGTTAAATATCCTTAAAAATTATCCTATTATAAAAAAAAACTTTTTAATAGATTTAATCCTAGCTTGTGCTCTTCAGCAGCCGTAAAACGAATGTTTTCCATGGTCAGGATTTATTAATAATCCTAGCAGAAATAAATTATCCGATACAACTTTTGAAAAACTTGTACTTTTAAAAAGAAACAAAGTTAAATTTGTATAGTTAATAAAATAATGACGTTATGTACAATGTACCATTTAAATTAAATTCAGGATGAATTATATAGTTATACTATTATTTATTATGCATTAGGATTTAGGACATTATATTATTACTAAAATTATTTTTATTATTTATATAATTCAATACGACAACACCAAGTGAATATTATTTTTAATGTAGAATTATTATTATTTAATTGTTATGTAATTGTATTGTGCTTATTGTTGGTATCATCGTTGACGGCAACGAGATAACGTAATGTCGTGATTGATTTGTTTTATTTTTAATGTATTATTATAACTGAATAAGTGTCAATTTTTATAATTTTATTTGTTATTCTCTATACTTAACGAAGTGGCCATCCCCATAATAATAAACATATTTTTTTAAAAAAACCAGTGACTAATTTTATTAAAATGTATCGAGTATTTAGTATCGACTATCGAGTACCTAGGTATCTAGTAGTATCGCGATACTCCAAAGCCAAGTAACGAGTATCGCGATACTCGAAAGCAAAGTATCTTGTATCAAGTACTTATCTCGAAACTGCTTTTTGAGTATCTTGCCCAACCCTGCTAGTGCGCCGACACTCATGACGCAACGCGTTTATTGGTGGCTACTGGCTACCAAAAACACAATAATATTATTGAACAAAAATACTCATACCATCGTTATTTATATTATTTAGTTATTATAGGTAGTATAATTGAAAAAAATGTTAAGGTTGATGAAAAAAATGGTATTTTAGTGTAGTAAGCTCTATAAGTGAACCACGGAATAGATGAAATTTAATAAAAATTGATTTATTATCAGAAATATAATAACCACCAAAATATGATACGATTGATCGCGGTTTGAACATCTATATTATCAGCTATCTTATTGTAGTGAGCCGTCACCACCAATACTCCTTCTCGTCGTTCCTCCTCTTGGCGCACACCTCCCTCATACCCGTGACGACCCGCACCGCTAATCTTGTGCATCATACAACTGTGAGCATCAGCCCTGAGGCCGACTCGACGAGGTTGGCTCCGGACACAACATCTCGTCTTCCACCTTACGCACGACCGACTCGCTTTCTTACTCATCAAAATTATCGTGTTCTTCACTCTTTCGGCTTAATAAAAAAAAAAAACATTTTCCACAACAAACGAAATGTATTATCTCTCATTATTCTTTTTAACAAAATTATGCAGCTGGCGTCGAGCGGATGTTACACACTATCACACCACACACAGAATTCTATACTGTTATATAGAAATCTGTGCCTCCACATTATCTTCGAAGACCGTGCTGTTGATACTAATCGAATTGTTATCGTATTATCATAAATCATAACGATTGACGGTCGTCACTTTTCGTCTGCACGGCACACGCATTAAAGCGTTAGTTACACGCTCACACGGTTCTTTCTTAATGAAATAAAATTTTGTCTGTGGTTTTCATTTCAGTTTAATATAAAACCATTCTCTCAGTGTCACCGAATTTATATTGTGCCTAATTGAAGGGTCCGGTGCAATAACAAGGTAGGTATCTCCACTTTTTTTCGAAATGCATGTTTTAACATATTCTAATAGTGGAAAAATTTGTCTACATTTCGGTGCAATAACGATATATCTCCGACTAATAGATACGCTAATATCATACAAAAGGAGATATCTGGTTTTAAATGTTCTGGGCAAGAACCAGGTATCTCTGGAGATATATGGTTTTTGTTCCGAAAGATAATCTTCTTCTTCTTCATACGGCCCTACTACTCTTTAAGAGTTTTCACCGCCATCACTAAATCCCTCCATTTGTCTCTGTCCTGGGCTAACTCTTTCCAATCTTGGACTCCCATTCTGCGCAGGTCCTCTTCCACTCCATCTAACCATCTTTTCCTTGGTCGTCCTCGAGGTCTTTTTCCTGTAGGCTTCCATTCCAGGATTGCTCTATTTATATCGTCTTCGCTACGTCGCCACATGTGGCCCAACCATTGAATCCTTTGTCCCTTCATAAAGCTTACTACTGATGCCATTTCCATTTCTTCCTGCAGCTCTTTATTGTATTTTCTCCTCCATGTTCCTTTTTCATTATCATACACTGGTCCACATATTACCCTCCATATTTTGTTTTCAAAGGTTCTTAGTTTTCTTTCGGTATTGCTTGTGGTAGTCCATGCCTCGCACCCATATGTGAGTGTGGGTCTTATTATTGCTGTGTACAGTCTTGCTTTCGTTTTTTTGGAGAATACTTTTGACTTTAAGAACTTATTCAGAGCGAAAGCTGCTCTTTCTGCTTTTACTATCCTTACACCTATTTCCCTAGCCCAATCATTGTTTTTACTTAATACTGCACCTAGGTACCGAAACTCACTAACCTTTTCGAAGACTAGGGATCCCGTATCAGTGTTGTCCTCCTCCTCACCTAGTAGTTCCATTATTTTTGTTTTATCCATATTCATTTTTAGACCTATTTTACTGGCTGCTCGTTCGAGCACTTGCGCTGCTCTTTCCGTATCTACTAAGGAGTTTTCTAAGATATTTAGATCATCAGCAAAGCCAAGTACTTGTATGCGCTGTTGACCTATCGTTATCCCCGTTGTTTCCGAAAGATAATAAAAGGATTATTATTATGTTTATGTTTTATTTGTTTTTATACATGCTCAAGGTGTTATGTTATTTTCAATTTGTTTCTTTTTGATTTATTATAATATTATGTTGTGAGTAACAACAAATACATTTTTATCATTTTAAGATATATTTTCTATTTATTTATTATGTGTTCATTAATAGGTACCTACTAATATGCTCATGATTATATTCTAAAATGAAATATCCTACCAAAGTAGTTTTGTTAAGTATTTTTTTAGTCGTAAAGGATATCAAAGCTACATTGATGAATGCATAAACCAAAGCTTTACTTATATTTTGGGTCAAAAAACCAGGTATCTCCTTAAAACACATAGTTACTCAATTTAATCATTATAGAAGGTTGTGATAGGTTGGATGATTTTGATTATAGGTATAAATTACACATTGTAAATGTTTTTTGAGATTATGTAATACATACAGTTCTAATCTACTTCTCGTCAAAGCTGGTTGTGCGTTATAGTGTGTTCGTCGTATATTCGTATTATTATGCCGTGCGCTAAATGTAATATTAACATATCTCCTAAGAAAACCGTAACTTGTAAAAGTTGTGATTTTGATTTTCATGTGAAATGTACAAATCTTGAATCAATCATTGAATATAATAAGATTAGTACTAAATGGACTTGTGAATATTGTAATTATAATACTAAAAATATTACGCTAAGAAAAAAATTGAATAATATGGATAATTCAAGCCGGGATGATGAGGACGATTATGATTTTGGGTCAGTAAAAATTGAAATGAAAAAAATGTTTAGAAAAATTGAATTACTTACCACTAACGTCGCATCAATGGAAAGTTCATTAAATTTCTATGAAGAATCATTTGATGAAATCAAGAAGAAAATGGACACTGTTGTAAACATCGTTAATGGTATGGAAAATAGGGTAATGGAAACAGAACTTAGATGCTCTAAACTCGAAAAAGAAATTGATTACCTCAAAATTATGTTAAATAACAAAGAACAAGCTTCTCTAAATCAATTCGTTGAAATTACTGGTATCCCGAAAACTCCTAACGAAGATATACCTAATATAATTACATCAGTAGCTAATATATTAAACATTAGTATTAAAAACGAAGATATTGTAGATACTTACAGATTGAAACCGTACAAGAATACTGATGGTAAAATTATAGCTAAATTCAATTCCACGATTCTAAAAGACAGTATTATTAAATCGATAAAATTACGTTATAAGAATAAAAATCCGGTAACTGGAAATAATTTATGTACTAACTTTCCCGAAGTTAAAGTATTTATCAACGATCAACTCACTAAGGAAAATAAAAGATTATTCTGGTTGGCAAAAGAATTCTCAAAAACATATGGTTATAGATTTGTCTGGTCAAATTCTGATGGTGTATACTTAAAAAAACAAGAAGGGGAACAAGTTATCAAAATACCAACTACACAAATTCTTCAAAATCTTGATACAGACAAAAAAGTTAGTGCACTTTGGGAGTAGTGTAGTATAATATTTTTTGTTGCTTAATTTAAGTTACTAATTTATTAATTTATCTTTATTTTGTTGTAATATTAAATTTTTTAGTGTAAGTTAATGATATATATGAATAATTATTATAATTCCCGTTAAAAACTTTGATTTTAATTTTCTATCTAATGAAATAAATACTGATTATCAATTGTTTGTTATTAACAACTGTAACAAATTTAGTGACCATAATAATGATCTTACTGTCTTTTCACTGAACATTAGAAGTACCTATCAGAAAACATTTTAATGAATTATTAGTGGTTTTAAGTTAAGCTAATATTAAATTTGATATTATTATGTTATCTGAGACATGGTTAGATAATAATATTGGTAACTTCGATATAAAAGGTTATAATTGTTATAATCACTATAGCTCATTAAATATATCTGATGGAATAAGTGTTTATATTAAAGACTCTACTATAGTAAATAATATTATAATTGGAAGTATAAACCACTGTAGCTCATTAGATTTCTCAATTTCCTATAATAATATATTAATTAAATTAACATGCATTTACAGATCACCCAGTTTGAATAAAATTGATGTTATTGATAATCTAGAAGACTTTTTAAACAATTACTCCAAATTCCAATCATATATTATTTGTGGAGACATAAATTTAAATATTAAGATCGAAGACATCATTTGTATTAAATACCTTAATGTACTTAGTAGCTATGGATTTAAATCATGTATTAATGGCACTACACATAGCTTTGGCAATAGTAACACATGTATTGATCATATATTCATTAAAAACAAACAGGCTTTTAATCATATTTGTGGATACATTTATCAAAGTGCTATTACGGATCATTACAGTACTATTGCTGTACTATCTACCCCACGAAACAATAATAATATAAATACAGTTCATAACAATACCGACAATCATAATTACAATTTTACTAATATAGACAATTTAAATAATATATTAAAAAACATAAACTGGACAGAAGTTTTAAAATCAACTAATGTAAATGTAGCTATTGACTTATTCACAACTATTATTGAAAATAGTATAAAAAAATCACAAGAAACTAAAATAAAAAAGATACCAAAAAATAAAAAACGATTAAAAAACTGGATAAAACTAGGAATTATTAATTCTTTGAGACATCGGGATAGATTATATGCGAAATTAAAAAATCAACCATTCAACATTAAATTGCAAGAGATTTATAAAAAGTAAAGAAATCTACTAAATGTAACCATAAAAATAGCAAAAGACGTATATTTTTATAAACAAATTTCTAATGTTAAAGGTAATACTAAAAAAATATGGGAATTTATTAATGAAGCCTTAGATAATAAATCTAATAAAACTAACTTTATACCAACAATCCTAAATCGTCAAAATCAAATTGTAACAGATAATATTAGTATTGCAAATGAGTTCAATTCTTTTTTTCGTGTCTATAGGTACAAATATTTCAAATAAATTGAAATCACATCTAAACATAAGAAAATTTACATTTTTAAATGATATTCCAGTAAAAAAATTATCTTAAGGCGCACCTCATAAATTGTAACGAATTTAATATAAATACAATGTCTGCTATTAGTAATGACAGTAAGTGTAATTGCACTTATATTTCTTCAGTACAACAAGTAAAATATTTAGGTATTACTATAGATGCTAACCTTAAATGGCAAAATCATATTATTAATACAACTAGAAAGCTCAGACTGTTGTTCTATAAATTTAAAACTATCAGCAACATACTATCACCAATCACAATGATAATGGTATTCGTAGCTATGGCTCAGTCAATTTATTCATACGGTATTGGGAGTTGGGGTGGTGCCTACAATATACATCTAAATTCACTTGAAACCACTATAAATTCTCTTATTAAAATATCTTTTAAAAAACCCTATAGGATGAGCACTGTATTGTTATATAAAGAATGCAAACTTTTAAATTTAAATCAATTATATACACGGCATATATTATTGAATATGTTTTTCCTTGATGTTCAAAAATTTAAATTTAAACATAACCACTGTACAAGAGCTAAACAAACCAATATGTATTTAATTCCTAAGTGTAGAACGGAATTTGGAAAAAGAAACCCCTTGAATGCTGGACCACAACAAGTCTAGCTTACGGAGACAATCATTTATATATAATGCCAAATTATAGTATGTATAAATATTTGTAATTTTACATGTATGTATACATTTCTGTTTTAAATGAAAACAAATAAATAAATAAATAAAAATAAATATGATGAAAGAATTTATGAGATTAAAAAAAAACATAAAACATGGATTTTAATTTTGGGCCGAAAACCCATATATCTCCACTAAATTAAACTTGAATTAATTAATTAAAATTATTAAAATTTATTTAAAAGTAATAAGGCTTTATGGAATGTTATATATACATCCAAAGCATAAAAATCAGTTTTTGAAACAGTGACATGATGAAAGGTGGGTCAGTAAAAACATTTTTTATGTCTCCTGAACAATTTCAAAAAGTGGAGATACCTTGTTATTGCACCGGACCCTTCAATTATTATAATGTGTATGGTGTGTTGGTAAAAACTGAGGCAAAAACGATTCATATTATGTTGTTTTATTATATCATAGTGTACTACCTACGTGATAATTGAGTAACGTTTAACCCATTTTTTATTATTATCAAAGGTTGATTTAACTTCTACATGGACATTATTGACTGAAAATTATTTTAATCTTAGCTCTGACAATAATGAGTGATGACGCTGACAATGACCACAGATTCCATGAACAATTCTTCCCCATCAAAGTAAATATTATCCAATTATTTAACATGTTAGCATAATTTATAATAATAAATACAAATATACTCTATGCACATTTAGGTAACGCCACACGGATATTTGTGGTCTCCGTCTTAAAAGTGTGTAACATGCAGAACACGTGCAGTTCTGTTAGTTTAAAAATTTTAATTTATTTTTATTGTTTATTATTGACTGAAAATTATTTAAATTTTAGCTTTGATGATTATAAAGGTGTTTAATATTCTTCATGCAAAAGAACAACACAGTTAGGCCAATAATTTAATGCCATACATAATTAATGTTAAATGTTTAAATCATTTTTATGAAGCACAAGATTACCATTTGCGAAGACAGAAGAAGTAATATAATTATCAGTATTATAAAACTCAAAATGGGCTTGAATGTTACTGGGAACAACATGGAAAGGCATGGAAAACAACACAGTAAGCTTAATCAAATAAATTTTAAATTTTATTATAACTCTTTCTTTAACTTTTCCAAAACTATTTACTTAATTTCTTGAATGTTCCATTTTTACTACAATTTAAAATCTAAATTCATTCTTCCGTTAAATACTTATAAATTATGTAATAGTGCAATATCAATCATGAATATTTTTAATAATAGTGTTAAAACTAGTGTTTACGTAATAACAATAATTACTAATTAGTATAATCACATTTTTTTTTGGAAATCGTAACCAGTTAAGGTTTTTTTTATCTTGTTAATAGTCACTTTAACTGATGTAAAATAAAATCTAAGCATAATAAAACAAAATTTGAGTTCTCCACACTGATTGGTATCGTTTCATTAAGCCAAGACAATTGAAATTATTGAGACAATGGTCTGTACCTACTTTATTTTATTTTTATATTTAAATATATTGTAATATAATATTACGTTTATACCTAATATATTCAAAATTATTTTCTTTGATTTCTATTTTAGTTTAAAGGACATAAAAACACTAAAAACAAGTTTGCTTATATTTAAAGTATGTTCTTAACTAAGAAATATGGTGTTGGTGTGAGACCCTAATGTAACACTAATTGTTGAATAAGATACATATGTTATTCTGAATTATGTGGCATGTGTTAGTGTAAATATCTCTAGAATCTAGATTAATTCAACAATTTCAATCGTTAAAGATAATATTTATTAATTTTTTAAGCAACTTTAAGTGTTTTTTTTTGTTTTTAAGACACTGATATGATTATAATTTTTATGTACTTTCTAGTTTTTTCATAGTTCAATAAATTTTAAATCAGACCATTGTACATAATTATACTTAAGACAATGAAAAAAAATTCTTAAACTTTATTGTCAGTTATTAAAATCATTGTGTAAATCAAACTACTTTTACATGTAAAAGGCAGAAGTGTCACTCGTCACTTGTAGGCTGTATGACGTCTTATCAACCCTAATTATCTTGTTGAATAATCATTTTTGTAACTTTGGATTTTTACCAAAATGTTCTTCATTATTTTGACAAAAATAATATACTCTAAAATTAAAAAAAAAAAAATGTAGTGTTTTGATATTCTTTAGATAAATATGAATGAAAGAGAAATAAAGAGAAAAATATAACTCAACATTAATAATCTGGATAATAAAAGTAGTGTTAGTATTTTAAACTATATTCGTTAATATAATGTTTTATAATATTAGATTATAATTTCTACTTAAGAGGATGTCAGCGTAGTATTTGTCATCTCTCTCTGACCCAGACGCAATATAGAAAGTTTTATGTTCACAATAATGATTATAATCATAAACATTTTTTTTTTTTTTTTTTTTTTATTAAAACAAAAAACATTGTTATATCTACTACCTTTAAGCAGAGCTTGTGTTGGTAGTAGAGAGTTACATGATGTTAAAAACTTAAATTATATATAAATTAATTAATTACAGCAGCAAATTGATTAATCAAAATACATAATATAATAAACATTATAAAAAGAGAGAAAGAATACAAAAAGAATGATTATATTAAGTTACTCTATACATAGTACATACATAATATTATTTAGAAATTCCTTAAGAGCTAAAACTAAATTACATTTCTTGTAGAAGCCAATTATAGATAATTATTTTATGATTAGAATTGGGATTAGATCTTATAGTTTCCTTGATAGCAAAAGGCATTGCGTTGAAAAAAGTTGGCCCTAAATAATCAACGAATCTTTGTCCAATATTTTTTTTAGTATAATTATTTGAGATGTCAATAGTTCTCATACGTTTTGAATATACATTATTATTTATAGGAGTATTTTTACCAATAAACATGATTGCAAAATTTTTTGTAGAGTAAATTGATAGGTAGAACGCGCAAGCATTAATAGTTTAATTTAGTTGATCCTTCTAACGTGGTTTTATCAAGGCACATACAAACTATTTTATTTTGCTGTATAGCTAAAGGCTTAATAGCATTTTCATATGTACCACCCAAGGCAATTATACCATACTGAAAAATAGGTTGATAGAGAGACAAGTACACTATACGCATAGTATCTGGTGAGATTATTTTCCTCAAACAATTTATTTTATACATAATTGTCCTTAGGCGCATAGTCATAATGTTTAAGTGGAGATGCCATTTCATATTTTGGTCGAAGATTAGGCCTAGATATCTTACCCTAGATACCCTTTTTATTTATAGAATTAAAGTGAAATGACCTTTCATTGATTCTGTTAAATTAAGCATATCTACATATTACAAGAAACCTAATGCAAATAAAATTAATTAAATAATTCATGCATATTCCAGATGCTGATCAACTCGCTGATTTCAAAAAAAATTGCTAATGTTGGAGACTGGAGAGGATTTATAAATCTATTATTAATTATGGTAATTAAGACAAGCTATATTCTTTCTTTTTATTTAATACATTTGTACTGTTAAAATCATATAATATATACTAATAATTTTTCATTGTTATTCATCTTATTAATTTTTAAGTAAATTTAATTTGATTACAAATTCACATCATACACGATATAAATAATGAGTTTTTCTGTAGATCAGGCATCAATTCAAACTCTGATATTCTCATACAAAGCATATAATTTAAATATTGTTATTATTCATCATGTATGTGAGATTATTACAACCATATGTTGTGAACAAAATTCATAGATATTGTAAGTCGAAAATAAATTATAAAAGTGCTGATGCACTTACCATTTTAAAATGCAAACAAATTTATATATTAACTCTAATACTGTTATTCGATTCTGTTGAATTAAGCATATTACTAAAATTGCTATACAACACATTGTAATAAATTATTTTTGGGTAGACTAAAAATAATTAGATCACTGATAATTCTTTAAAGAACATATCTTGTAAATAAATTATATATATTTATTAATATTGAACATAAGAATATTGCATTCATAACAGTGAAAAATAACATAATTATTGGACAGAGAATCCTTTGTAAAAAAGTGAATATAACAAATCAATCAATGGGCTATGAAAACCAAGTTTATTTTAGGAATATTAACTAATTGAACTTTTATAGAATACTTTTATCTACATATTACAAGAAACCTTATGCAAATTAAATTAATTAAATAATTCATGCATATTCCAGATGCTGATCAACTCGCTGATTTCAAAAAAAATTGCTAATGTTGGAGACTGGAGAGGATTTATAAGCATATTACAAAAATTGCTATACAACACATTGTAATTAATTATTTTTGGGTAGACTAAAAATAATTAGATCACTGATAATTCTTTAAAGAACATATCTTGTAAATAAATTATATATATTTATTAATATTGAACATAAGAATATTGCATTCATAACAGTGAAAAATAACATAATTATTGGACAGAGAATCCTTTGTAAAAAAGTGTATATAACAAATCAATCAATGGGCTATGAAAGCCAAGTTTATTTTAGGAATTTTAACTAATTGAACTTTTGTAGAATACTTTTATCTACATATTACAAGAAACCAAATGCAAATTAAATTACTTAAATAATTCATGCATATTCCAGAGGCTGATCAACTCGCTGATATCAAAAAAAATTGCTAATGTTGGAGACTGGAGAGGATTTATAAATCTATTATTAATTATGGTAATTAAGACAAGATATATTCTTTCTTTTTATTTAATACATTTGTACTGTTAAAATCATATCATGTATACTAATAATTTTTCATTGTTATTCATCTTATTAATTTTTAAGTAAATTTAATTTGATTACAAATTCACATCATACACGATATAAATAATGAGTTTTTCTGTAGATCAGGCATCAATTCAATCTCTGATATTCTCATACATAGCATATAATTTAAATATTTTTATTATTCATCTTGTATGTGAGATTATTCCAACCATATGTTGTGAACAAAAATCATAGATATTGTAAGTCGAATATAAATAATAATAGTGCTGATGCACTTACCATTTTAAAATGCAAACAAATTTAAATATTAACTCTAAATATACTATATATTCAATTTTTTTGAATTAAGCATATAACCAAAATTTCTATACAGCACATTGTAATAAATTATTTTTGGGTAAACTAAAAATAATTAGATCACTGATAATTCTTTAAAGAACATTTCTTATAAATAAATTATATTAATTTTGAACATAAGAATATTACATTCATAACAGTGAAAAATAACATAATTATTGGACAGAGAATCCTTTGTAAAAAAGTGAATATAACAAATCAATCAATGGGCTATGAAAACCAAGTTTATTTTAGGAATATTAACTAATGAACTTTTATAGAATACTTTTATCTATATATTACAAGAAACCTAATGCAAATTAAATTAGTTAAATAATTCATGCATATTTCAGATGCTGATCAACTCTCTGATTTCAAAAAAAATTGCTAATGTTGGAGACTGGAGAGGATTTATAAGCATATTACTAAAATTGCTATACAACACGTTGTAATTAATTATTTTTGGGTAGACTAAAAATAATTAGATCACTGATAATTCTTTAAAGAACATATCTTGTAAATAAATTATATATATTTATTAATATTGAACATAAGAATATTGCATTCATAACAGTGAAAAATAACATAGACAGATGTCCTTTGTAAAAGGTAGATATAACCAAAATCCAGTCAATGGGCTGCGAAATCCATAAGGTTGTTTGAAATCATAACTGGTTGAACTTTAAAGAAGACTTTTTATCTACATATTACAAGAAATCTAATGCAAATAAAATTAATTAAATAATTCATGCATATTCCAGATGCTGATCAACTCGCTGATTTCAAAAAAAATACTTATGTTGGAGACTGGAGAAGAATTATAAATCTATTATTAAGTATGGTAATAAAGACAAGCTATATTCTTTCTTTTTATGTAATACATTTGTACTGTTAAAATCATATAATATATACTAATAATTTTTCATTGTTATTCATCTTATTAATTTTTAAGTAAATTTAAATTGATTACAAATTCACATCATAAACGATATAAATAATGAATTTTTCTATAGACCTAGCATCAATTCAATCTCTAATATTCACATTCATAGCATATAATTTAAACATTGTTATTATTCATCTTGAATGTGAGATTATTACAACCATATGTTGTGAACAAAATTCATAGATATTGTAAGTCGAAAATAAATTATAATAGTGCTGATGCACTTACCATTTTAAAATGCAAACAAATTTAAATATTAACTCTAATACTGTTATTCGATTCTGTTGAATTAAGCATATTACTAAAATTGCTATACAACACATTGTAATAAATTATTTTTGGGTAGACTAAAAATAATTAGATCACTGATAATTCTTTAAAGAACATATCTTGTAAATAAATTATATATATTTATTAATATTGAACATAAGAATATTGCATTCATAACAGTGAAAAATAACATAATTATTGGACAGAGAATCCTTTGTAAAAAAGTGAATATAACAAATCAATCAATGGGCTATGAAAACCAAGTTTATTTTAGGAATATTAACTAATTGAACTTTTATAGAATACTTTTATCTACATATTACAAGAAACCTAATGCAAATTAAATTAATTAAATAATTCATGCATATTCCAGATGCTGATCAACTCGCTGATGTCAAAAAAATTGCTAATGTTGGAGACTGGAGAGATTTATAAATCTATTATTAATTATGGTAATTAAGACAAGCTTTATTCTTTCTTTTTATTTAATACATTTGTACTGTTAAAATCATATAATATATACTATTAATTTTTCATTGTTATTCATCTTATTAATTTTTAAGTAAATTTAATTTGATTACAAATTCACATCATACACGATATAAATAATGAGTTTTTCTGTAGATCAGGCATCAATTCAATCTCTGATATTCTCATACAAAGCATATAATTTAAATATTGTTATTATTCATCTTGAATGTTAGATTATTTCAACCATATGTTGTGAACAAAATTCATAGATATTGTAAGTCGAAAATAAATTATAAAAGTGCTGATGCACTTACCATTTTAAAATGCAAACAAATTTAAATATTAACTCTAATACTGTTATTCGATTCTGTTGAATTAAGCATATTAATAAAATTGCTATACAACACATTGTAATAAATTATTTTTGGGTAGACTAAATATAATTAGATCACTGATAATTCTTTAAAGAACATATCTTGTAAATAAATTATATATATTTATTAATATTGAACATAAGAATATTGCATTCATAACAGTGAAAAATAACATAATTATTGGACAGAGAATCCTTTGTAAAAAAATTAATATACCAATTCAATCAATGCGCTATGAAAATCAAGTTTATTTTAGGAATCATAACTAACTGAACTTTTATAGAATACTTTTATCTATATATTACAAGAAACCTAATGCAAATTAAATTAGTTAAATAATTCATGCATATTTCAGATGCTGATCAACTCGCTGATTTCAAAAAAAATTGCTAATGTTGGAGACTGGAGAGGATTTATAAATCTATTATTAATTATGGTAATTAAGACAAGCTTTATTCTTTCTTTTTATTTAATACATTTGTACTGTTAAAATCATATAATATATACTAATAATTGTTCATTGTTATTCATCTTATTAATTTTAAGTAAATTTAATTTGATTACAAATTCACATCATACACAATATAAATAATGAGTTTTTCTGTAGATCAGGCATCAATTCAATCTCTGATATTCTCATACATAGCATATAATTTAAATATTGTTATTATTCATCTTGTATGTGAGATTATTACAACCATATATTGTGAACAAAATTCATAGATATTGTAAATCGAAAAAAATTATAAAAGTGCTGATGCACTTACCATTTTAAAATGCAAACAAATTTAAATATTAACTCTAATACTGTTATTCGATTCTGTTGAATTAAGCATATTACTAAAATTGCTATACAACACATTGTAATAAATTATTTTTGGGTAGACTAAAAATAATTAGATCACTGATAATTCTTTAAAGAACATATCTTGTAAATGAATTATATATATTTATCAATATTGAACATAAGAATATTGCATTCATAACAGTGAAAAATAACATAATTATTGGACAGAGAATCCTTTGTAAAAAAGTGAATATAACAAATCAATCAATGGGCTATGAAAACCAAGTTTATTTTAGGAATATTAACTAATTGAACTTTTATAGAATACTTTTATCTACATATTACAAGAAACCTAATGCAAATTAAATTAATTAAATAATTCATGCATATTCCAGATGCTGATCAACTCGCTGATTTCAAAAAAAATTGCTAATTTTGGAGACTGGAGAGGATTTATAAGCATATTACTAAAATTGCTATACAACACATTGTAATTAATTATTTTTGGGTAGACTAAAAATAATTAGATCACTGATAATTCTTTAAAGAACATATCTTGTAAATAAATTATATATATTTATTAATATTGAACATAAGAATATTGCATTCATAACAGTGAAAAATAACATAATTATTGGACAGATAATCCTTTGTAAAAAAGTGAATATAACAAATCAATCAATTGGCTACGAAAATCAAGTTTATTTTGGAAATCATAACTAATTGAACTTTTATAGAATACTAATTATCTACATATTACAAGAAAACTAATACAAATTAAATTAATTAAATAATTCATGCATATTCCAGATGCTGATCAACTCACTGATTTCAAAAAAAATTGCTAATGTTGGAGACTGGAGAGGATTTATAAATCTATTATTAATTATGGTAATTAAGACAAGCTTTATTCTTTCTTTTTATTTAATACATTTGTACTGTTAAAATCATATAATATATACTAATAATTTTTCATTGTTATTCATCTTATTAATTTTTAAGTAAATTTAATTTGATTACAAATTCACATCATACACGATATAAATAATGAGTTTTTCTGTAGATCAGGCATCAATTCAATCTCTGATATTCTCATACATAGCATATAATTTAAATATTGTTATTATTCATCTTGTATGTGAGATTATTACAACCATATATTGTGAACAAAATTCATAGATATTGTAAATCGAAAAAAATTATAAAAGTGCTGATGCACTTACCATTTTAAAATGCAAACAAATTTAAATATTAACTCTAATACTGTTATTCGATTCTGTTGAATTAAGCATATTACTAAAATTGCTATACAACACATTGTAATAAATTATTTTTGGGTAGACTAAAAATAATTAGATCACTGATAATTCTTTAAAGAACATATCTTGTAAATAAATTATATATATTTATTAATATTGAACATAAGAATATTGCATTCATAACAGTGAAAAATAACATAATTATTGGACAGATAATCCTTTGTAAAAAAGTGAATATAACAAATCAATCAATGGGCTACGAAAATCAAGTTTATTTTGGAAATCATAACTAATTGAACTTTTATAGAATACTAATTATCTACATATTACAAGAAAACTAATACAAATTAAATTAATTAAATAATTCATGCATATTCCAGATGCTGATCAACTCGCTGATTTCAAAAAAAATTGCTAATGTTGGAGACTGGAGAGGATTTATAAATCTATTATTAATTATGGTAATAAAGACAAGCTTTATTCTTTCTTTTTATTTAATACATTTGTACTGTTAAAATCATATAATATATACTAATAATTTTTCATTGTTATTCATCTTATTAATTTTTAAGTAAATTTAATTTGATTACAAATTCACATCATACACGATATAAATAATGAGTTTTTCTGTAGATCAGGCATCAATTCAATCTCTGATATTCTCATACATAGCATATAATTTAAATATTGTTATTATTCATCTTGTATGTGAGATTATTACAACCATATATTGTGAACAAAATTCATAGATATTGTAAATCGAAAAAAATTATAAAAGTGCTGATGCACTTACCATTTTAAAATGCAAACAAATTTAAATATTAACTCTAATACTGTTATTCGATTCTGTTGAATTAAGCATATTACTAAAATTGCTATACAACACATTGTAATAAATTATTTTTGGGTAGACTAAAAATAATTAGATCACTGATAATTCTTTAAAGAACATATCTTGTAAATAAATTATATATATTTATTAATATTGAACATAAGAATATTGCATTCATAACAGTGAAAAATAACATAATTATTGGACAGAGAATCCTTTGTAAAAAAGTGAATATAACAAATCAATCAATGGGCTACGAAAATCAAGTTTATTTTGGAAATCATAACTAATTGAACTTTTATAGAATACTAATTATCTACATATTACAAGAAAACTAATACAAATTAAATTAATTAAATAATTCATGCATATTCCAGATGCTGATCAACTCGCTGATTTCAAAAAAAATTGCTAATGTTGGAGACTGGAGAGGATTTATAAATCTATTATTAATTATGGTAATAAAGACAAGCTTTATTCTTTCTTTTTATTTAATACATTTGTACTGTTAAAATCATATAATATATACTAATAATTTTTCATTGTTATTCATCTTATTAATTTTTAAGTAAATTTAATTTGATTACAAATTCACATCATACACGATATAAATAATGAGTTTTTCTGTAGATCAGGCATCAATTCAATCTCTGATATTCTCATACATAGCATATAATTTAAATATTGTTATTATTCATCTTGTATGTGAGATTATTACAACCATATATTGTGAACAAAATTCATAGATATTGTAAATCGAAAAAAATTATAAAAGTGCTGATGCACTTACCATTTTAAAATGCAAACAAATTTAAATATTAACTCTAATACTGTTATTCGATTCTGTTGAATTAAGCATATTACTAAAATTGCTATACAACACATTGTAATTAATTATTTTTGGGTAGACTAAAAATAATTAGATCACTGATAATTCTTTAAAGAACATATCTTGTAAATAAATTATATATATTTATTAATATTGAACATAAGAATATTGCATTCATAACAGTGAAAAATAACATAATTATTGGACAGAGAATCCTTTGTAAAAAAGTGAATATAACAAATCAATCAATGGGCTATGAAAACCAAGTTTATTTTAGGAATATTAACTAATTGAACTTTTATAGAATACTTTTATCTACATATTACAAGAAACCTAATGCAAATTAAATTAATTAAATAATTCATGCATATTCCAGATGCTGATCAACTCGCTGATTTCAAAAAAAATTGCTAATGTTGGAGACTGGAGAGGATTTATAAATCTATTATTAATTATGGTAATTAAGACAAGCTTTATTCTTTCTTTTTATTTAATACATTTGTACTGTTAAAATCATATAATATATACTATTAATTTTTCATTGTTATTCATCTTATTAATTTTTAAGTAAATTTAATTTGATTACAAATTCACATCATACACGATATAAATAATGAGTTTTTCTGTAGATCAGGCATCAATTCAATCTCTGATATTCTCATACAAAGCATATAATTTAAATATTGTTATTATTCATCTTGAATGTTAGATTATTTCAACCATATGTTGTGAACAAAATTCATAGATATTGTAAGTCGAAAATAAATTATAAAAGTGCTGATGCACTTACCATTTTAAAATGCAAACAAATTTAAATATTAACTCTAATACTGTTATTCGATTCTGTTGAATTAAGCATATTACTAAAATTGCTATACAACACATTGTAATAAATTATTTTTGGGTAGACTAAAAATAATTAGATCACTGATAATTCTTTAAAGAACATATCTTGTAAATAAATTATATATATTTATTAATATTGAACATAAGAATATTGCATTCATAACAGTGAAAAATAACATAATTATTGGACAGAGAATCCTTTGTAAAAAAGTGAATATAACAAATCAATCAATGGGCTATGAAAACCAAGTTTATTTTAGGAATATTAACTAATTGAACTTTTATAGAATACTTTTATCTACATATTACAAGAAACCTAATGCAAATTAAATTAATTAAATAATTCATGCATATTCCAGATGCTGATCAACTCGCTGATTTCAAAAAAAATTGCTAATGTTGGAGACTGGAGAGGATTTATAAATCTATTATTAATTATGGTAATTAAGACAAGCTTTATTCTTTCTTTTTATTTAATACATTTGTACTGTTAAAATCATATAATATATACTATTAATTTTTCATTGTTATTCATCTTATTAATTTTTAAGTAAATTTAATTTGATTACAAATTCACATCATACACGATATAAATAAAGAGTTTTTCTGTAGATCAGGCATCAATTCAATCTCTGATATTCTCATACAAAGCATATAATTTAAATATTGTTATTATTCATCTTGAATGTTAGATTATTTCAACCATATGTTGTGAACAAAATTCATAGATATTGTAAGTCGAAAATAAATTATAAAAGTGCTGATGCACTTACCATTTTAAAATGCAAACAAATTTAAATATTAACTCTAATACTGTTATTCGATTCTGTTGAATTAAGCATATTAATAAAATTGCTATACAACACATTGTAATAAATTATTTTTGGGTAGACTAAATATAATTAGATCACTGATAATTCTTTAAAGAACATATCTTGTAAATAAATTATATATATTTATTAATATTGAACATAAGAATATTGCATTCATAACAGTGAAAAATAACATAATTATTGGACAGATAATCCTTTGTAAAAAAGTGAATATAACAAATCAATCAATGGGCTACGAAAATCAAGTTTATTTTGGAAATCATAACTAATTGAACTTTTATAGAATACTAATTATCTACATATTACAAGAAAACTAATACAAATTAAATTAATTAAATAATTCATGCATATTCCAGATGCTGATCAACTCGCTGATTTCAAAAAAAATTGCTAATGTTGGAGACTGGAGAGGATTTATAAATCTATTATTAATTATGGTAATTAAGACAAGCTTTATTCTTTCTTTTTATTTAATACATTTGTACTGTTAAAATCATATAATATATACTAATAATTTTTCATTGTTATTCATCTTATTAATTTTTAAGTAAATTTAATTTGATTACAAATTCACATCATACACGATATAAATAATGAGTTTTTCTGTAGATCAGGCATCAATTCAATCTCTGATATTCTCATACATAGCATATAATTTAAATATTGTTATTATTCATCTTGTATGTGAGATTATTACAACCATATATTGTGAACAAAATTCATAGATATTGTAAATCGAAAAAAATTATAAAAGTGCTGATGCACTTACCATTTTAAAATGCAAACAAATTTAAATATTAACTCTAATACTGTTATTCGATTCTGTTGAATTAAGCATATTACTAAAATTGCTATACAACACATTGTAATAAATTATTTTTGGGTAGACTAAAAATAATTAGATCACTGATAATTCTTTAAAGAACATATCTTGTAAATGAATTATATATATTTATCAATATTGAACATAAGAATATTGCATTCATAACAGTGAAAAATAACATAATTATTGGACAGAGAATCCTTTGTAAAAAAGTGAATATAACAAATCAATCAATGGGCTATGAAAACCAAGTTTATTTTAGGAATATTAACTAATTGAACTTTTATAGAATACTTTTATCTACATATTACAAGAAACCTAATGCAAATTAAATTAATTAAATAATTCATGCATATTCCAGATGCTGATCAACTCGCTGATTTCAAAAAAAATTGCTAATGTTGGAGACTGGAGAGGATTTATAAGCATATTACTAAAATTGCTATACAACACATTGTAATTAATTATTTTTGGGTAGACTAAAAATAATTAGATCACTGATAATTCTTTAAAGAACATATCTTGTAAATAAATTATATATATTTATTAATATTGAACATAAGAATATTGCATTCATAACAGTGAAAAATAACATAATTATTGGACAGAGAATCCTTTGTAAAAAAGTGAATATAACAAATCAATCAATGGGCTATGAAAGCCAAGTTTATTTTAGGAATTTTAACTAATTGAACTTTTGTAGAATACTTTTATCTACATATTACAAGAAACCAAATGCAAATTAAATTAATTAAATAATTCATGCATATTCCAGATGCTGATCAACTCGCTGATTTCAAAAAAAATTGCTAATGTTGGAGACTGGAGAGGATTTATAAATCTATTATTAATTATGGTAATTAAGACAAGCTATATTCTTTCTTTTTATTTAATACATTTGTACTGTTAAAATCATATAATATATACTAATAATTTTTCATTGTTATTCATCTTATTAATTTTTAAGTAAATTTAATTTGATTACAAATTCACATCATACACGATATAAATAATGAGTTTTTCTGTAGATCAGGCATCAATTCAATCTCTGATATTCTCATACAAAGCATATAATTTAAATATTGTTATTATTCATCTTGAATGTTAGATTATTTCAACCATATGTTGTGAACAAAATTCATAGATATTGTAAGTCGAAAATAAATTATAAAAGTGCTGATGCACTTACCATTTTAAAATGCAAACAAATTTAAATATTAACTCTAATACTGTTATTCGATTCTGTTGAATTAAGCATATTACTAAAATTGCTATACAACACATTGTAATAAATTATTTTTGGGTAGACTAAAAATAATTAGATCACTGATAATTCTTTAAAGAACATATCTTGTAAATAAATTATATATATTTATTAATATTGAACATAAGAATATTGCATTCATAACAGTGAAAAATAACATAATTATTGGACAGAGAATCCTTTGTAAAAAAATTAATATACCAATTCAATCAATGCGCTATGAAAATCAAGTTTATTTTAGGAATCATAACTAACTGAACTTTTATAGAATACTTTTATCTACATATTACAAGAAACCTAATGCAAATTAAATTAATTAAATAATTCATGCATATTCCAGATGCTGATCAACTCGCTGATTTCAAAAAAAATTGCTAATGTTGGAGACTGGAGAGGATTTATAAGCATATTACTAAAATTGCTATACAACACGTTGTAATTAATTATTTTTGGGTAGACTAAAAATAATTAGATCACTGATAATTCTTTAAAGAACATATCTTGTAAATAAATTATATATATTTATTAATATTGAACATAAGAATATTGAATTCATAACAGTGAAAAATAACATAATTATTGGACAGAGAATCCTTTGTAAAAAAGTGTATATAACAAATCAATCAATGGGCTACGAAAATCAAGTTTATTTTGGAAATCATAACTAATTGAACTTTTATAGAATACTAATTATCTACATATTACAAGAAAACTAATACAAATTAAATTAATTAAATAATTCATGCATATTCCAGATGCTGATCAACTCGCTGATTTCAAAAAAAATTGCTAATGTTGGAGACTGGAGAGGATTTATAAATCTATTATTAATTATGGTAATTAAGACAAGCTTTATTCTTTCTTTTTATTTAATACATTTGTACTGTTAAAATCATATAATATATACTATTAATTTTTCATTGTTATTCATCTTATTAATTTTTAAGTAAATTTAATTTGATTACAAATTCACATCATACACGATATAAATAATGAGTTTTTCTGTAGATCAGGCATCAATTCAATCTCTGATATTCTCATACAAAGCATATAATTTAAATATTGTTATTATTCATCTTGAATGTTAGATTATTTCAACCATATGTTGTGAACAAAATTCATAGATATTGTAAGTCGAAAATAAATTATAAAAGTGCTGATGCACTTACCATTTTAAAATGCAAACAAATTTAAATATTAACTCTAATACTGTTATTCGATTCTGTTGAATTAAGCATATTACTAAAATTGCTATACAACACATTGTAATAAATTATTTTTGGGTAGACTAAAAATAATTAGATCACTGATAATTCTTTAAAGAACATATCTTGTAAATAAATTATATATATTTATTAATATTGAACATAAGAATATTGCATTCATAACAGTGAAAAATAACATAATTATTGGACAGAGAATCCTTTGTAAAAAAGTGAATATAACAAATCAATCAATGGGCTATGAAAACCAAGTTTATTTTAGGAATATTAACTAATTGAACTTTTATAGAATACTTTTATCTACATATTACAAGAAACCTTATGCAAATTAAATTAATTAAATAATTCATGCATATTCCAGATGCTGATCAACTCGCTGATTTCAAAAAAAATTGCTAATGTTGGAGACTGGAGAGGATTTATAAGCATATTACAAAAATTGCTATACAACACATTGTAATTAATTATTTTTGGGTAGACTAAAAATAATTAGATCACTGATAATTCTTTAAAGAACATATCTTGTAAATAAATTATATATATTTATTAATATTGAACATAAGAATATTGCATTCATAACAGTGAAAAATAACATAATTATTGGACAGAGAATCCTTTGTAAAAAAGTGTATATAACAAATCAATCAATGGGCTATGAAAGCCAAGTTTATTTTAGGAATTTTAACTAATTGAACTTTTGTAGAATACTTTTATCTACATATTACAAGAAACCAAATGCAAATTAAATTAATTAAATAATTCATGCATATTCCAGATGCTGATCAACTCGCTGATTTCAAAAAAAATTGCTAATGTTGGAGACTGGAGAGGATTTATAAATCTATTATTAATTATGGTAATTAAGACAAGCTTTATTCTTTCTTTTTATTTAATACATTTGTACTGTTAAAATCATATAATATATACTATTAATTTTTCATTGTTATTCATCTTATTAATTTTTAAGTAAATTTAATTTGATTACAAATTCACATCATACACGATATAAATAATGAGTTTTTCTGTAGATCAGGCATCAATTCAATCTCTGATATTCTCATACATAGCATATAATTTAAATATTGTTATTATTCATCTTGTATGTGAGATTATTACAACCATATATTGTGAACAAAATTCATAGATATTGTAAGTCGAAAATAAATTATAAAAGTGCTGATGCACTTACCATTTTAAAATGCAAACAAATTTAAATATTAACTCTAATACTGTTATTCGATTCTGTTGAATTAAGCATATTACTAAAATTGCTATACAACACATTGTAATAAATTATTTTTGGGTAGACTAAAAATAATTAGATCACTGATAATTCTTTAAAGAACATATCTTGTAAATAAATTATATATATTTATTAATATTGAACATAAGAATATTGCATTCATAACAGTGAAAAATAACATAATTATTGGACAGAGAATCCTTTGTAAAAAAGTGAATATAACAAATCAATCAATGGGCTATGAAAACCAAGTTTATTTTAGGAATATTAACTAATTGAACTTTTATAGAATACTTTTATCTACATATTACAAGAAACCAAATGCAAATTAAATTAATTAAATAATTCATGCATATTCCAGATGCTGATCAACTCGCTGATTTCAAAAAAAATTGCTAATGTTGGAGACTGGAGAGGATTTATAAATCTATTATTAATTATGGTAATTAAGACAAGCTTTATTCTTTCTTTTTATTTAATACATTTGTACTGTTAAAATCATATAATATATACTATTAATTTTTCATTGTTATTCATCTTATTAATTTTTAAGTAAATTTAATTTGATTACAAATTCACATCATACACGATATAAATAATGAGTTTTTCTGTAGATCAGGCATCAATTCAATCTCTGATATTCTCATACATAGCATATAATTTAAATATTGTTATTATTCATCTTGTATGTGAGATTATTACAACCATATATTGTGAACAAAATTCATAGATATTGTAAGTCGAAAATAAATTATAAAAGTGCTGATGCACTTACCATTTTAAAATGCAAACAAATTTAAATATTAACTCTAATACTGTTATTCGATTCTGTTGAATTAAGCATATTACTAAAATTGCTATACAACACATTGTAATAAATTATTTTTGGGTAGACTAAAAATAATTAGATCACTGATAATTCTTTAAAGAACATATCTTGTAAATAAATTATATATATTTATTAATATTGAACATAAGAATATTGCATTCATAACAGTGAAAAATAACATAATTATTGGACAGAGAATCCTTTGTAAAAAAAATAATATACCAAATCAATCAATGCGCTATGAAAATCAAGTTTATTTTAGGAATCATAACTAACTGAACTTTTATAGAATACTTTTATCTATATATTACAAGAAACCTAATGCAAATTAAATTAGTTAAATAATTCATGCATATTTCAGATGCTGATCAACTCGCTGATTTCAAAAAAAATTGCTAATGTTGGAGACTGGAGAGGATTTATAAGCATATTACTAAAATTGCTATACAACACGTTGTAATTAATTATTTTTGGGTAGACTAAAAATAATTAGATCACTGATAATTCTTTAAAGAACATATCTTGTAAATAAATTATATATATTTATTAATATTGAACATAAGAATATTGCATTCATAACAGTGAAAAATAACATAATTATTGGACAGATAATCCTTTGTAAAAAAGTGAATATAACAAATCAATCAATGGGCTACGAAAATCAAGTTTATTTTGGAAATCATAACTAATTGAACTTTTATAGAATACTAATTATCTACATATTACAAGAAAACTAATACAAATTAAATTAATTAAATAATTCATGCATATTCCAGATGCTGATCAACTCGCTGATTTCAAAAAAAATTGCTAATGTTGGAGACTGGAGAGGATTTATAAATCTATTATTAATTATGGTAATAAAGACAAGCTTTATTCTTTCTTTTTATTTAATACATTTGTACTGTTAAAATCATATAATATATACTAATAATTTTTCATTGTTATTCATCTTATTAATTTTTAAGTAAATTTAATTTGATTACAAATTCACATCATACACGATATAAATAATGAGTTTTTCTGTAGATCAGGCATCAATTCAATCTCTGATATTCTCATACATAGCATATAATTTAAATATTGTTATTATTCATCTTGTATGTGAGATTATTACAACCATATATTGTGAACAAAATTCATAGATATTGTAAATCGAAAAAAATTATAAAAGTGCTGATGCACTTACCATTTTAAAATGCAAACAAATTTAAATATTAACTCTAATACTGTTATTCGATTCTGTTGAATTAAGCATATTACTAAAATTGCTATACAACACATTGTAATAAATTATTTTTGGGTAGACTAAAAATAATTAGATCACTGATAATTCTTTAAAGAACATATCTTGTAAATAAATTATATATATTTATTAATATTGAACATAAGAATATTGCATTCATAACAGTGAAAAATAACATAATTATTGGACAGAGAATCCTTTGTAAAAAAGTGAATATAACAAATCAATCAATGGGCTATGAAAACCAAGTTTATTTTAGGAATATTAACTAATTGAACTTTTATAGAATACTTTTATCTACATATTACAAGAAACCTAATGCAAATTAAATTAATTAAATAATTCATGCATATTCCAGATGCTGATCAACTCGCTGATTTCAAAAAAAATTGCTAATGTTGGAGACTGGAGAGGATTTATAAATCTATTATTAATTATGGTAATTAAGACAAGCTTTATTCTTTCTTTTTATTTAATACATTTGTACTGTTAAAATCATATAATATATACTATTAATTTTTCATTGTTATTCATCTTATTAATTTTTAAGTAAATTTAATTTGATTACAAATTCACATCATACACGATATAAATAATGAGTTTTTCTGTAGATCAGGCATCAATTCAATCTCTGATATTCTCATACATAGCATATAATTTAAATATTGTTATTATTCATCTTGTATGTGAGATTATTACAACCATATATTGTGAACAAAATTCATAGATATTGTAAATCGAAAAAAATTATAAAAGTGCTGATGCACTTACCATTTTAAAATGCAAACAAATTTAAATATTAACTCTAATACTGTTATTCGATTCTGTTGAATTAAGCATATTACTAAAATTGCTATACAACACATTGTAATAAATTATTTTTGGGTAGACTAAAAATAATTAGATCACTGATAATTCTTTAAAGAACATATCTTGTAAATAAATTATATATATTTATTAATATTGAACATAAGAATATTGCATTCATAACAGTGAAAAATAACATAATTATTGGACAGAGAATCCTTTGTAAAAAAGTGAATATAACAAATCAATCAATGGGCTATGAAAATCAAGTTTATTTTAGGAAATTAACTAATTGAACTTTTATAGAATACTTTTATCTACATATTACAAGAAACCTAATGCAAATTAAATTAATTAAATAATTCATGCATATTCCAGATGCTGATCAACTCGCTGATTTCAAAAAAAATTGCTAATGTTGGAGACTGGAGAGGATTTATAAATCTATTATTAATTATGGTAATAAGACAAGCTTTATTCTTTCTTTTTATTTAATACATTTGTACTGTTAAAATCATATAATATATACTAATAATTTTTCATTGTTATTCATCTTATTAATTTTTAAGTAAATTTAATTTGATTACAAATTCACATCATACACGATATAAATAATGAGTTTTTCTGTAGATCAGGCATCAATTCAATCTCTGATATTCTCATACATAGCATATAATTTAAATATTGTTATTATTCATCTTGTATGTGAGATTATTACAACCATATATTGTGAACAAAATTCATAGATATTGTAAGTCGAAAATAAATTATAAAAGTGCTGATGCACTTACCATTTTAAAATGCAAACAAATTTAAATATTAACTCTAATACTGTTATTCGATTCTGTTGAATTAAGCATATTACTAAAATTGCTATACAACACATTGTAATAAATTATTTTTGGGTAGACTAAAAATAATTAGATCACTGATAATTCTTTAAAGAACATATCTTGTAAATAAATTATATATATTTATTAATATTGAACATAAGAATATTGCATTCATAACAGTGAAAAATAACATAATTATTGGACAGAGAATCCTTTGTAAAAAAGTGAATATAACAAATCAATCAATGGGCTATGAAAACCAAGTTTATTTTAGGAATATTAACTAATTGAACTTTTATAGAATACTTTTATCTACATATTACAAGAAACCTAATGCAAATTAAATTAATTAAATAATTCATGCATATTCCAGATGCTGATCAACTCGCTGATTTCAAAAAAAATTGCTAATGTTGGAGACTGGAGAGGATTTATAAATCTATTATTAATTATGGTAATTAAGACAAGCTTTATTCTTTCTTTTTATTTAATACATTTGTACTGTTAAAATCATATAATATATACTATTAATTTTTCATTGTTATTCATCTTATTAATTTTTAAGTAAATTTAATTTGATTACAAATTCACATCATACACGATATAAATAATGAGTTTTTCTGTAGATCAGGCATCAATTCAATCTCTGATATTCTCATACAAAGCATATAATTTAAATATTGTTATTATTCATCTTGAATGTTAGATTATTTCAACCATATGTTGTGAACAAAATTCATAGATATTGTAAGTCGAAAATAAATTATAAAAGTGCTGATGCACTTACCATTTTAAAATGCAAACAAATTTAAATATTAACTCTAATACTGTTATTCGATTCTGTTGAATTAAGCATATTAATAAAATTGCTATACAACACATTGTAATAAATTATTTTTGGGTAGACTAAATATAATTAGATCACTGATAATTCTTTAAAGAACATATCTTGTAAATAAATTATATATATTTATTAATATTGAACATAAGAATATTGCATTCATAACAGTGAAAAATAACATAATTATTGGACAGAGAATCCTTTGTAAAAAAATTAATATACCAATTCAATCAATGCGCTATGAAAATCAAGTTTATTTTAGGAATCATAACTAACTGAACTTTTATAGAATACTTTTATCTATATATTACAAGAAACCTAATGCAAATTAAATTAGTTAAATAATTCATGCATATTTCAGATGCTGATCAACTCGCTGATTTCAAAAAAAATTGCTAATGTTGGAGACTGGAGAGGATTTATAAATCTATTATTAATTATGGTAATTAAGACAAGCTTTATTCTTTCTTTTTATTTAATACATTTGTACTGTTAAAATCATATAATATATACTAATAATTGTTCATTGTTATTCATCTTATTAATTTTAAGTAAATTTAATTTGATTACAAATTCACATCATACACAATATAAATAATGAGTTTTTCTGTAGATCAGGCATCAATTCAATCTCTGATATTCTCATACATAGCATATAATTTAAATATTGTTATTATTCATCTTGTATGTGAGATTATTACAACCATATATTGTGAACAAAATTCATAGATATTGTAAATCGAAAAAAATTATAAAAGTGCTGATGCACTTACCATTTTAAAATGCAAACAAATTTAAATATTAACTCTAATACTGTTATTCGATTCTGTTAAATTATGCAAATTACTAAACTTGCTATACAACACATGGTAATAAATTATTTTTGGGTACACTAAAAATAATTAGATCACTGATAATTCTTTAAAGAACATATCTTGTAAATAAATTATATATATTTATTAATATTGAACATAAGAATATTGCATTCATAACAGTGAAAAATAACATAATTATTGGACAGAGAATCCTTTGTAAAAAAGTGAATATAACAAATCAATCAATGGGCTATGAAAACCAAGTTTATTTTAGGAATATTAACTAATTGAACTTTAATAGAATACTCTTTATCTACATATTACAAGAAACCTAATGCAAATTAAATTAATTAAATAATTCATGCATATTCCAGATGCTGATCAACTTGCCGATTTCAAAACAAATTGCTAATGTTGGAGACTGGAGAGGAATTATAAATCTATTATTAATTATGGTAATAAAGACAAGCTATATTCTTTCTTTTTATTTAATACATTTGTACTGTTAAAATCATATAATATATACTAATAATTGTTCATTGTTATTCATCTTATTAATTTTAAGTAAATTTAATTTGATTACAAATTCACATCATACACAATATAAATAATGAGTTTTTCTGTAGATCAGGCATCAATTCAATCTCTGATATTCTCATACATAGCATATAATTTAAATATTGTTGTTATTCATCTTGTATGTGAGATTATTACAACCATATGTTGTGAACAAAATTCATAGACATTGTAAGTCGAAAATAAATTATAAAAGTGCTGATGCACTTACCATTTTAAAATGCAAACAAATTTAAATATTTACTCTAATACTGTATTTTCGATTCTGTTGAATTAAACATATAACCAAAATTACTATACAACACATTGTAACAAATAATATTAGAATGTACTAAAAATAATTAGATCACTGAAAATTCTTTAAAGAACATTTCTTCTAAACAAATTAAATATATTGATTAATTTTGAACATAAGAATATTGCATTCATAATAGTGAAAAATAACATAATTATTGGATAGAGAATCCTTTGTACAAAAATTAATATACCAAATCAATAAATGCGCTATGAAAATCAAGTTTATTTTAGGAATCATAACTAATTGAACTCTTAAAGAAGAATCTTTATCTACATATTACAAGAAACCTAATGCAAATAAAATTAATTATACAATTCATTCATATTCCAGATGCTGATCAACTCGCTGATTTCAAAAAAATTGCTAATGTTGGAGACTAGAGAAGAATTATAAATATATTATTAATTATGGTTATAAAGACAAGCAAGCTATATTCTTTATTTTTATGTAATACATTTGTGTTGTTTAAATCATATTATATCTATTGATAATGTTGAGTTTAAGGATTATGTTTGTAGATCGATCTGGACAAAAATGACTACACTGCTTTTAGTAATAAGTAATATTTACTAAACGCATGACGTACACATAAGAAATATTATAATGTAGTACCGACAGTATGCTAAAAGTCGGCCTTATATACAAGTGACCTATTGACCTAAGTCTCACGCCACTGTTTAACAATATCTGATTCGCTAATAAATATATCGTATGATATGGCGTGATTTTGCAAATTATTAATAGCAACGATGCTGTTGTTGTTGCACAATATGATGGTACTTTATACAATATTAAATTATATTCAACAGATAATTTTTCATTGTTATTTATCTTAATAATATTTAAGTAAATTTTAAATTGATTACAAATTCACATCATAAACGATATAAATAATGAATTTTTCTGTAGATCAGGCATCAATTCAATCTCTGATATTCTCATACATAGCATATAATTTAAACATTGTTTACTATTCATCTTGAATGTGAGTTTATTAAAACCTTGTGTTGTGAACCAATTTCATAGTTATTGTAAATCGAGTATACGTTATAATAGTGGTGATGCACTTACCATTTTAAAATGCAAACAAATTTAAATATTAACTCTAATACTGTTATTAGATTCTGTTGAATTAAGCATATTACTAAAATTGCTATACAACACATTGTAATTAATTATTTTTGGGTAGACTAAAAATAATTAGATCACTGATAATTCTTTAAAGAACATTTCTTCTAATCTAATTATATATATTGATTAATTTTGAACATAAGAATATTGCATTCATAATAGTGAAAAATAACATAATTATTGGACAGAGAATCCTTTGTAAAAAAATTAATATACCAAATCAATCAATGCGCTATGAAAATCAAGTTTATTTTAGGAATCATAACTAATTGAACTTTTAAAGAAGAATCTTTATCTACATATTACAAGAAACCTAATGCAAATAAAATTAATTATACAATTCATTCATATTCCAGATGCTGATCAACATTAACACGCTGATTTCAAAAAAATTGCTAATGTTGGAGGCCAGAGAAGAATTCTAAATCTATTATTAATTATGGTAATAAAGACAAGCTTTATTCTTTCTTTTTATGTAATACATTTGTACTATTAAAATCATATAATATATACTAATTATTTTTCATTGTTATTCATCTTATTAATTTTTAAGTAAATTTAATTTGATTACAAATTCACATCATAAACGATATAAATAATGAGTTTTTCTGTAGATCGGTTATCAATTCAATCTCTGATATTCTCATACATACCATATAATTTAAACATTGTTATTATTCATCTTGAATGTGAGATTATTACAACCTTACGTTGTGAACAAATTTCATAGATATTGTAAGTCGAAAATAAATTATAATAGTGCTGATGCACTTACTGTTGAATTTAAGGATTATGTTTGTAGATCGATCTGGACAAAAATGACTACACTGCTTTTAGTAATAAGTAGTATTTACTAAACGCATGACGTACACATAAGAAATATTATAATGTAGTGCCGACAGTATGCTAAAAATCGGCCTTATATACAAGTGACCTATTGACCTAAGTCTCACGCCACTGTTTAACAATATCTGATTCGCTAATAAATATATCGCATGGTTTTGGCGTGATTTTGCACATTATTAATAGCAACGATGTTGTCGTTGTTGCACAATATGATGGTACTTTATACAATATTAAATTATATTCAACACACCCCCGTAATTAATATTTTCTACAATAAAGAATTAATGCAATTTAAACAATGATAGTTTTTCCCTTAGTTTTTCAAATCTATCTTTTGGAAGTGGTTTAGTAAGTATGTCTGCATATTGTTCTTCCGTCTCAATGAACTGTAGTTTAAATAAGTTTTCTTCAAACTTTTCCCTGATGAAGTGGTATCTGACATCGATGTGTTTAGTCCTTTTGTGAAACTCTGGATTTTTCACTAGTCGAATTGTACTTTGATTGTCCACGTATACTGTTGGTTGATCGTACTCTATGTCATTGTTGATTTCCTTGACCAATCTGTTGATCCAAACCAATCCTTTGACTGCTTCACATGCCGCGATATATTCGGCTTCAGTGGAACTGAGTGTCACTATGGATTGCCTTTGCGCTTGCCATGACACCGTAGACAGCCCCAGCATGAACACATGACCTGAAGTTGACCGTCTTGTCACTAAGTCCCCTGCATAGTCAGAATCTGAATACACACTTAAGCACAGATTTACGTTAGATTTATAGTATAGACCAAAGTTTGTTGTTCCTTTTACGTATCGAATTATACGTTTAACCATAGTCCAATGTACCGACGTTGGATTATTTAAAAACCTACTAACATAGTTTACGGCGAATGCTATATCAGGCCTCGTGACTTGTGATAAAAATAATAAGTTTCCCACAGCTTGCCTGTATGGAAATTGATTATCACTCGTCGTAAGATTATGTTCTACACCATGTGACCTATTAATTGGTATAGATAATTCCTTCGCATCTAATAAATTAAATTTGCTAATTAGTTTATTGGCATAATTTAATTGGTGTAAATGTATTGATCCGTCTGTATACCTAATTATTTCCATACCCAGAAAATAATCTAGATTACCTTGTGTTATCTCAAACTGTTGTTCAAGACCTTGTAATAATGTATTTGTTTTTATTACACTACTAGACGCTATCAGTCCATCATCAACAAAAATAGCTAAGATTAATGTTTCATTATTATTATGATTAAAATAAATACACGAGTCCGATGTACTTTGTTCTAGATTAAATTCTAACAGAAATTGCCTAAACCTAGAATTCCAGCACCTTGGTGATTGTTTTAGTCCATACAAACTTCTATTTAATTTGCATACTCGTTCTGTTGAATCTCCAAATCCAATTGGTTGACTCATGTAAATATCTTCTTCTAGATTACCATACAAAAATGCCGTTTTTATATCAAACTGTCTCAGCTCATAATTTTCAGCTGCTGTGACGGCTAGAATTGTCCTTATTGATTCATATCGTACAACTGGCGAAAATGTTTCCGTGTAATCAATACCGTATTGTTGTCTTGATCCATTAACAACTAAACGAGCCTTGAAACGGTCATTATGTTTAATTTTAAACACCCATGAATTGTTTATCACATTGACTCCGACTGGTTTTGATACCAAAGTCCATGTGTTGTTTTTATGTAGTGAGTCCAACTCTTCATTCATCGCCTGTTTCCATTTATCTGATTGTTCACAAGTAATAGCATCATTATAATTAATTGGTTCAGTTATAAACGCTGTACATGCATATCTACTTGGTTTATTTATTTGTTCACGGTTTCTTAGATTATACGTGCTTACCAACTCCTCTTTTTTGTCTAGGTAAGTTCCATTCGTATTTTCGCTTATACTGTGTTGTATTTCGTCACGTTCATTTTCATTTATTGAAACCTCGTTATCTACTATTTCATTTTTAAAAATAACTTCTCTACTTACGTTTATTTTGTTTGTTTCCGGGTACCATACTCTGTAGTATCCTTTTACATTCTCTACATACCCGACAAATATTCCCTTTTCACTTTTAGGGTCCCACTTTTGTCGTTTTTGTTTTGGTATATGTGTAAATACTTTTGTACCAAAAACTCTTAGATATTTTATTTCCGGTTCTTTTCTAAAATAAATGTCAAACGGGGTTTTGTCTTTGATTGAACTCGTACCTGTTCGGTTAATTGTATAGACAGCCGTATTAACACTTTCAGCCCAAAGTGATTTATTTAAATTTTTCGTATGTAACATAGTCCTTGCGGCTTCTACTATTGTCCGGTTCTCTCGTTCAATCTTCCCGTTTTGTTCCGGTGTGTATGCAACTGTTGTTTGATGACTTATCCCATATTTCTGTAAAACACTAGTTGTTTCTTTATTAACAAACTCTAAGCCATTATCTGTTCGCAATACTTTGACCTTAAAACCAGTATCAGTTTTTATTTTACGTATCAAAGTTTCGATTAAATCTTTTACTTCACTTTTATGTTTTATAAAATGAACTATTCTATAATGTGAATAATCGTCTTTAAATAATAAAAAGTATTTTGAACCCCCAATAGAATTTGTTTCCATCGGTCCACACAAATCTGCGTGTATTATTTCTCCTACAGCTGTTGTGTTCGTTGTACTAGACTTAAATGTTTGTTTGTGTTGTTTACCAATTATGCACGCATCACAGAAAAAATGATTTTTGTTATCTGACACTTTTATATTATGTTTTTCTAATATATTATTAACATACTTTATATTTTGATGACTCAACCTTTCATGCCATAACTGTAATGTGTCCTTGATAATAATATTTGCCTGTGGTTCTTCTTTATCGAGCGTAATGACTTTGAACTCTAATTTAAATAATTTTCCTTGTCGCTCACCTGTACAGACTATTTGTCCGTTTCTTGAAAACATACACTTATTTTTATCTGATGAAAGCGTTAAACCCTTATCTAATGCTGTACAACATGAGAATAAATTGTATTTTAATTCCGGCACATATAATACGTCTAATAAATAATTATTATTCCATTTATTGTTCGCAAATGATAATATTTTTATATTACCCTTTCCTTTTGCTAACAAAATTGAACCATCGCCTATTCTTACTTGAATTGGTTCGTCAAATAATACGTAGTTATAAAACCAATTTATTTTACCGCACATATGATCGGATGCTAATGAGTCAAGTAACCAACTCTCCTCAATATAGTTTGTACTCACTGTTCCAGTAATAAATGCACTGCCATCATCACTTTTACTTGTTTCTCCGTGTGTTTTCTTATTTTCTTGATTCTTTAAGTATTTTCTGCACTGACTTTTCCAATGCCCTGGTAATTTACAAAAATAACAATTACCTGGTTTTCTGGTATCTTTATTTTTATTTCCAGATTTCCAATTCTTTTTTGGATTATTTGCCGTTAGTGCTATTGATTTTTGATTTTCCATCACTGACAAATTTCTTTGTTGTAGCCTTGATTCTTCAATTAATAATCTACTTGTTAAATTATTAATTGTTTTATCAACTGCTGGGATAGAGTCCCAGGCACTGTAAAAATGATTATACATATCAGGTAAAGTCATTAATATCTTCGTCATAACCATATTGTCGGTTACTGGTTCCCCTGATTGCTTCAGTCTCATTCCCAAATTTGTTACTTTGGAAATATGAATCAACATATCATCAGTCGCCTCCATTGAATAACTAAAAAATTTCTGTTGAAGCAAATGTATACTTGCTTCAGACTTTTGTTCATGAATAGCGAGAAGTTTTTCCCACATATCATACGCACTTTCACAGTTAATCAAATTCTGTAATGGACCATTGTCCACTGAAGTTACAATTAGTTTTTGACACTTACCGTCAGCTCTATTCCAGTCAATAGTTAACCTATGCCACCTAGCTCTAGCTTCCTCATCAGTTTCCTTATCTGTCTTTGTTATTTTAGAACTAGGCTTTTTCCACTCTCCTGTTATTATTGACGTTAGTTCAAATGAGTTGAAAATTACCTTCATTTGAAATTTCCACAACGTGTAGGTGTTGGAATGGTTTGGGAAAAATATGTTTACAATGACTGACACGACGTTTTCAGCACAAGTTTTATTAAGTTAGTTACTAATATCACAGCTATTTTACGTTGTTGCGACAACGGCGGTCTGGCAAAAACTCTTCGCCGTTTTTCCGTTGGCCGCGGCCGGCGGCTCACACCGCCGCCGGCGGCCAAACCGGTTGTCGGTCGCGATCTCGCGAACGTCGCTAGAGCCGCCGCGGTCGTTGCGATAACGACCGCGACAAACAACCAATTTCCCGTATCAGATAATTTTGTTATTTTCACTGAATCGTCCATCTTGACTTTTCCTGTTTATAAAACTTTGAAGAAAAACAAAAATTACTTGTACAGAGAGTAGTTCCTTTGAAGTCCAAGTTTATCCAGATAATGTGTCTGGGCCCATAACCTGTTGAATTTAAGGATTATGTTTGTAGATCGATCTGGACAAAAATGACTACACTGCTTTTAGTAATAAGTAATATTTACTAAACGCATGACGTACACATAAGAAATATTATAATGTAGTGCCGACAGTATGCTAAAAATCGGCCTTATATACAAGTGACCTATTGACCTAAGTCTCACGCCACTGTTTAACAATATCTGATTCGCTAATAAATATATCGCATGGTTTTGGCGTGATTTTGCACATTATTAATAGCAACGATGTTGTCGTTGTTGCACAATATGATGGTACTTTATACAATATTAAATTATATTCAACACTTACCATTTTAAAATGCAAACAAATTTAAATATTAACTCTAATACTGTATATTCGACTCTTTTGAATTAAGCATATAACGAAAATTACTATACAACACATTTTAATAAATAATATTAGGATATACTAAAAATTATTAGATCACTGATAATTCTTAAAAGAACGTTTCTTCTAAACAAATTATATATATTGATTAATTTTGAACATAAGAATATTGCATTCATAATAGTGAAAAATAACATAATTATTGGACAAAGATGAAAACCTTTGGTTATTTTCAATATTTATATTATTTTATATTCTCATTTGCATGTGTAAATTATAAATCCTTTGTAAAACAATTTATATACAAAATCAATCAATGAGCTATGAAAATCAAGTTTATTTTAGGAATCATAACTAATTGAACTTTTAAAGAAGAATCTTTATCTACATATTACAAGAAACCTAATGCAAATAAAATTAATTATACAATTCATTCATATTCCAGATGCTGATCAACTCGCTGATTTCAAAAAAATTGCTAATGTTGGAGACTGGAGAAGAATTATAAATCTATAACTAATTAATATGGTAATTAAGACAAGTTATATTCTTTCTTAGTATGTAATACATTTGTGCTGTTTAATACATATTATATCTACTGATAATTTTTCATTGTTATTCATCTTAATAATATTTAAGTAAATTTTAAATTGATTACAAAGTCACATCAAACACGATATAAATAATGAATTTTTCTGATGACCAACCATCAATTCAATCTTTGATATTCTCATACATAGGTACCATTTAATTTAAACATTGTTTACTATTCATCTTGAATGTGAGTTTATTAAAACCTTGTGTTGTGAACCAATTTCATAGTTATTGTAAATCGAGTATACGTTATAATAGTGGTGATGCACTTACAATTTTAAAATGCAAACAAATTTAAATATTTACTCTAATACTGTATTTTCGATTCTGTTGAATTAAGCATATAACCAAAATTACTATACAACACATTGTAACAAATAATATTAGAATGTACTAAAAATAATTAGATCACTGAAAATTCTTTAAAGAACATTTCTTCTAAACAAATTAAATATATTGATTAATTTTGAACATAAGAATATTGCATTCATAATAGTGAAAAATAACATAATTATTGGATAGAGAATCCTTTGTAAAAAAATTAATATACCAAATCAATCAATGCGCTATGAAAATCAAGTTTATTTTAGGCATCATAACTAATTGAACTTTTAAAGAAGAATCTTTATCTACATATTACAAGAAACCTAATGCAATTAAAATTATTATACAATTCATTCATATTCCAGATGTGGATCAACATCAACTCGCTGATTTCAAAAATATTGCTAATGTTGGAGACCAGAGAAGAATTCTAAATCTATTATTAATTATGGTAATAAACACAAGCTATATTCTTTCTTTTTATGTAATACATTTGTACTGTTAAAATCATATAATATATACTAATAATTTTTCATTGTTATTCATCTTATTACTTTTTAAGTAAATTTAATTTGATTACAAATTCACATCATAAACGATATAAATAATGAATTTTTCTGTAGACCGAGCATCAATTCAATCTCTGATATTCTCATTCATAGCATATAATTTAAACATTGTTATTATTCATCTTGAATGTGAGATTATTACAACCTTACGTTGTGAACAAATTTCATAGATATTGTAAGTCGAAAATAAATTATATTAGTGCTGATCCATTTATTATTTTAAAATGCAAACAAATTTTATTATTTTCTTTAATACCTGGACCACTCTAAAATTACATGGCTATCGAATATATACAACAGAACATCCAAGCAATCGCGCTCATGGAGGAACTGCAGTAATAATAAAAGAATCAATCAAACATTATGAACTTGATAAACATCCTCAAGAACATTTACAGGCAACTAGTGTCCATATTAATGACGGCAACAACGATTTAACCATCTCTGCTATATATTGTCCACTAAGACATAAAGTAGATGACAACAAATTTATTGAATTTTTCAAGACACTCGGTAGCAGATTTATTGCTGGAGGAGATTATAATGCCAAACACCTTTTGGGGATCGAGATTGATTACCACCAAAGGGCGGGAATTGTTCAAATCAGCAAATACAATTAAAGCACAATTTATTTCAACTAGAAAACCGACATATTGGCCTACTGACCCAAATAAACTACCTGATCTTATTGATTTCTACGTAATGAAAGGTATTTCATCAAACTATACGGAAGTTGAAGGACTAATAGAACTGACATCGGATCACATTCCTGTGCTTCTCTCACTAAGCTCAGAAGTGATAATGAAACAAAAAAAAATGTCTAAAACAAACAAAGAAACAAATTGGGACTTATTCAGAAATACGCTCGAAGAAAACATAATACTTTCAACTCGACTAAAAACAATAGCAGACATTAATATTGCAGTTAAAAAAATAACCGACGAGATTGTTAGTGCTGCGGAAATAGCAACTCCGGTAGCTATTAATGGTAATTTCGAGTTGACCTACCCACTAGAAATAAGAAAACTAGTTCAACAAAAACGTCGAGCGAGACGAACATGGCATAGTACACGGAACCCAACGGATAAAACAGAATGCAACCGTGTTAGCAAAATTCTTCATGACAAAATCAAAGAAATGAAAAATGAAACGTTTAAAACATACTTGAGTAGTCTCACTGCGACGGATAATACTGAATATTCGTTATGGAAAGCAACAAGACACATGAAGAGGCCTCGTGTTCAGATACCACCTCTCCGTAAGGAAGACGGCACCTGGGCACGCAGCGAACAAGAAAAAGCCGAAATATACGCTCGGCATCTTGAACATGTATTTATGCCAAACACAATTGACTCTGAGCTCGACATTTTGCATTGCCAACCACTTAATGCAACACGTGAAAAAATCAAACATTTCTCACCGTTGGAAGTTGCTAAAGAAATAGATAACAACTTAAACCCAAAAAAATCACCAGGCTATGATGAAATTAGTCCAAAAATGCTGAAAGAACTTCCAAGGAAGGCTATAATTCATCTTACACACATATACAACGCTATTTTGCGCATGGAATACATTCTAGAACAATGGAAACGAGCACAAGTGATCATGTTGCTCAAACCAGGAAAACCGCCTGAAAATGTCACATCATACCGACCGATATCACTCCTTCCAAGTTTATCTAAACTTTTAGAGAAACTTCTGCTTAAACGCCTAAAACCGATTATAGAGAGAAAAAATCTTATACCAGAACATCAGTTTGGATTTCGCAACAAACATTCAACAATCGATCAAGTACATCGAGTAACTAATGTGATTAGTAAAGCTCTTGAAGAAAAAAAGTACTGCTGTGGAGTATTCCTTGACGTAGCCCAGGCTTTTGACAAAGTCTGGCACAAAGGATTCCTCATCAAACTGCGTGATCAGCTACCACATACTTGGTGTGCACTTCTTGAATCATACTTGACCGACCGTCAATTTCGAGTCATACACGAAGAAGCAATAACCGAATGGAAAGACATATCAGCTGGAGTACCGCAAGGTAGTGTTCTAGGACCTATATTGTACTTACTCTATACGGCTGATATACCAAACGATGACAACACAACATTAGCTCTGTTTGCCGACGATACGGCAATTTTATCAACACGTAATAATCAGCTCACTGCAACTGATAACTTACAGAAATCAATTAACAGTATCTTTGCCTGGACAAGACGTTGGAAAATTAAGATCAATGGCGATAAATCGGTGCATGTTAACTATACGTTACGTAAAACCGAAAATATCCAAATAGTACTGAATCAATCACCAATCCCACAAAAAGATTCAGCAAAATATCTTGGAATGCACCTCGACTCTCGTCTAAACTGGAAACACCACGTCTATCAGAAAAAAATTCAAATTAAAGAAAAAATGCGAAAACTTTATTGGTTAGTCGGACCCCGCTCCGAGTTAACCATCGAAAACAAACGTTTACTGTACGTAGCAATTATAAAACCTATCTGGATTTATTGCATTCAACTGTAGGGTTGTGCCAGTAAGTCTAACATCGATGTAAGCCGGGTTCACACGTCATCAGCTTTTTTAAACCAAAATAGACGAGGTATATAAACATCTGCCAATCCAGCTCCACTTTTTTCCGAATTTATAATTTTGTTGAGCTCACTTTTATAGTTTGTACGAACTGTTTTTATTTTGGTTTTGATGTCATCAACTGACAGTCCAGGTAAATTCAAAGCTGAGCGCATACTTTCGTACGCTTCTTCTCGCCTTTCTCGGTTTTTATAATTGTCACTACTTATATTCCATAAACACTCATGTTGTCTGTATTGGTCCAAAAATGGTTCAATATAATCATCACGCCACTTAAAAACCATTTTAACAATTTATTTCGGGTTAATATATTAATTAATATTATAGTTAATATTATAATTTGAATAAGTACTGAAATTATAAAATATTTATATAATAGAATGAATTTAAAATGATTTTGAATCAAGTTCACACGTTTCAGTTGCCTTTCATGACGCGATACTGATCATTGGAAATGTCGCAAAATAGAAATAGTTTCTATATGACTGATAATCAATTTTGATGATTCAGTCATGCTGAAACAAGTGTTCACACGTTCATAACTGGTTCAGTTTTGATGAATCAGTCATAATGAACGTTTTAACTGACACGTGTGAACCCGGCTTAATACAACGCTGTCAAAACATCGCCCTTCGGACCATCACTGCAGCCTACCGGTTCGAAAGAAACAACGCAATTCACCGTGATATGATGCTGCCTACAGTAGCAGACGAAATCCAAAGGTTTGCTCGCAAGCACGAGACGAGGCTAGATCACCATGTCAATCCACTAGCCATCCAATTATTAGATAACTCCAAGGATATCAGACGTCTTAAGCGTCTGAAACCATACGACTTAGTATAAGATTTTAAATTACGGCAGGGGCCACTTCGTTGGAAGTGTCTCCATCAACGTGTAATATATATATTTTGTATCTAGTATGTAAAATATGTATAATTGTCAAACATATTTATAAAGACCTTTGGGTCGTTTAAATAATAAAGCCCCAGGGCATTTTAAAAAAAAAAAAAAAAAAAAATTTCTTTAATACTGTATATTCGATTCTGTTGAATTAAGCATATAACGAAAATTACTATACAACACATTTTAATAAATAATATTAGGATATACTAAAAATTATTAGATCACTGATAATTCTTTAAAGAACATTTCTTGTAAATAAATTAAATATACTTATTAATTTTGAACATAAGAATATTAGATTCATAACAGTGATAAATAACATAATTATTGGACAACGATGAAAACCTTTGGTTATTTTCAATATTTATATTATTTTATATTCTCATTTGCATGTGTAAATTATAGATCCTTTGTAAAACAATTTATATACAAAATCAATCAATGAGCTATGAAAATCAAGTTTATTTTAGGAATCATAACTAATTGAACTTTTAAAGAAGAATCTTTATCTACATATTACAAGAAACCTAATGCAAATAAAATTAATTATACAATTCATTCATATTCCAGATGCTGATCAACATACTGTTAAAATCATATAATATAGGTATACTAATAATTTTTCATTGTTATTCATCTTATTAATTTCTAAGTAAATTTAATTTGATTACAAATTCACATCATACACGATATAAATAATGAGTTTTTCTGTAGATCAGGCATCAATTCAATCTCTGATATTCTCATACATAGCATATAATTTAAACATTGTTATTATTAATCTTGAATGTGAGATTATTACAACCTTATGTTGTTAACAAATTTCATAGATATTGTAAATCGAGTATATGTTACAATAGTGCTGATTCACTTATGATTTTAAAATGCAAACAAATTTTAATATTTACTCTTATACTGTATATTCGATACTGTTGAATTAAGCATAAAACCAAAATTGCTATACAACACATTGTTATAATTTATTGTAGGATAAACTAAAAATAATTTCGATCACTGGTAATTCTTTAAAGAACATTTCTATTATATTTAATAATACCATAAACTATAATAGTTTATAATAAAAAGAAAGTTTTTAAACTTAATTTTTAATTTAAGCATTTTCTTTATAATATTTTACAATAATTGAACACAAAATAAAAAAGTTATATTACATGAGACAAACACAACTACACAATTAGGTACTTATTAATATAGTAGAAATTAAGTAATACAAATTTACAAATAAAAATGAAAATATTTAATTTTATCTTATATCTAAGAATAGAATAGTTAATAATGATATTGATTTTCTAACCATCGGTTAAGTTGAGTGTTATTGTCGAATAAAATTAAAGTATTGCTAAATATAATTATGTTAATATAGCTAACAAATTTTAAACATATAATATACCACCAGAGATAGTGCGATCACATGGAATCTCAATATATTATCAAATAAAAATAAATTGTTTTACCTTAAAATATAAAGAAACATTATTGTGCAACATAATACAAAGACACCTTAGAGTAAATATTTTAAAATAGTGCAACTAGAACACAAAGTTTGATAAAATATAATTAGAAGACTGTACATAAATAATTGTCAATTTAAACTATTGATTTTTGTTAAAAATATAAAAAATACATTTTGTTATGATTTTGAATACAGCATTTATAATACAAATGTCATAATTTAATATGAATATAAAATAAATACAATTAATGGGACGAAAAAACTGCAGGAACATTACTATCATGTAGTTTTAAAAAAAAAAATTATATTATATTGAACAAAATCAAAAGATTAATGCAAATGTTAAAAATATTAATTATAAATTGTTTACAGCTTCTAAAGTGCTGGATAATTTATTAATTCTCTGCAACCATGTTAATTTTCTAAAACAAAAAGTAAAATTAATTTATAATTCAGGCAATTAAGATAATTTTTTTCCATATAAAATAGCAAAGTTTTAATAATGAAATAGTTAATTAGCTATTATATAAAACAGTTAAAAGGTACATTTATAAATCATCAATTATTTACTTTTCTTTTAGATATTTTTTTAACCCACGCTTGCCTTGCATTTTTAGATGGCCTATACCCTGCTCATCTACACAGTATATATCTTCAGGATGTAGACGATCAGATGTGCCATCATTATATAGAACCTGATACATAAAATAACATTAATTTGAAGTTATGTAAATTAAATGCAATATGATAAATCACACTTACTGTATATACGGTCTTGTAAATTATCCCCAGGTATATTCCTTTACTACCAGATTCTAAATGTATTTCTGTGTTAATGGCTGGAGGATTCTCAATTCCATAATTCTAAAAAAAGTTATTAGAGGATATATATTATGTTGTAAGGAATTTTATTTACTTCATGTTTTGTAATTTCCTTAATTGAATTTAATGGAAAATGGGAAAACTTATATAAAAAAAAAAAAATGCCCGTGTAAAATAATAATGGTCTTAAGCATCAGGTCAATTGTAATATAATTATAATATTTTTTGTTTAATTAAATATTTACCATACAATATATTGTACAAATCAATTATACTATCAACTAAATAACATATTTCTTAGTAGAACCATTGATCATAAATATTAATATTAATATCAATGGTACAAACAAAAATATAATATATATCTGTAATTAAATAACTTAAAAACATAAAAATTATGTCTAAAGAAAAAATACTGTTATTCAGTAAATTTAAGATTTAAGTCGATAGTTCAAATGATTTAAATATTCAACCTATATATAGGCAGAGTCAAATGTTGTTTTGATGATAAAATATAACATTTTATATTTTAGGCATCTTAACTTAAATTTGTGATTTAACATAAGAGGCGTTACCTGAAGATTTGAATAATAATACAAAAAGTGTGACAAAAAAAGATTACCTTAATTTCATTTAATGAAATAGTTTCTGATAGTGAACCGTCATTGAATTTTACAATGCATGTAGGAGCTTTACAAATGTTTACAATTCGACATTCAACGATCTTTTCATTTTCCATGTGCCTGACCCATACTTTTTGGTTTATGTGAACTACCGGCTGCTGAAAATAGAAACATGCACCATAAAATAATTATCATAAGCAATATTGAACATAACTTACTTTATCTGGAACATAAGAATGAGCTATGCAATGGATTATGATATGCTTGTTTATTCGATCAATTTGATAATCAAATCCTGCAAATATTCCACAAGAAATATGAAACCAAGCATCGCAATTGCCTTCAGAGCAACGAAAACAGCTACCACAAGTTAAATTGCATATTACACACTGTAAAATATTTAAAATGTTGCATTAATATAGGTATAAATTTTAATACAACTTAAGAATGAACCAAAATTATACCTTTTGGTTCGTTAAAAAGTCTGTTGAAAAAGTATTGATAGTCAATGAACTACTGCCATGCACAAGAAGATGACATTCGGCATGTGCCCATACGTTGAATTTAAATTCTTTTAGAACTCCTCCTTTTAATGGACAGTATACACAAGTCTATTCATAAAAATACTTATTAAGATTTTATCATAAGCTTGTGTTGATAAATTAAATAATAATAAATAATATTACCTAATAATTAAATAATGTAATTTTACAATTATTATCTATATTTTATTTAATAACCGTGTTATTTTTTTTTGGTAAAGAACATCAATATAATTATATAAAATTCTAAAT
>JANEHU010000757.1:0-139082 GCA_027563435.1 Nasonovia ribisnigri
GATAAAAAAAATAATGTAATTTGTACGTATAATAATATAGCCATAGATATTGCTGGTAGTAGGTACATTATTACGAATAATGTTATACGGACTGTTGCTTATTGTCGTGCTTGATAATATGAATATTATTTTTATCTATACACGAGATAGCATATTTTATGTTATAATCGTGATCATGATTGGGTGCGTTCGAAAATTCAACTCTAGTTAACTCTATAAAAAAATAATTACCCAACGTCGTTCGGGAACGCAGAGTTAACTCCCCACTACCGTTCGGTAACGCCGAGTTGTTGGACTCCGGGTTAACTCTTTGACCCCGAAAAAATAGGTAGGTTGTTTTAACTCCACTGATAATGATTATTATCTATGCAGATAACAAAAACAATTTTCCCGCTAAATACGAAATACCGCTCCGGTTAGTCGAGTACTCAAGTCGACTTAAGCTAGACAGCCTATACACTGCGCTAACACTTTTAAGTTTTAACTACTGTGATTCTGTATTATAGGTATTCGACTTATAATTAGTACTATTGTCTATTACAATTTACATTCTTAACATGATCATCACAGTTGAATTCAAAGGACAAGAGCATCAAGTCTTTGTAGCTGATGAAATGTATACTTTTTTAATATAGAATATAGTATTATTTAATGTACTAGGTATATGACATGCAAATATAATTATTGTGTTTTGAAAATTATGTATTTTTTATGTAATATGGGAAATAATAATAAATCAATAAATGTATCATAAGATTAGATTAATTCACCAAGATTTAATATACAAAATTGTTATCTTTCTATATTAGATGCAGAACAGTTAAACAAATATATTTTACATATACTGAAAAACAATATGTTGAAACCGACCGATAAATTCACACTTCAAGGTGCCCGGAAGTCAAGTTCTTTGTTTGACACAACATTGGAAATAGATGATGAACACATAGGTAATAATAGATTAATTATAATAATATATTCAGTGTTATGTTAACAAATTATGTAATGTTTTAGGGAGACCATTTTTAAAAACGTATCCTTAGTACAAACATTTTAATAACTGAAAAACTACTAGTTCAAATTATTAATTTAATAAGTATCTACTTACCAAATAGAATTTAATTATTTTTTTTTTAGGTAATTCAGTCCTCTTATATTTTCGTTAAACACTGCAGGCAATCGTTCCTAGAAAAACAACCTTAAATATTTTGGCATCAAAGGCAACTTATCCCAGCCTTTTAACAAGACGATACACTGCATATATTTTATAATCATAAAAAAAAAACCAATTATATAATAATATATCAATATCATAAATTACTGAAAATATTGATATTGGGAAAATTATTGTAGAGCCTATTGCTGATGAGTGATGACTTTGAAGAAGATCATAACAAAAATCCAGAGGCTTTGATAAACACAGGTAAATCATTATTATTTATTTATTTGTTAATAGTATAACAACATACAACAAATCAATATTACATTAAAATTAACAATTAACATTTCCCCAATAAGAATAGCTTGTGGTTGGAGGATGGTACTTTAGCTTGTTTGACAAAGTATATCACAAATTCTAGTACGATGACACCTAGAATCCAAGTATGATCTAAATATGCTAAGAGCTACTAGTGTATTCTATATTTTTAATTAAAATTGGATGATCCACAATTTAATGCTTTTTATATCTAAAAAAGTTATTTATATCTAGTTATTTTTATAACTAGAAATTTACCAATATAATCTGTAACTGTAACAAGTGCTGCATCATTCGTTGATTTATTTTTCATAAACCCAAATTGATTTCTTGAAAAAAATTATATAGATGTAGATAACGTTAAAGAAATAGGACTGTAATTGTTCTTTTTTCTCACCTTCTTTGTGTAATGGAATTTATTTTTTAAAAAGTGTAGGATAAACTTTATTTAAATTATTAATTATTGTGGAATGAGCTTCCTCATTTATAACTTTTCACCTTTTTTGAACATCACTTCCAACACTATTGATATTACTATTAAAATAGTTATTTCTTGCATTTTATATTAGTAATTGCAGCAAATTTCTATATTTGTTGTAGAACAATGCAAAGTTACAATCAAAAGAATGTTTATTTTTGATGGTATGAAGTTTTTCTCTACCTACATCTAATTGGTACTAAACCTCTATTGTGGTCTAGTTTTTAATTTATGATTATTACTTATAAGTTAAATGTGTAAATTAATGTATTATTTTATTAAACATATAATATTAATATTGGTTATAAATTACTTATAATACATGCTTGAGATTTGAGACCTGGAAAGTGACCAACTTCACATTAAAACAATTGATATAATGTTTAAATTTAAATGTATGGTTTATTAATTACAATAACTTTGTCTTGTAATTTTTAGACAGTTCTACTACTGAAATACCAGAAGACAACACGTCATCTAGTCCAAGTATGTTAGATTAGTAATTTAATCATTTAACACATAATTAGTATTAAAATAAAATAAAACTAATGTCATTATTTATTTATTATTAAGACCCTATCTAATTTGTGTCTGCAGATACAGATCGATGGCCAAAAGATCATGTTCTGGTGCTCATAGATGCATTTGAAAAAAACCAAAATATGTTTTCTTCTACAACTGTTAGGAAAGAAAAGGTATGGCAAGTTATTGCAAAACATTTAAAAAATACCAGTATAAATAAGACAGCTATCCAATGTGAAAACAAGTGGAAAAACTTAAGAAAATTATACCTCAAAAAACAGAGAAATAAAAAAGCCACTAGTTCTGGTCAATGTGCGTTTTATTTTGAGTTTGAAGAAGAATTTGATCGCATTTATAAAGAAGAACCTTCATTTACTCCAGTAGCTTTAGCGGGAAATCTTATTCAAGAAGAATCGGCCAAGAATCTTAATATTGATGATAATCAGACTGAGTACACACCTCCATCAAAAAAGACAAAGCCAGACTCATTAAGCAATATGTATTTGTTTATGGAAAAAAAAGAAGAAAGCCGTGAAAAAAGACATAGAGAATCAATGGAGCTGCAAATAAAATCATTGAAGCTTCAACAGGATGCTGTAGATGCATATACAAATACAATGGATCAGTTCCTATCCATTTACAAAAATAATTCTACCAAATAATATATTTAAAGTTATGTTTGTTATAAATGTTCCTACTATTACAGACTATAGTATACAATTGTTAGTCATGTTCCTACCCATTCCTACTAATACACAAGACAGTGTAAAAAAATAGTATAAAACTAATAAAAATATATTCAACGTTTATTAAGTTTTTGTTAATTTTATAATATAGATTAATATTATAATAAATAACTATTATCATTTTTTTGTTAACACATTTATACATGGTACAACATGTTTTTTTTACTAATGTAACAAGGTATGTTATTAAGTTTTTGTTAATTTTGTAATAAATAACTATTATTATTTTTTTGTTAACACATGGTACAACGTGTTTTTTTTACTAATGTTACAAGGTATGTAATTACATATATTATTTTAAAATGTTATTGTTAAGTGCGTTTCATTTTGAATTTGATAAAATTTACAAATATGAACCCTCTATCAGTTCAGTGATATTAGCCGGGAATCTTCTTGTAGAAGAAATTGCAACAATTTGTGACAACGATGATACCAAAGTCATGCCTAAAGTAAAAAAAAGAAAGACAGACTCCATAAATAACATGGATTTGTTTATTGTTATTGATGGGTAATATTTTATACATAATTGCCAAAGCTGAAATAACAAATAAAAACAAATAAATAAATATATTAAGTTAAAGAAACCATAATTTGGTCTCTTTTCATACAGCCGGACTGGGTATTTTCTATGTAAGAAGTTAATTGCTCAGCAGTAATATTATCATCACCAATATCAGGTTGTTGTTCTGAAATCAAATTATTCATCCATTGATTATCATCAAACTGCAAACAAATATTATGCAGGACACAACAAGCAATTATAGTTTGTGGAATCAGTTCTATTTTTTTCATATCTAAATACTTCAAACGTCTAAAACGGCCTATATCATTGAAAATGTAAGTGTTTATTATAATGTTATTTTTTATTTATAATAAATAAAAAATAGTGAAATACCTTTTAACAGTGCAAAGCATCTTTCAATGGACTGCCTAGCACGTGACAATGAAACATTAAAAAACTTTTCTTGTTCAGAAAGGGTTCCTCTATCAATATATGGTGGAATGCACCATTCCAGTATTGGATATGCCTTATCTGCAGCAATGAAATATTGACCTGGAACATATCTAATTAAAATACCATTATTCATATAATATATTATGTAGGTACAATGATGTACATTTAATTAATGAGTAAATGATTAATGTAATTAATATATATTCACCTATTTTTGTTTTGCAAGATTCGTTCATAAATTAAAGAATTAGTGAATATTCTTCTATCACCTACAGATCCAGGATAACCAGCAAATGCATCAATAAATCTCAATTTATCATCACATACACCTTGTAATGTTATTGCATGAAAACATTTTCTAGTAAGATAGGAATTTGCTGATTTCTTAGGTGCAGGAATTGGAATATATGATCCATCAATAACACCTATTATATTATTTAAACCGGTCTTTGACATCTTACCAAAATTAAGTTGAATTTGATTCATTTGTTCAATTTTGGGCCAATTAATAATTGTAGGGGATAATCTATGTAAAACAGTAGTTACACGGACAAAACTATCATGCAAAGAACTTTTACCAACATCAAATCTGTCAGAAACTGATCTAAAAATGTAATACAAATTTTATTTTATTAATCACGTAAAAATATGGAGGATATTGTCATTATATCAAAAAATAAATAGATAATTATACAGGAGTAAATAATACTATGACATATTTTAGTAGGATAAACTGTCTAATTTTATTAGGTATTTAATTCTTTACACAAACCGAAAACTATCTGGTGTAGCCAATAACCAAATAACTGACAATAGTTGTAACCTCTCATCTGAACCTTTGCGCCCTTCTACACAAGTTTTCTTTAGAAGGGGAGCACAAATTTGTAAACATCTTTCAAATGAGGTTGGTGACAACCTAAAGTGCTGTTGAAATTGTTTATGTGTGAAATTTGGTATTGTCTGAGAGATAAAATCTTGCACTCTAAAAGGTTTTACTCTATTGCCCCGTAAACGATTAATAAATTCATAATCGAATTCATCATCTGAACTATCAATGTCAATCTATAAACAAATTGTAAAATAAACTAATTAACAAAATTGTATTACAATTTCGTACCACGGACATCCGTTCTCGCGAGCGTATGCCAGGCATTGTATTCATATAATATTGTACATCGTGAATGTAAAAAAACCGTTAACTACCACTAAATTATCACGACTTGTGAGTAAACAAGTGGTTTTTTCATGTCTCTTTCACTGTCTTCGGATGATGACCGCTTGTCACAAATAAGTTTTAAGATTATTGAAATGTGCTAAAAGCTCTGCCGAGTACAACACGCCACCAGGTACTATACATTTCTCATATCCTCTAATTATTTACAAATGTATGTTATTATAAATGTTTATCTTACAAGAACAAATTTTCTTTTTAACTCATTGTTCAATGCTTTCCCCATTGAATCTATCATCATAAACAGTTCTGTACTCTCGTGGCTCATCTTGCAATACCTAATTCAATGTTATGTATGACTGGTAGACAAACAATAGGACAGGTAGTAATTAATTAGTTTAGACTTTAGTATAATATTATAATTAATGTTTCCGACTCCAAAGCGTATATTTAAATTTAAATTGATTTTCTTATTTTTAAATATTTTATAAATTGATATGATATAGCTTATCATTTATCAGTACGTAAAGATTGATAACAGTATATCGTTCGGTTATTCGGAGTATTATGGTTTAGAGTACAGCTGATAAACTCTACTCTACTCTAACTCTACTCTAACTAAACGTACTCTACTTTAACTATTCATATTCGAACGCACCCCCACATTAAAAATGTTATTGATAACGGATAAGGGATAATTTATAAAGCAATGTTGTCAAACAATAATATTGGAAATATTCGAGGGCAAGGCGAACAATAATTTATGAGCGTGTGAGTAATTTGAATATTCTATTTTTAATTATCATTTATGCATAAATATATTATAATTTAACCCATTATTGACTAATGAGTAATTTACACTTTAAAGTCTGCAGTGATTACTAATCATACTATTCAGCATCCACCTTAATTTCACAGAATCCCATATTATAATTTATTCTATTGAATATAATACAATATACAATATTATTACATAGGATTCTTTGTAATTTACTGCAATATAATTATAGTATAACAAATTATACTTTATCGTAGAACGAAGTAATGTCATGATAGTATGATATTATATTGCTATAGCTCTATAGGTAATAAGTAATATTCGAACGTTGAAGATTTCCATTTCACAAAATAAATTATGCCTAGTAAAAACAACTCTATCTGGAGACATCCGAGTCGACAAAGGCCGAAAAACGTCGTATCAAAGAGCCTTCCACTGAGAATGTAAACAGTCTTTCAAGTCAGAAAGATTACACATCGCAAGTTCGTGCTATCTACCGCAAATCTATATAATAAAAATGAAATGCTCTCCATAGGTAACCAGATTTTTTGATGCAGCTGGACTAATTTGGCTCATTTTTTTTTTCTTCTTGGAAATCGAAAAATGTTTTTGTTTATAAATAGTTGCCATCGGTTACATCATATAGATTAAGCATAATATTAATAGCAGCAGAAAAAGTTAGAAGAAATTAGAATTGTTTTTTGTTACATAAAAATGGTTGCCATTGATTACTCGACACACGAGGTAAAAGCATATATCATATCTTATGGCCTCGAATTAAGAAATTATTTCTTAAAACAATTATGATAGATAGATGAATGTAGGTATTTTTGTAAAATTTAAAATTGTTCTTAGACCTACCTATCAGATAAGTTTAGACGGTAGTTTGAACCACGTCCGATCAACTTAATCTTTTTTAAAAATTTAGTCAATAATTTAATGAGCTGTATAATTTATTAAAGGAACACACAACACAAAAACAATTTCTTCAAATTATTATTAAATGCTAAATCATTGTAGTCAGAATTACAAAAAACAATTTTTTCAAAATCCAATCTAAAAAAAATATTATCTGAGGAGATATTTTGGGATAATGGGAGGATATTGGGATATCTAAAAAAACCGAGTGACTTCACTGCTTGGCCGGGCTCAGCATAATCGTCTATCTTACGCGTGTAAAAGTTCCTCGCAATGATTTCTCAATCTTCACGTTTTATTTTTATGTTTAATTTATGTAGAAATATGTGATTTTTTTGTGGTAAAATGTCGGTATAATGTTTGGTTTTTTATTATTAAACTAAAAGAGATATATTTTTTGTTACGTAAACGCCGTCGATTTATTTTGAAACACATTAACATTTTAAATATTTCAAAAAAATTAATACTTTAGAAAACTCTGACTCCACAATGTTTTTAGTAACTACATAAAAACACACCACAAACGTAAAACAAAAATTAGAAAATATACTTTAATCTTTAAAGGTATGTGAATTATTTTGTGAACTAACAACGGAATAACATAATATGAGTGTAAACGTATAAGATAGGTAATTACCTAGAGCACGGCCCAATGACATCACGCGTCTTTTTTCAATTCCTCATAACTCATTGAATCATGTAAGTTGTGAGTAGAAACGTTAAACCTATATACCATTTAACCATTATTCTTAGAAGTTAGAATTGAACATTCTTTCAAATTAAAAAATTTATTTTTTGTGTTTTGTGCTCCTTTAAACCTCTAGTATACGGTAATATTGAAAATGTTTACGAAATGCCAAGTCAGCCACGGTGATCTTATCGGCCTTAAATTGTATGAAATAAACAAACCAAGCATTTAAAAAAAAAAAAAACTAAACAACTATATTTTCCTATCTATTTAAACGATGTATTGCTATAAATTATATTTCTACAATAATAAAATTATTGAAGACGAAAAATATTTATCATTTAGGAACGAGGAAAGAAACTATATATTTAGTTTCTATAAGCTAGGAATGAAACGATTTAGTTCCTTTTTAACAAGATGAATGTGAACTAATTATTTTTTAAAGGAACTTTCCAAACACTGCTATATTATATTACTAAGATAAACCTATAAAGCCCTTTTTAATTTTTAAAAATGTTTCAAGGCTTAAGTTGTGCTTTGTACAGATTCAAATGTATGTACTTATGTTGTAGGTTTATCTGAATTTTATAGACTCAATATAATAATAATATACCTATATAAATATAAAAATTTGGGCAAGTGGGGTTACTCTACTATACAATAGGTTACAAGTGGGTAACTTTAAAGGATGGTATTAAATTTGAATTCATGATATAATAACATAGTATAAGAAAAACGATTCAGAGCGAAGACGGTCAGCAAGCTTATGATATAACTAAGTATTTGATGATATTATTGTGAATAAAGTAATTTATATAAGAGTATATAACCTATTTACGTATAAACTTGTTCTAAATTTTCAATGCTCAGCTATAAATACTGAACATTTAAAATTCCCGATAGTTTTCAAAAGCGCAAAGAAAACAAAAGAAAATTTAATAGTCCAGTCAAATTATTTTTTCAGCTCGAAACCTACCTCCTAGCTAAATTTTGGTACATCTCTATATGACATCGTTGTAAATAACGTGTAAGAAGTCACCATCGATATCATGTTCGCGTTAAAGGTTATTCGAGGTGAAAAGTCACGAAATTATCTATGTATATACATCCATCTTGTAGATAATTTTGTCCTCAACAATTATTGTTTGAAACTTTTTTTGTACAACTAGTATCAAGCGAGATATTAACGCAAATGCTACTTGTTTTGAGCGAAAAATTCCTATTTCATTAAAAGTGTACAACGCAAAAACTATAACTTTTACGTGAAAATGTTATAAGACCTTTTTTGTGAATAATTACTTCCTCTACAATTTATAACCAGAACTATTCATTGTAAGCCTCATAAAAAGTGAGATATTAAAAAAAAAAAACAATTTCATGACCTTTCACCTCGAATAACCTTTAACGAGTACATGATATCATTGACGACTTTTTACACGTTGTTCACAACGATGCCATAAAACTATAAAAGTGTGTACCAAAATTTAGCAAGGAAAAACGTGAATTTTTACTCAAAATCAGTTTTTGACAAAATCGATTTTGGGTTTTGGTGTAGGTAACTCTAAGACAAATAAACGTAGATACATGCAATGTTGACTATATTATACACGATAACATTTTCAAAATATTTTGATTTGTTTTAAACAGTTTACGGACACATTCAGTTTCTAATATTTTTAATTTTTTTTTTTCTATGAATGTCAATACAATTTTAATCGTTGGGTAAGATTGTAAAAAAGCTTGAAAATGTTATACATGGCTCCCAATATATTTTTGCAACGAAAGTTGGAAAGTATTAAAAATACCGTCACAATTTTCTTTTATATAAGTATTTAAAGTTCGAATTTTTATACAAAAGAAGTAAAAATCACGAAAATGTGCAAGTCTAGATCCAGTACCCACTGTTATACAAAATTTATTATGTTTCACATAATGTACCTATTGTCATTGATCATAAATACTAGTATTTATGGTCAATGCTATTGTGTACCTATTATAGGTATTACATAGTATAATATGGCTACATACAATAATAAGATTTGTAGAATACAATCTAAACAAGGGGTCACCAATTAATATTTTCCGCGGGCCACACTAAAAATTCAAAAAATTCTCGCCATACAAATTCAAAGTACATAATATTTATTATAATATATATATTTGGCCAAAAATATTTGTCGCAGCGGACACCACCGTCTCACCGATAACTGACGGACTGACGTGTTATACGTATATTAATATCTGTAGCTTCACGAGTTGTCGACTTGTCGTAATGAAATTTCAAATAAATAAAAAAACCGATAAGATAAGATATGCTTCACAGCTAGTATAATATTTGTTGCAGCCGAAAAAACCTAATAAAGCAGTAATAATGTACAAAGATAAGAAATTACCTGCAACATTTATTATTGCAACAGCCACCCTTAATAATAATTACGTATTAAATTATTGGCTTTTTCTCTCAGTCTGCGGGCCGGTTAAAATGCATTCGCGGGCCGCCATTTGGTGACCCTTGATCTAAACAGTTGGATAATCGTAAAATTCTGAGGGTAGTGATCATGTTTTTTTTTATTTGTTGTATTAGATAATAATAATTATTATATTGTAATCTTTACATTGTAACATATGCAATATGCAAACAAATAATTTTTATTGGAAAAAGAATAATAGTTGGACGATTGTAAATTGAGTTGTGACATATTATGGTCTATATTAAAAATGAATAGGACTAAAGCAGTTCCAGGCAGTTGTTTCTTTTTGTTATTATCGATATTTTAATAGTTTTTCTTTAAAAGTCCATTTTAAAGTTCAATCCCATAAACATAATCATTATTCATTACACAGAAAAAATGTTAAACAACTAAACCGCAAACAGGATTTTATAAAGCAAAAGTAATTTATTCGATTTATTATCTTTAATAATATTGGTTCAATAAAATAATGTTTCATACATAAAAGAACACAATCATTAATTACTAATGACCGGTAATGGATATTTTAAAACAATAGTATCAATGTAAATTGAAATTCCATAAATTAACGCAGTATCTATTAACTAGAGTTAATATTATAAAAATAATCTGTTGTAACATACAAACATGTCCTATTCAGGATGCATACAATATTAAACTACTTAGAACCTTTGATATCCGTTTCACATTCGACTTCTGTAGCACTTAAGATAACTTTCTGTCTGAAATAAATACAATTTAAAATTACACATAAAAATAGATGCATATTGTATAATAATAATTAAAATATAGGGCTCGGATTTATAAGTTATGTATTTACTTGTTAGTTAAAACTAAATAAATAATTAACTTGACATATCTTGCACATGCACTATATTCTATATTGTGTCAAAACTATATGAATTATGTTTTCTAAAGTGAATATGTTCACCACTAATGTAATCAATATATTTAATTCCGTATCCAAACTTTGTATCCTTTGCCAGAACTAATAATTAACAGTTGGGAGACATGGTCAAAGGCAGTAAAATACGATAACAAAACCTTTCAAAAAATAAAAGGTCATATCAACATAATGGTAGATCCTAATTAAAAAAAAAACTAACTATTAAGAGGATATGGCACTTGCATGCGTTGTTTAACAAGTGTGTAACATAGCAAACTTTACGCTCAACGGATCACGTTTAGCTCCATTAGATAAAAAATTAGAGTGAATTGGCCTATTATAAAGTTAAAGGTAACATAATTATCTAGGCAATGTCATAGGCTTTTTATCATATTTTAATTTTAAAGCAAATTATGAGTAATGAATTGTTTGTAAATACTTAAAATACTTATAATGATATTTGAAAACTGTTGTACAACTTGGTGGAGTTTTTAGTAACAACACAAAATTTACTAATTATGTTTACTGTCCATGTCAATAGTTAACAGTTAAAATAACATTTAGATGACCTTGTAAGAATATATTATACAACCCACACGAATACAGACAAATTGGCAAGTAATTAAAAAGGTTACTTACCATTGCCTTGATCAAATAATACAACTACATTCTTCTTAGCTTTACATTCTTTTTCAAATGAGAACGCACCAGGCGGCAGACGAAAACCGGTCAAAACGCGCGCAGGTCCTCCCCACTCCTGACAGTATGTCACGGCGGAGTCGACTGATGGCGACTAATCAGAAAACAATTACTAATTTTGCAGGAGGGGCGTGTGGTTCCGTTCCGCCTCTGATAACGATGAGCAATGCAGTGCGTTCTCATTTGAAAAAGAGTATAGAAATCAAAACAGTCAATAAGGATAACGTTTAAATTTTTACTTTGAATTTCCTTTAGTTCCTGGTCCCCAGTATGGTGCAGGATTCTGTTGATAACGTACTAATCCCTGCAATGATTTTGGTACCGTGTTATATTTTTTATCAAAAACTATTTCAGTCGTAGATTGTTTAGACAAAATTGTTCTAGCTGCAACAGAATCTTGTAATCGTTTTTCAGATACTGGATGTGTTTGAACCCAAGTTCTGATGACATCCCAAACAACTGATTGAGGTGCGTCAGTTTTAACACTATTTTGTGCACAATGAGATGAAGACACACGGTATCCAGCACCCACTAATGCAGAACTAAAAATATTTATTATTTTATTAATATATATCATTGGAAAAAAAGAAACTTATTTGTATTTACAAAAAGTATCTCAATGGCATTGCTTCACAATGAACAGTGTTGGTAAGTGATGGTACTGTATAGTATAGCGGAATATCCTGTAATTCTTCTTGCATCATACCCAGCATTCCTCTCATTCGCCTAACAGTATTAAATTTCTTTTCAGCTTCTTCAGTTTTAATGTAATTGCATAATTTACTGAGAAATTCAGTGTTGTACAAAGGGCCTGTCCATATAGGTCCTCCCACCTACACAAAATAATTATTGAATTTCAATACATAATACTCAAATGAAAAATAAATATCAGATTGAATATTTTGCATTGATATTTTTTTTTGTAAATGGTATTATTTATAGATTTTAAATATAAATCACTTACTAAATGAGGAAATCCACAATGTTCACATTTTTTGTCAACTGGTGGACCAGACAAAAGATTAAATTTCATATTTTTTGAATCTGATTTAGTAGAACCCAATGGCAATAAAGTTGTCATATTACATCCTCTACACTTATACACCGTTGACATTTTGCTATAAATAAAAAATTGTCATTTAAATTAAATTATGAATACATCAATATTGTATGAACTACAATTACCTAGACATTGATTTACACATAAAAGGACTAGTACGTATAACTACAAATACCCTTATATAAAAATCAGCACTTATTGATAATAATGGTTCCATATAACGACCATATCGAGTACACACATTTGTAATTGTATGCAAAACAATTCTTAATGCCTAAAAATAAATATAAATAAAAACTCACTAAATAAATTCAAATAGCTATAATAGATATGTAATATACCATTTCATGACAAGCTGGAGATCTTAATGATATTGAACCATATTTGGCATAACACGATTCTGGTGTATTACCAGCTAAGACAGCCATATCAGTGCAAGTGACTAACAACAATCCATTGTCAGCAAGGCTACATACAGCTGGATCTAATAAATTTGTTGGGCATCCATAAGGATCTAAATCAACAACATCAAATTTAGTTTCAGATTCAAATTGCCTTTTTCTCATAACATGTCTGTACAAAAAAAAATATATATATATTACGCATGGTGCATTTATATATTTAAATGTTTATAGTCCGCGTTAATCGAACTGGTGGTTGTTGACTCTGCATAACATGAGGTGTTCTACAGGTGATACCACAAATTTATTTGGCACGCTATACCTATAGGAATGCAATTTTTGTATGTGAACATTATCTAAAATGGCTAGTGTCGGATAGAGGCGGGTTTGTTTGGCGCTGACTTAAGTATTAAGTAAAATCAATTAAATAGTATAATTTTGTTTCTGTTTCAATTTCAATTTAGTTTTGACAAATATTTCAAGGTTTTTTTTAACATATTTTTAGATTGATTTCAACTCCTGCCATTAAGTTTCAATATACATATTAATATATTATAAAGAAGTATTATTTTAATTTTTAAACATTAATATGAAACATGTTTCTGCAATATTACACCTATTTAAAAAACAACTGACACAAAAACATTGTAATTTTAAAATGGAATAAAAAGTTAGTTTCAAAGTTTTTCAAATTTATAATATTTATATGTCCACCCACAGTCTACAAGTACATAAAAATATTATTTTAATCCCTGATTTCCTATTAAGTAATTTATTTATCTTGATATTAACACATTTTAATATTAATGGTTTGTGAAATAAAACTTACGCAGCATCAAAAAGAGTAGATGTAACTAAATGTTTAACATTGTTTTCTTCAATATTTTGATTCATTATTTGTACAGCAGTTTTTGATATATCGTTAGCATATATTTGTTTAACTCCTGGAACTTCAAGAGCATATCTAATAGCTCGTAAACCAGTTGCCGCTAATGCTTCTAATATTTCTAAGCCCGACTATGAATAAAAAAATTTAAATAATTTTCTACATATTCAAATGTTTTGATTAAGTAAATAAATTTAATAAAATTTATAAAAAATTAAACATAATGCATCAAACCAACTTCAATTTGTGTTCCAATTTCTAGTTTCACAGGTTCAATTTCTATTGTTGTATTATTCTCATCAGGGGATCTTTGTCTTTTTCTGGTTTTTAGTTTATCACTATGATGGATTTCAGAAAATACTGAAAGAACAGCAATACTGAAATATACCAAATCATTGATACTTGAGCAAGCTATAAATAATATCTTAACAAAATGTACATTTTTAGTTGAACAATTTTATTGTTTATAATTTGTTAAGTAAATAAAGGGGATTAAGGAAATTTGTATATTTATTAAAAACTTTATTACAGTTACAATTTAAAATATTAAATAATAAAAATAACTATTTTTATTCTGAAAATGCATCTTATTTTTATGTTGTATAAAACCTTTAAAATAATTAACTAGGTAAATATATTTTTTTGCTATGTAAATCAACATTAAATTTAGAAAAAAAACAACAGCTAATTTTCCAAGATATTTCAAATCTATTTAAAAGATTACATTATTAAATAATTCAACAATATTTAAATTTAAAGTGTATAAATTAATATTCAAAGAATTTTTTTTTTATTATTATTATAAACACTAGGTATTACATAATATAGGTATTTTTACAATTTTACCTTAAATCTCTGTTGAACTCTTGCACGGGATTATAAAACACTTTGCTAGAGCTAGGGACCCGAATTTTTGCTTTCCCTTCAGTTATTTCTGTAAACTCGGATGAAGACTCCATGCCGAAAAGGCAGTAACCTAAATAACAAATATTACAATAAGTATCAATAACTATTGAGTGACAACATGTACAATATATAATAAAAAATATTCATATCATAATATTAATTAATATATAAATGATACCTCGGTTAAATGTAAAATAATTAATGTATTAATAATATATTAATTATAGAAGTATCAATTTCGTCATTACTAATTAGCATCATCAAATTTAAGAATTTACAAATTTTTAAACTTTTGGTTGCCTAATGCTTTAATTAGGTATTGATAATAAGAATTTTTTTAAATATAAAATAATTGCTATACAATATAAGTTATAATTTTTAGAGGCGAATATTTTAAACTAAATTATAGTTTTGATAGGAATTATAGGAAGTTGTATATTATCGAATAATTCGAGAATTACGGATAACTTATACGTGCTTCGAAAACAACTATCCATAGATATTTATGATACTACCCATGCAATTGAGGTTATGTCCACCGGTATGTTTTTATTTTTCTTATCTAAAATAATCGTTCTACCTACGTCCTATCGAGTATCGACATCGACTATCTGCTACATAGTATGGTAATTTAATATATTATTTTATTAGAGTAGCGTGACACTGCGAGTGTCTGCGACTAGACAGTGTCTTGTGTTATACAGTAAGTACATCGACTTAACAGTTATTTGCGTGACATGTTAGTATGTTACTTGTCAATTTTTAGTTAATAGTTATATAATGGTTATTTGGTGACTTTGGAGTTCACTGTTCAACTTTAGATTTAGTGATATGTGTGTAATGTCTAGTGTTGTTCTACGATAGTATGCCTAAGGATTGACATTTCACAGAACACCATAAAAATGACACAGTTTTTATTCCGAGGACTCCGACTGTACAACACCACTATTTTGAGCAAAACAGCAGCATGTTGCAAATGTGAGCGAAATACATTTAAACTGATCTCGTACGTGCAGCCGTCATTTGCGTCGTTGTTAAACAAGAAATTGTACAGTTCTCTAACTGAAAAAAAACCTGCTGAAACATCAGGAACGACACGTGCGCTCGATCCATTAGATATATTTGGCGAGGATAAAGATGAAAGACGTAAGGAAAAAGAAAAAGCGATAAAAAACTTAAAAATAGGGTTCTTCTTCATAGGTGCGTCATTAATGATGGTTCTTGGCTCTGGTCTCTATGTTCTAATGGATGACAATCATTACAAAAAAGACGAAGATGAAAAAGATTCATATCCAGTACGTGTGTTTAATCGCGGAAGATTGGCAGTCAGAGAGTTTTTTGAATCGATGAGGGCGCCTTCTTACGAAAAACTATTGCCTGATCCGTTGCCATACCCATATATCCAACCACCATACACATTGATTATAGAAATGACAGACTTGCTCGTTCACCCAGAATGGACATATTCAACCGGATGGAGATTTAAAAAGAGGCCAAATGTTGATCACTTCCTTGAGCAAGTATCTCAAAATTATGAAGTAGTTGTATTCACAGCTTCGAATGGATTTAATGTTTACCCAATTTTAGACAGTTTGGATAAAAATAATGTAATTATGTATAGACTTGTTAAGAATGCAACTGACTATATTGATGGACATCATGTAAAGAATATTGACCGTCTTAACCGTGATTTATCTAGAGTCATTATGGTTGATTGGAATGTTGATTCAGTAAAATTGCAAAGGGAAAATGCTCTAGTGATACCCAGATGGACAGGTGAAGATGGAGATCAACAGTTGATTCAATTGGCAGAGTTTTTAAATGTAGTTTCAACAAGTGAAGTGAATGATGTAAGAGAAGTACTGTCGTATTATAAACAATTCGACCACCCACTTGAAGTTTTTAAAGAAAACCAAAGAAAACTATTAGAAATGCAAGAAGAACAAAAACAAATATCAGGCACGCTTCCAATAAATAAGGCAAGAGGCTCGTGGAAAGATAAATATCTATATGGAAAATAAATTTTAACTGTTATTACATATTTTTATTTTTGTTTTTTTATACCAATAATAAAGTAGGTAGTAGATATTAATACTGCTCGACTATTATTTACTTTGTTACTATTTTTTTTTTCTTATTAAAGAAGTCACCTGTTCATGCTTAGTAGTAAAACAATTGAGAATACCGAATAGTCTATTAGGAATATTTAGTTAGTAAAATCATAAGTTGTAATGATTCAAATAATTTTGTACTTTCTTAGAAAATACCTAAGTACATAACTTTTGTTGAATATAGATCTAAATATTTATTTCACTTGGTTAATAATTTTTATCAATTAAAAAACAATAGGACTACACAGTAATGTATGTTGAATCAATAGTACACAATTCATAGGTAGTAGTTGAGTATATTCAACTTTATACAACAATGTAATATGAATGTCGAATGCCACAATTATATATAGTTTTCAAGGACTTAATTGAATCAAATTTTATGAGAGATATTGTACAGTTACGCTTTAATTTTTATATCAAACTTATCGAGGACTGAAATTCTTAATAACATTTTAAAGAAAACACTAATTATTGCTGTACAGTGTACAAAATATAGGTATTAGATAGTAGATTTCTAACTTAATATTTAAACAAAATAATTTATCTATGTTTTGGATATGTAGTATGGTAAATGTTTAAAGATTACTTATAGCCTAAAACTATATTTTAATGACAATTGTTATAACCTGTATAATTTTATACTCATACATCTACAAGGAGTGTACTGTGTTTAAGTATTGTGTAAGCTTTTTTGAACTTTACTAAAAACCAACAACGTAAAAGGGAAAAAATTGAGACAATTGAAATATAATGTAACATATTTACACATCATCGTATATGCATAATATAATTTTATACTGTTGTAGTCATATAAAACTAAACAAACACTCATTTACTTAAAACTTAATTTAAAAAGCTTTAAAGTGAACAAATTATGAATGAATGTCAAGTAAAAAAGAAAATACATAGGTACTTAAAGATTTTTGCTCATTTGGTATTACTTATCAGTTTAATATTAATATTTTTAAATTGTTAAAATAATAGGTACAAGGCTTTATTGTCAACTTACGTGTGTTATAATATAATATTGGATATCGTTTTATTAAAATTTGTAATTGATTAAATTTCATGATTATATAGAAATATTAGTCTTCATACAAGTAAAATAAATATTTTAAATTCTTAATTTGATAAACATGATAATTTCAAAATATTATATTATAGATAAATGCATAAAATAAATAAATAAAAATTCCATGAGCCTTCAATTAAATTATCTTAGTTTGTCATTATAAAAGTTTTTGCATTATAAAATTAAACAAATGGTGAAGTAAATTTAAAAACGATTGTTATTAAGTTAGTTTGTAAGTTATATTATACATCTGTCTATGAAAAATATTAATATTATACAATATTGTCAATATAAATTCTTTATAATCAGTTATTAATATTGTAAAATATGTAAATTCTAGAATTTGTTTTTCGTAATTAAAATAAAAACGTTTATGTCAATAAGTGGTTGAACCTTGTTGATTAAACAATTAAACCATTAAAAAATATAATTTCCAAATAAAAAATCAACATGCTAGTGGGTGGTGTACTAACTACTAGTGTGGAACTGTGAAAGTGATAAACTGATAACTGATAACGGTAAGTGTGGTCGTGTGGACCTCAGAGCAAAAAAACTTGAGACTTGAGAGGCTAATACCATAATACCCCCAAAGACTAATAACTAAACATCTAAATTTACGTGTAATATTAATGTGAAATAAAGTATAAAGTTATCATGTTACAATGTAGGTGAAATTAGTTCATGACTTGGTGTAAAATATTACACATAATTATACTGTTATGATGTATAATATTCCAATATTTTCAGTTGAAAAATGAGATCATTTTCCCAAAAATAATAAAATATTTACCTTCTATACTATTAAACCATAGAGTAGTATGTACTACTGTCAGTACTACTCTACCAATGTATTAAACTTTGGTGTAACATAAAATCATATCATTCATGTTTCAAAATTGGGCGGTTCATTCTAAAAATTAATTAAATTTATCGTTTATTCCATGAAATTCTCGCGTTTTTACTTATCTCGCTTTAACAATGATTATATCAAATTTATTCTTCCAAGTACAAACATCTCTTTATATTATGTTTATCCATATTCCATGGTTGTGGTGTAACGAAATTTTATCTTTTTCTTCAAGTAAAGTCTTCATTTTTTAGTTTTAGATATTTTGTATTATTCCATAATGTTTTGACTCTTGATAAGATATTGTTTACATATTTTTTTTATTAACACAATAACATTGGTGTTAAACTGTTAAATGTAATTAGTTATAAGTTTTTGTTATTAGTATTTAGTATCTAGGCTGAACAGCGTTCAAAATGGATTCCGACGTAGACTCCGAACTAAAATCTGATTTCACGTCGTACCTAGAGCACATATCCCAAAGAAAAGTATGTACCAATTCCATTTGAAAAAAAATTGTTTATACCGAATAATTTAATGTCTGTTGTATGTGAATGCATAGAAATATCAACGAAATACAACCTTAACCGAACACAGTTATTCGTCAGCCGAATATCAACAAGACAATTTGTGTTCTACAATTCAAACATTATTTATACATAGATTTGTTCAAAAGTAAGCCTAATGCACTATTTTACCATATTGTGAATATTATCCAACTAACTTGGCACAATTATTTTTTTCTTTTTAGTGAAAATTCTACTGATGACGTTGACATTGAAACTATTGACAAAGATGTGAAGTTGTTAACATATAGACCTGATATTGAAGCTAAATCAATAGAATCATTTAGAAATTCAAAATTACCTAGAGACCCAGAAATGTGGGAAGATAATATTAATAAGTATGTTTGCAATTTTCAATTTCATTTTAACAATCCTGAGTTACTAAATACATATTTTTGAACTGCTTGATTGCAAATACAATTAAAATTGTCTTTTATTACTGAATATAATACTCAAAGACATTTTTATCCAGGAATTGTTAGAAATTATAAAAACGTTTTATATTGCCTGGCTATTGAAGTTAGAAATCAACTTAATGGGACATAATACGAATAATATGTTAATTAACATAATTATTTGTTATAGACAACGGTGGAGTAAACTTGAACGGACTTTGTTTGAAAGAGCTCTATCTATTTTATACGCAAATCGTTTATCAAGATTAACGTATGAAGGTACAGTACAAGAGTATGTTCAAAAAATCATATGTACTGAAAAATCAGTGGCTGAAATGCACCATCTATTAACTAATTACACTCACTGGGACATATCATTGTCACAATGGTTGCATGGACTGTTCATTTCAAATTTACCAGATGACTATCTTGCATCCTACATTGATATATTAGAGGTATTTAAATAATTAAATTTTTTTTTGTTTTACTTACTAAGTGTGATATTTTTTTAAATAGAAATTGAAACAAATTGCTCCATCATTTGTAAATGATATGATATCAGCAAATTCAATAGGACGTTCTAAAGAAGAAATTAAATTAAAATCAATTAATCTAGATGAACCTGTTGATCCTTTTAACTATATGTTGGTAACTTATCCACCCGTAAGTATAATAAATGCTTATACTTCATGTGATACTTTAAAATCAATTAAATAAAGTAATAAAAACATTTTTAGCTAAAATTACCAAAAAATCCTGTTATAATATTAGTACCAGACTTTCCTGGGTATTGTACACAACCAAATACAAGAACTTATGATTGGATGAATGCCTTATCATATTTAGCAGAATTAGATGTTGCTTTGGCAGCGAAAGGTAAATAAAACTTTTACACATTTAATACTTTACTAATAAATCATTTTTCTTTAGGCCTGTAATGTATTAAAATAAAATGACAACTCATAAAAAATATAGGTACCAATAAACTAAAATTGTTCTTGTGTAACGATAATAAACTATAGATTAAGAATTTTGTAAATATTCAAATTATCATGTTTAGAAAAAAATTTGTCTTCATAATATAAATTTATACTTGACAATGGATTGCCCAAAAAAAATCTTACATTAAAAAAAAATTTGATAAAAATGAAGTATTATAAGTAGATATTTATAACTGTATAAATGTATAATTTTTTTTGAATCCCAAAAATTGAATGATTAAATTACTGTCATACATTATATGTATTGCCTTGTACTTAATTTTTATTAATTATTTTTTAATCAAATTAATATGTGACTTGTATTTTAGTACCATGGGATTATGAAGAGTACTCTCGTGAAGAAGAATTAGATATAGAAACTAGTTTAGAAGCCATGGTAGATGCTACAAGAAGTAAAGTTGTATCAGTGCGATCTGAAGATCCCAGCAGGCCTATTCTCCTGGCTGGTGTTGGAGTCAGTGCTGCTATAGCTTGTCAAGTAGATATATTTCATTAATTCATATTTTAACCAACATAATATTACAAATTATAATAATAAATACTAAATAATAAATATTAGTATTAATGAGAATATAGTACCAATATTAATATATTACTATGAGTTATACTACAGGCTTTCATATAACTCTTATACCTATAGGACAAATTTAAAATGATGCAAGAGTGAAAACTTTAAAGGATCAAAAAGAAAAGGAGAGTAGTTTATTAGTATGAAGAATTTAAATTAAAGACCAACCTACTAGTTGAATTTAATAAAAAACTATAAACTATAAGTTAGATAGAGAACTATATAAGTTATATGCAACCACCTAGATAGTTGATATAGTATAGACTTGTTCTATCTATTATTATTATTATTAATTTATTTGAACTTCAAAGCTCACAGATAATTTTTACTCAAGTTAATTTAATATATATATATTATATATATCCTCAGTCTTTACATGATAATATGATAATGGATCTGTATAATTTATAAATTGTAATAAAATAAAATATTGTGTTATAAATGTAATAAATATTAACTTATATGCATTTGTTTATGTTTTTTTAGGTAGCTGTTCTAGAAAAAGTTGAAGGATTAGTATGTATTGGATTCATTGTTAATTCATCCGAGGTAAAAAGAGGTTATGAAGGTGACTGTATCTTGGGTCTTGAATGTCCTACAGTTTTTGTGACCGGCCAGCTAAGCATATTTTCACCGTATGTTGTTACTTATTTTGATCAGTATATTAAAAACATATTTGTCTCTAACAAATTTCTAAAATTTCATAGGGTTTTGGATATGGAAGAATTAAGAGTAAAACTGAAATGTAAGACCAATCATATACTAGTTGGTGGAGCAAATGATGAATTGGTCATGAACCATACAACTAAGATGAGAGAGGCAGTCACTCAAAAACTTGTTGACAGATGTGTTTTGGTATAATATAAACTTATCATTTTTAAGAGGAGGCTACACCCGCATGTGTTGTCTCTGTTTTAGTAATGTAGAACATAGCAAAATCTATTTTTGTGGGTAAGAACCACTCAGGCTGTAGTCCAAGTTAAGCAACCAAATTTTCACATTAGAAGGAGAAGAACATTGACCGTGCAACTTTTTTTTTAATATTTGATATCACAAATATTAAAAATGTTTTTTCTTTTTAAAAATTCATTATTTTGAGTTTTTCAAATTTTAATAACTTTTTTTTCAGTTCTTATATCGAAAAAATAAAAATATTTTTGCATATCTCCTCTTTATAGTGTAAAAATTTGATTACTCAGTTCTTACACGCGCAAAACCGTTTTTAATATAAATTACATATTTCGTAAGACGGAGACAACACATGGGGGAGTAGTGTCCTCCTTACTCGTTGTCCTACATAAATCTCTGACAATTTCTATTATCATCATGCTGTGTAGCAATACATTGCAACGAAATACCAACTGTTTAGTTTTTCATTGCATTTGTCAGATTTACATAGAACACAGCTTTAAACGGACGCCATACCTGCACATGTTGTTTCTGTCTTACAAATAGAATACATTAACACTTTAGTTCATAAAATCATAGATCATTTATCTCTAATATTAAAGTTTACAACTCTAAATTGGTTCTACTGAACACAAATTTGGTATGTTGTATATTATTCTGTAAGACAGAGATGACACATGCAGGTATGGCATCTTCTTATTAATGAACTTTTCACAAATATGTATTGCCAACATTTGTTTACAGGAAGAAATTGGAAATTTCTTAAAAGACATTCTGGAACCTTCCCCGAAAATAACTCGTAAACCTGATGTTGAAAATACAGATTTTAAAAAACCTGTATTCTCCAAAAAGAAACCAAATAGTAAGACATTATAACTTTTTTTAATACTATTAAACACACTGTACTTTACATAACATTCTGGTTATTGACTTGTATGTTGTCTTTATATTTAACTTAAAATTTTTTGTTTCTTTAAATATCAAATTACAACTTTTAAAAGTAGATATATTTTATTTTAAAATAGATAAACCTTTAGCACGCCTTAACAAAGGAAACCAAAAACTGATGGTTTCTGCCAATAAACAACCTTCGAAGAGACAAACGGCAAATCGCAAAATTATCAAAACACCAAGTTCTTCTTTAGCATCTAAAGTAATAGTAAAAGATGAAGAACTTATGCCTCCACCTTCGTGTTCTCTTAAACAAGAATATTATATTCAGTGTGAAAATGCTGACTCTACCATAAATAGTATTCGTAAGTTATTTTAGAAAATATTACATTAACCACACTCTATAATTTAATAATTTTCCACGTTGACATATTTTCAATTGTAAGAATGTTGTTGTCCCAGGGCTGTAGACATGGGGAATATAGAAGATTCAATCCCTCCCTTATTTACAACATGAAAAGAATTTAAATGTATTCACAAACATTAAAAACTACCATAATATTTTAAGGTATTTTTTTTTTATTATGATGAACCCCTACCAATATTAATTTTTTGTGTTCACAATAATTGCAATGGGTATAATTATTAAAGAGATACTCAAGTCAAGATCATAGTGATCGTTGTTATCAAAAATGGAGGGTTAAAGTTGTTCTAAATATTATTTAAATGTATTTACTTTTTAGAACAAGAAGAAATGTTCATACCAAAATTAGGAAATCAAAAATTTTCTACTCTAACAGAATTGTTACAGGAACAAGATAATTTCAATTTCAATGTTTCTCAAACAAGTATGTTCCAGCTCAATACTAATACATATTAGTGTTTATTAGCATTGAGTAATGTGTATATTGTATCTCGTCTACAAATGATTTATTTTTCTCTAAAATAGCTTCATCTTTAACATCAATGAATGGTTCATCTGTAATGTTCACACCTGACCAAAAGAATATTGTAGTATGCAATTCAAATTTCCAGTCGCTACATAATCAAACTGCTGCTCCTGTTATGGAAGAAATCACACCTGATCAAATATTGGATATGCCTATAGTCTTTGCAGATGAACCCCAAGAAGAAGAAGTAAAGCATAATGTTGATAACAGTTCCTATTTCATTACGAATTTAAATGATTTTAATGAACGGAAAGTGGTTGTCAAAGAAGAACCTGTAGATGAAGATGAAGAATTTGATGTCTTATGTCCTACAATTTCGAGGACTACAGTTCCCGAACGTCTAAAAATTAAGCAGGTATGCATAATATTAGTAATTACATCAACCGACTTGAGCTCAAATTTTTTAAATAACCATGTAATGTGCTATTAAAAATATACATAATATTAAATATTAAATAACACAAAAATCTCTGAATAACATATAAACATATAGTTTTTATATTTTATAAATTATAACATTTTTCAATTTTACAGGTTGCATATGACTCACCTTCCAAAGTCAAGCTAGTAGTAAACAAAGCACCAAAAGGCCTAGTATCCAGTGGTTACCAAACATTCTCTGTACCCAGTCAAAATTCTGGAAGTATTCAATTTGTGAATAGATTACCCATATCAGGTAATAAAATCAGAAGAATTGAAGGAGGAATAAATTCTAGGGTTGTACCAAAAACTGTCTCGATCCGTCACATACAAGACAGTAACATCAAAATTCTCAAAAGTACAACTGGACAACAAATACATTTGAATAAAATTAAAACAATGGCGACCACACAAAAGTTTAAAAAAATTATATAATATCAAAATTTAAGACTAAAGTGATGAAGATGCGCACATACAACCTTCACAAGTTAACAAAAGCAAGTTAGTTAATAAAATATTTATATTTATGTTTTTAATATTTAATATTACATATTATTGATGTATTATATTAATTATACTATACGTCACAAACATATATATGAACATGAATAAATCCGTTTTGTTTTTTGCGGCTTGAAAGATGTAGTAACTTTTTTCAATCTTAGTGGTGTTCTGTTTGTACGTTTTCCAAATCTAACCATTTGCACTTTGGTCCATGCAAAAAAAGGTTTCCTTAGTGCTTTGATTATATGACGTACACTTATTCTCCACCAGCGGGTAGGTATGGATGTGTTGTCATAAGGTTTACCAAAACGAGGGCATTTCAGTGTTTTGTTGGCACAACGTTGTAGAAATGCATGTGTAGGCACCAAAACGTGCATTTGCTCAAATTTCAACATCACTCTAAAACAAATACGTTTATACACATTTACACAATTTAAAAAAAGGATAAGTGTTCGTTGATTGTTTTTTATTGTTTGTCTATTATTGGTGTTACCTGGGTTCATCGCTATTGGTCAGAGACAACAATATAATGGGACTGGGGATCTTTTGTTTGCGCCCCTTCACAGGCTTGCCAAATAGTCCTCTTTGTTCAGCCATTCGTATCAAATGATTTGCATCAAAAGTCATCAATTCCTTGAAAACAAACAACACAGTAGGTATTTGTCCAGTTGTCTTCATACATGCCTGTCCTGCTATTAAAAATACATTTCTACCAGCTTCTTAAGTCTACAAACTCACAGAGACACAGAACAATATTAATTTGTAAGATGTACAGTAATTACTAATTAATAATGATTCAACTTTAAAAAATACAACTTGTATTTATAAGTTACATACAATTTACCCATTCAATTTTTCTTATTTTTTATAAAAACTACAAAACAATTAATGTGTCCCTTTAAAACTATAATTATTTAAAATTAATAGCTAAGTATGTATATTATAACTATATTTTATTCTTATTTATGAATAACAACTAAAGTATCAAACAAAGAACATTGGTATCTTGAACGGTAGTTAACGACCTTCTGTGTACTACTCACCACCCTTTTGACGGCCGCCAAATAAAGGCTTCCAGTAACATGATTCTTCTCCATATTCTCAATTGACTTATCTGGATACAATATCATTGTTTCAAACCGATCTTTGTCAGGAATCTTAATATAAATTATAAACACACGCGCTTGTGATTTAAAAAAAAAAAAAAAAAAACATTTTTCTTGTTTCTAAAATCTATAATTGTATTAGACACCGATCATGCATTTTTTTTCTAAAATGCACTAGCTGACAGATAAGTAACATTTTTAGTATTTACATCTTAAAAATAAAACTAACATAACAAGGCGTATTTTGGATGAACGTTAAATTATTTCATTATTATTTTAAAGTATTTTAAATAGGTACTGTTTTTTAATGTATTAATTACTTTATTAAACTATAGGTATCTACTTTTTAAGAATTTGTTTTACTACTCTAAACCTATAGGCTATAGGTTATCTATATATAATCTGTCCAGCGAGAGCGACGCTGTGGCCTAACGAAAATCGGTTCCTGCTCATTCCTGGTTGACACCCTGTCAAAGTGGAATAGTTCTCGATGGCAGGATGTGTCTCATAGAGATGCGCAGAATTGGTGTGTTCTCTCGCTGGATAGACTATAGTACTATAATAATATGTATGTAGGCACCTTTAAATAAAGTCCTTAAGGTACGTTTTCCTGACAACAGACAACATCAAACAGTGGCACAGCACGGTGTCATAACGTCACGTAGGTATACATATTATTATAGACGTATTATCATACGGCGTCCTGATCGATATGATTGACGCTAGACGCAGCAGGGAAAACGAACCTTTCCTTGATTTAGAAAAATTATTTATTTATATATTCCCCAAAAAAATGTTTGTCCTAGACATTTAAACATGGTGATCAACTTTTATGTAGTTTTTGGAAGTTTTGGAAGTATTGATAGATGATTTCAACATTTTTGTCAAAAGTAAAATACATTTAAGTTTAATCCGAGCTTTGAAATTGTTTTATTTATTATGGTCTTATGGACATAGTTTCATTAAGTACCTATATCCTATACTATGTCGGTAAAAAAATTTAAACTCTGTCAAAAAAATTGAAAATGTAATATAAGGTTTCTCGTAAGTTGTTGTTAGTGAAATTATAAAAAATTAGAGCGTAATCCGCAATGTTTTTTTTATGAGGATTTGAAGTTAGAATTCTGAAATAATTCTTAAAAATCACCGAAATTTGCAAATTATTTTGAGTTTTAAATACATAAATTATTTTTATTTTTAAGATTTGAAAATTTAAAATAAGGTTCCTCAAAACTCAAAAGTTTGTCAACGTTGATCAAAAAAAAAAAATGTCTACCGGAAAATCAAATTCAATTTTTAAGAGCGCTTGAAGTTCAAATTTTTACAACATTGGATATTTAAACAATTTCTCATAGAGTGATTTTCTTATTTTGTTGCAAATTGCAATTCAAAAACAAATAACTCGTAGACACTTGAAATTAATATAATATATTTATTGTATCAATTCCTATACTTGATAAAACTTTCAAAACATGTTGTCATAAAATTGTATTTGTTGGTTTCAAAAGCTTGAAAATTGAATACATAATGTTACAATATCAGTTTAAAAATATTAAAAATATATAAGTATGATTCTTTTGTAAGCATTTAAAGTTCAATTTAAATAATAGTATAAATTATATTATATTATATATTTATATGATATAAAATTAATTTTACTGCAATTTATATAGTTAAAAAAAAGTTTGACTCCCAAGTGCGAGGCCCCTACAATGTACTAGGCCCTGGGCATGGGCCCCGCAAGCCCCCTCCCCTTAAGAACGGCCCTGATCAGTTTAGCTGGTATGTATGTACCAAAATAATTAAAAGTACAAAATAAATAGGTATATAATTTTTAAGGGTGCAACTTATTTTTTTAAAACGTTTTTATATAGTATGTACAATATAGTGTAAATACTAAAATTTTTTGTTTGGCTAAAAACAGTACGAAAGGTACAATTTTGGTCTAAAACTGTTATGCCTGTATAATAGTTCAGGCAATCAGACCGTTTACATAAAATACTTACCTACCTATATATATATTTTTTTAATGGATTCTGATTTAAACGTACAGTTTTTACTAACTGACAAAAATAAAACGTAAATTTTTGACAACCTTACATTCTTTTTTATAATCATGCTAATGAATAAACTGTTAAGTGTACCTAAATATGTATTATATACGACCATATGCGCAAATAGGTGGGCTTTAGAGGCTAATCCCCCCCCCAAAGTGTCCATAGCCTCCCCCTCAAATCCCGAAGTGTATTTGTGCCTATGTGTACAACTAATGACCAAATTATATTATTATATACTATAATTTATAACGCACACAAACCTGAACCGGATGAAAAACCGCCGGCCGCCAGGGTGTCTCAACAGAAGTGCTGAATTTGTTGCTATCGTCGGCGCTCACCGATGAATAATTGTCCATGTTGTGCTTCTCGTACGCCCATCCGTTCATCTCTTCGACCACCGCCTTGACCATGCCACCGTTTTCCAACTCCAACCGGGAATGTGTTTCGTACACTACGATTTGAACCTATATCAATATCACGCACAGCATATAAATAGTAGAAGAAAATTATATATATATTTTTTTTATTATCATTATTATAAATATACATTTCACAATCTGTAATATGAATTAAATTTGTTTTTTGCCTGGGTTGCTCATCTGAAACAAGTGGCATTTAATTACCTTTTCTGAATAACGTAGGTACTCCTTCTAATATAACTTATTATATTGGTACCTTTCCAGTTCTCACTTAGGTAGGTACTCGTGTTAAGTAAATAAAATACCTTAGAATTCATTACACATCTCCACGTTTTTTTTGTAGTCATATTCGCTGTTAACGGTACCGCACGCCCTTAATTAAAGTGCTTGGATTTATCGAGCGTAATACTAAGTAGGTACTTCACCTTTTTTTAATTGTCCTCGCCCTCATACAATCAATTCTAGAGTTTAGTCTTGCGGTGTAGAATTCTTATGGCCTTATACCTCGCGAAAGATCTAATAAAATTGGAGTGAGTACAAAACGGATTCTTTTCCTTTACAGAATATTATATACTCTCAAATCTCAATATTAATATACATACCCCGGCAGACTACGATCAATTGGCATTTTACTTAGATTCCTTCTTATTTTTCGTGTCGTACTAAAAAAACTAAAAAGATAATAACTTATTAACTGCACTCCTAAATGGTACCTACCTTAGAATTTAGATGATCCCAAACTTCTGCAGGGCAGTGTAAAATTTTAAGTCTATTCTCTTTAAACGTGAAACTAAGTTCAATTTTATGTTCCTTATACCATTCTGCAGTCTACGGTTTCAATCATCTACTACGCCATAGGATGCTTCATACTAACATACTGCTAATAATATTGTGTCATAACTATAGCTTAGTCCTTTGTTTTTATAAATTTTACACTGTTGGAAGTGAGGAATCTTTGTGAAGAGTGTGCATACATAAAAGGTTGGTTTAGTAATTCAATGGGAAAATTTTGATTTAAAGTTTTGGATTTTGTTATTGTTCGAACCTTCGTGAGTTTGGCTAAGCCTGTAGAGTTGGATTCCGTAATTGTGTGTTTATATGTAGGACGTAAGTATAATTAGTTTATAATTGTATTTCTTCATTATATTTCCATAGACCCTCAAAAATAATAATATAATATACAACACTATGTAAATATCGAAAATACTACAAAAAACTAAATAACTTTAACTAAGTTACAGCTTCAGTAGGTATATAGGTAGACAGTTATTATGCCCAAAATATAGAAAATTAAAATTGCAATGGTTTAAAATAAAAATAAAAATATATTACAATCAGAATACACACGGAAACACATTACCTGAGGTTTAGACATGGCCATCCGTAGAGTGTCTCTCTGGTCCAACATGCAAGGTATATCCGACGACTCCTCTGTGTAGTCCAACGATGCCACGGCCCTGAGTAAAGTAAGGTCTCCACCTTTCGAACACACCAACTGAACGGGATCCGTAACCTGCACAAGTATATCATTTTTCATACTGAGTCACTATATTATAAATTGTATATTATACTATAAATGGCAAGTCGCAAGTGTCTCGCAATTATTCCTATAATACATAGGTATCCTACTGTATATAGAGTCAATTATAGTCATAATTAATTCACAGATTAATCTTAAAATTGACTTCCTTATATGAACTATGGTGAAAATAAGTGAATTAACTTTTAAAATAATAACACATTTTTTAAATTGGCTATCCTGATTTATTAAGATATACACGAAAATAAATTGTTTTATTTATCAAAAAATACCTATAGGAACTATATTTTTTTTTTAATTGATAAAAATGAGGCCGCTGCGCCTCGTCATCTACGTGCAACACCTCGTACAACAATATTTTATGTTTGGACATAATGCAATAGTCCTTAGAATAATATAATACATGTTTCTATAATATTGATATTGTTATTTGTTTATATTAGATATAGCAATTTAGGTTTCGAGGAAAACATTGTTTGATTTGGAAAGTTAATGAATTTACCTAATTTCTTCACCTAAAATGATTTGTTGAACGGGACCTGCTACTGCATTGAATGCTCAAAATCTCAAAACAAAATAAGAATTTCCATGTTGAGCCACTTTAAGCCCTACTCCTAGCATTCTAGTAAAATATATTTGACGAATGACGATCTTACCCCAGTGTTGGTGTTTGGTGGTGTAGCCAATACGGACACGATATCCAGTGATAGCTGGTTGTTGGAGCTCGACTGAAGGAAATCTTCGGTGATCAATTTGCAGTTTTGCACGCCCAAGTTCACAAAATAGTTGTAATAGTCATTTTTCCTTGAATATAAATTTAAAAAAAATACACAAGTCAATAGACCGTAGTTGCAATTATTATCTATATTATTGGCGTGACAGCCGACACGATATTTCGAATACTATATTAGTAGAAAATAAAGAATAAATCAACATAGGTACGCCTTACAGAAAATGGAATATTATCGTACTGTATTTATATAGTAGTATATGTTATTAAAATGTATTAATTATTTACTTTTAATGATAAAGTTAGGTAGGTATTTTAATTTATATCAATTGTTTAATTTATAATGTTAAAATTCTATCTCAAACTGAATATTTTATAATGTATATTGTTTAAAAGCTATAGATTTCTTTACAAGACCTAGAAAAATGTTTCGGTAGGTATGGAATTTTATTTAAAAACGAGATGGATGACGTCCTTGTGCAGTACTTGAAATCAAAGTCTTCTCTAGACCTAGCATACTTAGATACAGTGGGATCAATAACAAAAGTAACATAAAATATTTCAAACGCATGATCTTGAAATTTATTCTGATTATTATACTGCATAGAATATGCCTTACTATTACATGTATAAACATTTAAAATGTTTTACCTTTTTTTCCATGCATGTGCAGCATTATAGTTTTTTTTTTAATTTTACTCCTTTATAAGTGATTTTGAATTAGGCACTTATATTATTTTTTTTAAATAATCAACTTATAAAGTTTTTTCTATCTTAAAAATTTACTGATTCAGAGTGAACTATAAGTTGTATGCTCGTATTTATCGCAACATTCTATATTCATGCTATGATTTGTTGAAACCTAACTACTCAGTCTTAATCAGTTAATTTTTAAGATAAAAAAAGTTTATGAGAGTCAAAGTTGCATAAAAATATTATGGAGGTAATTCAAACTGTTCGGTTGTAATTCAAAAAAAAATTGTTTTACAATGCATCGGTGGAAAAAAGGTTGTACATTTGAATTTTTATAATTCGGAATGATAATAAGTCCTTTATGCAGTAAAAAAAGAACCGAATCAAATTCAAAATCATACGTTGGAACAGTACGTGTTACCTTTATCGTTGAATACACTGAACCTATATATAGTATAATAATATACTTTATTACGGTACAATGTAAAATTGTCTTCTTTCACACCTTTCGGCGGCTCCGTAAACGATCAGTGATTGCTTTCGTTTGAACAACAGAGACGCCAGGTAGGCGACCGCCGTCTGGATCGTAAAATGCGTCTGAGCCACATTACCGCACAGCTTGTTAGCGCTCATCGTCCGGTCCAGCATCGCGGGCCCCAAACAATATCTGCGTTCCTGTTATATTAATGCAGCGACGTATCATATCAAAGTAATTAATAGTTATACGCAGCAGATACCATATATACAGCACTTATAAATCCTCCCCCAGGCCTAGAGTAGAAAATCAGGATTAATAGTTTTAATTGGTAGAATGAAATACAAATTATGCGTCGTGAAAATTGAAATGCGTGATTAAAATGTAGAATGATTAAGCATTATTAGATAAGTACGTAACTTTTAAGATTGGTCTGAGAGTACCATGCAAAACATATTTTACAATGTGTGATTCATAAACAATTTCCCTAAGTTTTTATTTGATATTTGTATGAATATCTGCAGATGTTATTAATATATAATTGAATAAACCTTTTGTAACTCCTAAAGTAATTTTACAAACATTATTTCATTATTATGGTTAATAATTTGCACCGTTTGATGTTTTGAAGAACGTAATATGAAAATCATTATAAATGTATTTTAATTAACCATACAAACAAAAAAAAAAGTTTTTGTCATTATTGTGTATCATGATTTATGGAATCCCAAGAATAAAAGTTTTTTTCTGCGCAGCAATAAAAATAAATATTTGACATCGACCTAAAAACCGTTTTGAATGTTATGAATGTTAGTGAGGGAGTGTTAGCTTATGACAACTGACAAGTGTGCAGAGCGTGGCTGTTATTGCAAAATGTATTTTTTTATTTCGTTTGTGCAGCCATGTAGGAAACGTTATTTTAATTTACGACTAAACTCCCCCAGTGTGGAATTTCTCTCGGAGAAGGGATTCAGGTATTTTTCCCAACAGTGTTGTATGCCTTATGCTGGCTGATATTGGTCCGGTCGATATTGGTGGTTTTAATAAATAGTTGAAGATAATTTTCAACAGTGAACAAATGATAGTTTATTTTAAGCAAACAAGTCGTGTCGATGTGAGTGGCATGAAGGGACTCAAATTTCAGTGGCTATGATACATCTGCCTCTGCTGCACTCCGACTCCCTTATAAGTTATAAGTGATGTCTGATCCATTGTCTTGGGCCGGTGTCTTTTGGGTGTGGTCGTGGAAAGTCAATAAACACGAATAATGACTTATTATTACGTATTCGCTTTTTTTCTAAAACTTCATTGTTAAAATAATATATTCATATACGTTTTATATTATTTATAGATATTTTTAAAATATATGTATTTTAAAATGATTTTTATTGGTAGGTATTTAAAAGTGAGGCTTATCACTTATTACGCATCTCATAATAGTTGCGGCACTATAATATTATTCTATAATTATATAATATTCGATACACCTATACAACAACAGTGTATACAAATTACAAGCCCTATATATTTTATACGTGTCAAACGACTTCAATTTACTCAACTCTACTGTACTCTAACTGAAACGCTTGTTTCAAATAATATTCGAAATCTAGAGTTATGGAGTTAAATCCAATTAATTAGAACAGACTGACGTTAATCATAACTAATATGAACAAGTTTAGACTTTGACAAGTCGAAACACCACACATTTATCACCCGCAGTAGTGGGGTTTATTGTGTACTCATATCATAATAATAAGTGGAACAAAACGACTTTGGCCCCTTGATAGCTAAAACTAGTTAAATACGTATATTGTTTGATTTAAAAAACTAGTTATTAATTTAGGCATAGTCCGTTAAATTTCAATATTTGTATGATATGATAAATTCTAGGCAGGTACCAATGATGGCTTCCTAATATTCATTTTATTTATTTAGATTTCATTGATTTCAGAGTCCAAAACTACAAACACTTTATCCACCCAGACCCAACATAATACGTCAACGATTTTAATAAGTATTAAAAGGTTGAAATTTATTTTGAATGCACGCATTATATTTTTTGATTTCCTTTTTCTTACGTCAATTTTTTCATTTATTACTTCTATGTTTTCGATTTTTATAATACTTTTTGTCAATTAAAATGTTTTACATACAATGTGCATTAAATCATAGCTATACTAATGACTAATATAAAGATTTTTGAATACTAATAATAATACAAATAATTTTAGCATAGTCAAATTATTTGTATAAATGAGAGGATATTATTGGAAATTTACTATTCAAAACTTGCGTCCCTCCATTTTGAGCGATGTAGTACTCAAGGCCATAACTATAGTGAGAAGAGGAATTGTATGACCCCCCAAAATTATTTAAAACATAAATAAAAAAATATGCCCCCTAAGACTAACTGCCAATTCCTATAACAATACAACCACAATAATATTATAATTATTATCAGTACGCAATTGCTATCTGGGACTCGCTTTCAATCAGCTATAAATCTACTCAAGGGAAACGGAATTACGCATCAAAAACAGCCAGTACAAATCTGACCTCACAAACGTAAGTCATGGAAGCAGCCCCGTGATACGAGGAAGTGCACTACAATCCTCCTCTTGACGCATTAAGCCATTCACCACTAGACATAAATGAAACGAAATAAAATAAGTATCACGCTCGCTACCCATAAAGTTTGGCATTTATTACTTAAAAGATTAGAAACTTTGTTATACAATATACATACTACTATCTAATATTTATGCGATGAAATTGGCAACACGCAATACAATCATGAATTGGTATCTAAAATTTGTAGTTCAAATAAATGTTGAAATATGAATAATATAGTATACACTATACACGTACATTAGACATTATGTTAACGTAAGTACATAATATATCGAATGAATTTAACAGATAATTGAGTTTAGATTTGAACAATATATAGACTAATAAATAACAGACATTAATAATGGCATGCAATATGTAAAATAAATACATCATAATATATTTAAATTATCTATATTATGATCAATGTAACTACATCTATAGATAGTTATAAGGTTAGTCAGCTTGGAGCTCCGAAATCAAAATATTTAACTCTAACTCTTTTAGAATATAAGTACTTAATTATGGCAATTTGTAACCAAAACTTCGAAAGTTGTAAGCTATAATAGTTATACCTAAACTAATATTTTTACTATCCGAGGTGCTGCAGTAGACGTAATCCTCGCTCCCCGAAATCAAAATGTTACTCAATGTTTTTTAGAAAACTAGTACCTACACAATCAAAAAAATTTGAATAGACAGTTTATGTAGGTCAAAGCACTCAATTATCAAATTTTAGTTAAGATGTAATTTCGAGTACCTAGTTTTGGACACGAAACTTTTTTATTATGAGTGCCAGCACATGATTATAATATATAGCTAGGTATAGTTCACTATAGTTCATACGATTAGTTGATTATACGTACCTAATAAAGAGATGTAAAAATAAAAAGCAAGCACTTACATCGATTAACATATTTTAGCAGTGATTATTTGGTCTTCTGCATAATATAAAATATTTTGACTTCAGTGACCCATAACTAAGCAATAGGCTGTGAATGTGCGATTTTTAACATATCAATAATTAATATTAATGAGACATCTTAAGGACACTAACTATACATAATATAATGACTTAACTATTTAAAAACAATTGTCCATATTGTTATATTTTATAGATAGTCATATTGATGATATGGCTTATATAATAGTATGTAAGTAACGTCTTATATACACTCAACGCAAGCCATAAAAGTACTATATATGTAAATACTCGATTCGTTCTTGTATATGTAAACACTTGTTGCTCATCAGACTCCTCCTTCTCCTCTTTCTAATCCACCTGCGGTGATTGAACTCAGCCCAAGTTCCTGAGCTAGTCCTGTATGGGGGCGAATGTCTTTGGTCTCGGTAAGTCTGATTATTTATGGAATTGAGGTAGATCGGCGACTATATCAGATAATTGTGCTGCATGCCACCGTTATCGGCAAGCACTGGGTAGGTATGTACCTATATGTTGAGAGCCTGTAGGAACGACGTGACGGTCAGCATGATGGTGTTGACAGCGTTGGCTATGGGTGCTGGATGGGAACAGCTTAAAGTTAATGATGGTGGACAGCAGCTTGACCGCGGTCACCCCTTCTCGGTGACGTCGTACGTGGCATAAATAGGGCTACGCAAAAGTAAGCGAATATGGCCGCGTTCAACGCGCACTGATCATGATCAGCGGCCTGCGGCCCATCCGGTCGGCCAAGGCGGTGAACACCGGTGGCAGGTGTTTGCATTTGACGGCCACGTGTATCTGCGTGAACGTGTTTGACTCGTAGGATATTATAGCAGGCCATCATCATAAACACGGTCAGGCCATGCACGATGGCTACCTATCGAGGCACACCCAGTAGGTGAACAGCTCGGAGAAGGACTCACTAAGTCAGTGCCGTCATTAAAGTTTTTTTTTAAATTGGTACCAAAATTTAAGCACATCACTTTTTCTTCCTCATAGTAAATACACGTATTCTATGTACGTCTAGCGCATGCGTACGTGGTTAAAGGGTTTTATATATTTAAAGTTATTTCAATGAATTGGAAAGTTGTAAGTTTGAAATAGATTTTGTTATGCATTGGAATACTGCGTATCTATAAATAATAAATAAACATTTCCTGCATACGTATAATATTATATTATTGACATTATGGTTTTCGTAATATATTTTAACTTTTATGCATCGGCTAAATCTGCGAATTTGTAAATTTTATGGCGGGCCAATAAATTCAGAGAAAAAAAGCATGCTAAAGCAGACCCTGCCACCCACCCCACAAATGTCGCCCTTGCGTTTCACGTCCCCTTATTAGTTGCAACATGCACAGTTATATTAAAGCACTATAGTCACAACCTCGTCAACCATACTGCCGGTGTCACCGCCAGCCGGTCGTTCATCTGCACGCAAAAGTGTGACCACTCAGGTATGGAGGTGAACTGATATCGTCGAGATGTAGTTATCTGGTCTCCAGCAATTCCCCCGTAATCTACGACGTCCAGTCAAGTATTATGCCCACGATCGTTACGAGGACAGCTACCCTACGCACTGCTGTCTGCAATGTAACGCGTCATACGTACATTGTAATTAATAATAATTCTGATATTATTATGATATAATATATACCACTTAAAGGTTTTACCCCGACGACATAAATTCACCGGTGAGTATAAATTTATTTTTATTTTTATTTATTCATGAATATGACCATACGAGACTAGCCCAAAAAACGACGAGGTCAAAATATAAATCGAACAGGCAGATTTATGTTATATATATTATACAAATGAACGGATACATACAAGTTAGAGTGAAAAGTGTGTCATGGTTTACGGTGCGCATAAGCTGGATAATTTGGGAGTTGTCAATATAGTTACTGACAGAGAAATTGTGGTATAGGACGGACCAGGCATATGTGAGTGAGTTTAACAGGAAGGTACATTGGAAAATTGGGGCTAGAAGTGTTTATCAGTAAAGTTTGCCTATTTAAAATAAGTCACTTGTTTGCGATCAGCAACACTTGATATATTGAGGAAATGTTGGATATATATATATATATATATATACCTACATACTGTAAACTCTATATTATTTGCTTTGCGCTATCCTTAGAATTATGTACAGTACTAAAAATAATGTTTATGTACAATATGATTTGTATTTTGAAAAACGTGTTCTGACTTTCTGAGTGCTCCGAACCAAAATCGATCGCAAAACTTCGGGAACACTTTTCAGAATTTCTTGGCTACAACAGCCACCTTCGAATTCATCATTACAGCAAACCTTCAAAACAAACTACAAAAAACTTCTATAAATATGTACACAAACTTGTCATAATATCATTAGAAATAAGTTCCCGATTAAAATAATACTTATATCCCAATGGCCACACCGCCGAAGGTAATTTTATAAATACAGGTAATACAGGTTTATAAAATACAACGTATATACTTATCTTATTTTGAATTTTCTTTATACATTATTTAATATTACATAAGTAATATAATTTTTTAATAATTTAATAATTGCATTTTTATTTAAACTTGTATTATTAGGTAGGTAATCGTGGAATAAGCTAGAGTTTACTGTAATCTTAATAATATATAATAATATAATAATATTTTAATTCTTCCGATGCAGTGTATCATTTCGGTTTAGTGGAACCTACACTTTACAATTCTAAAAATGAACATTATCTCTTTATACATTATTCATATTTTATCATATTTGTATTCGAATTCTCGTTTATAATCGCGTATTCTGAGGAAATACGAAAGGAATGGAAATTATAAGTAGACATTATACAACTAGTAAAAATGTATAGAATTGTTGAATGTTTCAAAACAAATTAATATGTTCTGTTTTTATATTTTGTACACTATTTTTTATATGTACATTATTATTACTTTTTCATATACTACTACAACTGTCAAACAATAATTATTATCTATAAGGGTAATCATAACGTGAATAATACTATGAATACGTAAAGAGAATTAATAAATAAATAAACAAATTAATATTAACATTATTTTAGTTTAGTGGCCAGTGGGAGATTATTTACATTATTAGGTAGTAACTATAATATTGACTATTGATACTATAGATGACACTTCTAAACCTTAACTAATATATTATTAGCATTCAAATTTTTAATCACAGAACCGACGTACGGTTGGAATGTTGAATTAATAGAGTGTGCTCAAATAGTTTAATTTATATGAATTAAAATGTAGAGAAAACTTATTGGAAAATATGAATTGAATTATATAATATTAAAATATATCTGTATTGAAGCAATTTTATGAACATTATAGGTGTAATTAATTTCGTAAATCAGATTATGCCATTAGAAATAGTCAAAAGATCGAAATTAACCTAACAAATCATTACATTTTAAACATTTATACATAAAAAAAATGAATCTACCTATGTACATATTATATTATGCATTAAATGCATTCGGTGCTAGGTATTAGGTGTATTTGTATATAACGTAACACGTGACACTTGTCAGTAAAGGGATTATTTTATGGTTCAGATTTAATGTTTCATGTTGTATAGTCGTCAATACTCGTTGGTTTTCGCAAGTTCAAAGATAACTGATAAGAAGTCCGTCCTGATAAGTGTCTGAGCCTGACCTACGGTTGCCACTCGGTATTCTACATTCGTCCAAGCCGTCGATCTGTCCTATACATTTTGAATTCAGTTACATATGCGTGCGACAATAATGTTTATAACAATTAATAAATAGTTGAAAAACTGGACAGCGTTATATTACCAGAAAACCATAACGGTCGCAATAATTTTGTTCGACGGACTTGGACGATCATTTATCTGTAAACATTTTTTTTATTGTTCACCCAGTTATTTTTATTCATTTGCAATCAGTTTTAATCTCAAAAAAATTAGAACAAAACAAAATGATAAACAAAGGAGTCTTGAGACAATTTTTGGCCGCAACTGCAGGTAAGAAAAATCAAATTGCATCATCGGAAATAATTAATCGTTTATATAATTATACCGTCGCTCTGGCCATTATTATTTATCACGCTACAACTTTTGGACTCATTGATCGAGTCCAGTGAAATTTAAATAGACAATAACATTTTACTCAGATGGCTTTTAATAATATTATTTAAATTATTTAAACCATCACAGTCGTAAAAATGGAATATTGCATTTTTAAACATAGTTTTGTACATGAATATCTACTCAGAATCTACTTTAATTTCTATTTTAGATTCAGTTGAGTGCAGTGGCGTGTGTATTAAATAAATTGGTGTTGCTCAAATCATTTTAGGTGACCTACGACCTACCTATCATAATACTGTTATACTGAACAATAAAATTTCTTATTTTACTTCTATCAAAAAAATCCACCCATTCGTGATGAAGGTGCTGTCTGAGCAACTCTCGGACCTTACATTATATACGCCACTAGTTGGGTGATGTAGGCGATGTAGACATGTCGTCATGTATAGGTTCATATCGTCTAGCTATTATTTTCACAACCATATGCTATTTTTTTGCTTGCTTAATGGAACATTTTATACAGCCTAAGAAATGTCAAGTCTCTTGGTTCAATGTGTTTTTAATTGCAAATAAATTACTGTTAAATTTGTGGGGACAACGGACGATTCAATCTCTTTAGCTATTTAAATAAATATTTAAAATATTTAACCGTACCTACAACTATTTTCTCTTGCGTAGAATGAGGACGATATTCGAAAATATTAGTATACAATATTTTTTTTTATTCATTTTTAGTTTTTGTATTAAACATAGACGGAATTAAACAAAATTAATATTACTTTATTATTTATTATCAGATGGCGATAGTGTAGTCGAAAAATAAGGACAAAATACTGGATATAAACTTACAATTAAATGTAATATATTATAGATAGTTTATAATAAATTTAAAAAGAGGCAATTTTGAATTTAGTTATTCTTCTAAGTAGGATATCGAAGTTGTTTTCAAATATTAATATAATATAATACCAGACAATTGATTAAAACGCGTAATTATTGTTAGTTAAGAATTTAATCAAAAAAAAATTGAATACCTAAAGTCAAAAGATATTACATCTTCTTAAACTGATTAAACTGAGTTTAAGTGTTAAAATAGTTAAGTGTAACCTAACAAGGTAAACCTATATTTGCAATAAAAACACTTTATTTTTGTAATATACTTCAGGTACCTCTTTAAAACCTATTATTATTTTGTCAATTCGATATCTGGTAATTATATATTTTTTAATCAATTAAATCGAACATAGTTGAACTACTCAATTCTTGATAGTTGATAATAAAGTATTATAGTATTGTTTTTTTAAGTGAATACATCATATATTCATTATAGTTATAACTTATTTACTTATAAGTACCTATATATCCCAAAGCATGGCACTATTTAAAATAAATAATGCATGTCAATTATCCATGTACCTACTTAATCATAGGACTGAAACTGGTGGATTTGTTAATAAATCTGTTGTAAATGAATCTCTTACAATATTAATCATTATAAATTGCGTGGTGTGACTTTTGGTTTAGTTTCTACACACAACTATATAGGTATTAGTCGAATACGGGTGGACAGAATAGATCGACTCTCAGTCTATTTTATCAGTTATTATCAATATATTATAATAACAAAATATCATGTGTTTTGACGCAACATCTAATTATATATATAATAAATAGATACATAATATGTATAAGATGTATAGCAAATGCGAAATGTTAATAGGTACTTCAAAATTAGACGCATATTTTTGTCTTATATTTGCAGCTTGTTTTAATCTTAAGAGGCCCTAGACAGAACGATAAAAATAACAAATGTATACATGTATTAAGAGTAGGTACCTATTGTAATTTATAGTAATAACCTCAAGATAAGAGAATAATGATGACATAAACTTTATATAAAAAGTCCAAAGTCTTGTAAAGTAACTAAAATAATTAATTAATAATTATAATAAAATAGAATTGGCAATTTCTATAGTTAACCTATGTTTATAAATAACTATAAAGTACATTGTATAATATTCAACAAAACCATGAGATTCGATTAAGATTTTAAAATTTAAATGACAAACGTTCGTTTAATATTTTATAATTGGCCAACTAATTATTCATTTTATTTAAAAAAGTAATGAATACTTAAACTATGAAATATCTAAAACTTTTCTTGATAAGTACCTATACTACACTACAATTAACACATTTTTTTCTTATTTATATTTAAATTGAACCAAGTCATTTAATTTTGTATAATACTTAGCATTAGTAACTAATTAGTATTTTTGTTATCTTTATTATTTAGAGCAAATATTTAAAAAGCACTTATTATATACATAATACATACTATTTAGATAAGTATTAAAAAAATTGATTTAAAACTACATACACATAAAAATTATTAATTATTGATCAAATTATTCACTAATCATTATAATATAATATGCACCTAGTGTCTTTATGACTTTATTAACGAAAAACTTACCTGAAAAATTCATATAAACAAAAAAAATGCAAGGCTAGCCCGAAATTCAAATTATTTAACTTTTTATCCAAAAACTATTAATAATGAATCAATATGCCAAATAAAATCATAATTTTTACTATAACTTCTATAATTCAGCAGTTAATTACGCCCGTTCAGTATGGGCGTCATCCTCATCTACAAACATTTAAAAACCAAAATTCCGTTCAAATGGATAAGTTTAAAGGTCCCGTAGTTCAAAAAGAATAAGAAAAACTATACAGATACGAGGATACGCCTTCTACAAGATTGGATTCAAACCAAATTTTAAAATGCCCACATGAAACCCAAAAAATCTATAGAAGCATTGGCGCAAATAGACTTTGACATTTCTAAAACTATATACCAGTTTCCCCAAAAATCTAGTTTTCATGAAGAAATAACTAGGAAAATATATTTTTCTATAATTTTGTAATTAAATACCTAACCAATAAAAATTATTGAAAAAATAAAATAACTCAACATTTTTTTTGGTAGGTATACTGTAGTATTTTATTAAATACAGGCGATAAGAATATAGTTGTTTTTCCCGTAGGAAATTTGTTAAGAGAACAATATGAACCGGTCATATTCTGCCACAAATGTGTATTTATTAACTACTTCGTTATAAATATCAAATAAATCAAATATATACATTATATAATTTATTAGTTTAGAGGCTCCTCCTAAAATTTAAGCTTTTTACGCTTATAAAGATCCAATATAAAAACAAAAAATTGATGCTTACGTCGTGCTTACGTCATCGTAAATACGTTCTGTGCAATGTCGTGTTTCAGTTATTTAAAATATTGAAAAAATTATTACCAGAAACGTTAATAGTTTTTCACATTATGATTGTTCGTTAAATTTATCACCAGCGCATTATGTCGTCGACCATAATATTATAATATATAATAACATAATGACTATATTATAAATAACAATATATTACGCGTGTTGCAGGGTCACTTTCCATAATGAACGTGGGCATCATACTCGGCTGGACGTCACCGATCATGGAGGAACTGCTGGGACCAGACAGCCCGATCCCGATGACGGTTGACGAGAGCTCGTGGTTCGTATCAGTCATCGACTGGGGCCTGATTTTGGGGTCGTTGCCGTTCGGTGTGCTGGCCGACCGGTGGGGTCGCAAGCCCAGCCTACAGATCATCGGACCGATGGCGCTGGCCACGTGGGTGGCCCTGCTGTACGTCGACACGTTTCAGGGGCTGTTGGCCGTGCGGTTCGCGCAGGGCCTGCTGGCAGCCGGCGCGTACACAGTGTTGCCTGTGTACGCTGGTGAGATCGCCGGGCCGAAGATCAGAGGCGCCCTGGGCACGATGTTCCAGATAATGATGTACGTGGGCATACTGTACGTGTACGCTGCCGGCATGTACCTGGACTACACGCGGCTCACGTACGCCGCGATGGCGGGCCCGGTGGTGTTCTGCGCACTGTTCGCTGCCATACCAGAGTCCCCGCACTTTTACGTGATGAAGAACCGGCTGGCGGACGCCAAACGGGCGCTGGTCTGGCTGCGCGGCGACGACACAGGCAGCACGGTGGACGATGAGATGGACGCCGTGGTCGAGTGCATATGCAAGGAAATGCGCAACGCGTCCTTCACCGAGCTGTTCACCGACTGGGTGAGCCTCAAAGCTCTCATCATCGTGCAGGGCCTGTCCGTGTTCCGGGTGATGGCCGGCGTCACCGCGCTCATATCGTATGCGTCCATAACGTTCGCCGAGATGCACGTGGCCGTCAACGCCAACAAGCTGTCGCTGGTGTTCGCATGCTCGGTGCTGTTCTCGGCGCTGCCGTCCACCGTGCTGGCCGACCGGGTGGGCCGCCGGCCACTAATGATTCTGTCGTGCGCGTCATGCTTTGCGTTCGACACGGCCATATTCGCGTACTTTTACGTGGACAGGTGCACCGCGTACGACGTAACCGATTACGGGTGGCTGTGCGTGTTGGCCGTCGGTGGGCTGTCCGTCGCTCACACGCTCGGCCTTGGCTCGCTGCTGTCCACCATTAACTGCGAGCTGTTCCCGTCCAACACCCGGTCCATAGCCAACGCGGTCAACACCATCACGCTGACTGTCGCGTCGTTCCTGGCCCTCAAGATTTACCCCGTGCTGGCCGACGACGGTGGCATGTACCGCAACTATCTGATATCGTCGCTGTTCAGCCTCGCGTCCATAATTAGCTGCTACCTGTGGCTTCCCGAGACCAAGGGCAAGACTTTCGCCGCCATACAGGCCCAGCTCAGGAAGACGGACGATTTGGTCTGAGCGAATGCACGAGATCGAGTTCAGCCGCTGCTGGTGGAGGTGGATGTGGGTGAGCGGTGACCAGTCGGTTTGTACGAGTACGAGACGAGCCACCCTCGCAGTATTTTTACGACTTTCTATTTGCGTCAAGTGGGTAGAGCGGTATACATAGGTACATATTATTATGTACAATATATTATTATAATAGTCATGGTGGAACGATCTACCCCAGGAGAAGGACTCCCTCTGCAGCGTTTATATTGTTTGCAACGGTCGCGATGGGTGCATTTGACCGAAAATACTGCAGGTCATCGTTTGTTAGAAATATCGTTTGCTTGTCATTAAACTCAATGGATAAGAGTGATTTTTTTGTTGAAACCTTGTGTTTATCAATTTTGTTACAAGCAAATAAGTATTCCAGTTTTCAAAAACGTCACATAGATTGTAAAAAATAATTTTTCTTTTATACAACATTATTGTTTATAGTTACTGATATTTTACACTTGTATACTGTATATTTTTAAATAACGATAAATAATTATGTAAATATTCCTATATGGAAATTTTAATAATAATTGTAAATAATACGATGTATATCAATATCAATCGATTTTTCTTTATTTTAAATATTGAATTTACATGATATCTTATTTACATTCAAGTACCTATTTGTATTATAATTTAAAGTAAAAACATTTTACATAGATACGTAATTTCTTCTTTACTAATTGGGGTCCTTAGAACAGTTATTGAGTACCCCACGAATTACAAGTGTTTGTGTATGTAACCCATATAATCATAATTACCTTTATCATAACATGAAATAATTATATAAAATTTGCTATCTACACATTTTTTTGCTGAGAGTTATTACTATTTTTTCCTCAGATAAGAGTATACTGTAATTATGTTTTATTCGAGTAGAAAATTGCTATTCTGATAAAAATAAGATTATTATATTTTTTTTCAAAAACAAAGTACACTGATGTCTGCTGATTAATGATTTCTGATAAAAAAAGGTTAATGACCCAATAGTTAGCTATTACTTATTAATTATTATTAAGGTTATATAAATGGTTACATATTAGATACTGTTTTATATACTAGGTAACTTAAACTTAAAATTCTAATTTTCACAGTAAACTTTTGTATTGATAACACTATTTTTTGCAAATTATTTGTCAACCTTTATCTTTGGAGTATTTTGGGAGGATTTTCCTTGTTTTCTCTATATTTATTATTTTTCAGTTATATATTCTCACGTAGAATATTTTCTATGAATATGTTGACAAAAAATGGAACCAAAAGTCTATTGTTTGTGGATTATAATTTATAAACATTTTAAACGTATGGATAAGATCTGTAAATAATCAATACGTTTGTACGTACATCGATAGATTGCGGTAATTTATCTAATTTCCTTTCATTTCTCGGCTTATCTAAGTTATCAATGCATAATAAATCATAAATGAATACATGCTATTAGCATGGTTGGTGAAAAATAAGTGTCTTCGTAAAAAATAAAATAATAAAATCACGTTATCGTAGTACCTACATATACCTACATTTTATAACTATAAGCTTCAATATATTGAAACATTTAATTTGAAGATTATTCCTTCTTGAGAGTATGTGTAATATATTAGACATTAGTACTATATTCGTATTTTAGTTTACCTTTATAAGCATATAACATTAATTAACTTTTTATCATTTCAAAAATACCATATAATAATTAAAATCAAATTGTTCAACAAGTTAATTGTGAATCTATATACAGTTATTACATTATACTTTACACCTGAATACCTGATAAATACATTTATTTTTCGAGTATTAGCTAAACTTGTATTATGTTAGTATATTACATTATATTCTTAAATATACCTTGGTATCGGCTATATTTAACTAATGACTAATAATTATTTATTACATTCCGACTTTTAAGTACACAAACTATAACAAATAATAAATAGTAAACTGTCACTTTGTATAGTCTATTGTGTAAAATACATAACGCGGATATTTATTTGTACGGTCAGGTAAAAATATACATTGCAGAACGCTTTGTAGTTCACACTATTTTATACGTTTTAATTTTAATTTTTTTTCATTATTTATTTACAATAGTAACAACAGGCACTATAAGAATATGAGTTATATAAAAAGAAAACGTGAACAATTTGAATGAAGAACCCATTGATGACACTTTCGTATTTTATTGTCTATTGCATACATAAAGTATACATTGTAAATACAAATTATATACCTAAGAAGTAATTAAATATTATGTCAAACGACAAACTTATAAATTCAATTAAAGATGTTAGAAAATATAGTATATTACAAGTCAAAATAAAAATTTCATACTGTAAAATGTATGGAATTTAAAAATTCTAAATTTGTTATTTCCTTTTAGATTTAGAGCGTAACGGTATTTGATATTTTTTCATCAACATTTAGGGTAGTGAAAATTTCTCTGATTTTTGACATCAGCATCTTTTCTGATAGAAAAGTGAATGTAGTTGGTGCATTCAATATTGAAAATTCTTAATAGTTGTTGAAAAACCAAAATAATGAAGAAATAATGGGGTTTTTTTCATAAAACAATTTTTTGATAAAATTGATATTATTTATTTGGTGTAACTCTAAAACGAATAACCGTATAGATATGTACTAGACATTTTCACCAAATATTTATAATAGCATTTTCCGTTAATAGTAAAATATTAGATCAACATTTTTCGACTCTTTTTGAGCCGTTTAAAGTCATACAATTTTTTTAAATTTTGTAAACTTTTTTAAATGTTTGCAGATGAAAACTTTCACTTAGTATGAAAAGCGTGAAAACTTAATGCAAACGTCCTCTTAAGTTACTCCAATAGCAGTTCAAAAATATTAAAGATACATAAGCACAATTATTTTGTATATGCATTTAAAATTTAAATTTTTGCAAAATTCATCCAAATCCCGAAAATTTAGAATTATTTTTCAGTTAGAAATTAATAAAAATGTTCGATTTTATAGCTAGCATAAAAAATTTTGATTCCCAACAAGTTTTTTGACCTATATCAACAAAAAAAAACGTTCACCGGATAGAATCATAAATAATTTATGAGTGTTTGATTTTAAATTGTTTACGATATATTGATATTTAACCGTTTTTAATTATTACATTTGATTATTTATAAATGTATACTAGGATGACAAATCGTCTCCGATCAGAATCATTTTTGATATGCAATGATTTGTCACTGAATACAAATCTAACACATCCATTACAATGACATAGGTACTCGACAACAACTATATACTGTACAGCGTAGCGGTACTCACTGTCCACCTTGTTTTGTTGCTGGTTACATGGATGTAATTGTTTGTTATTGTCAAAAGCTTTGGATTTTTCTCTCTTATAAAGTCTGTTGCCACATTCATACAATTGTATGGCTCACAAAATTGTCTAAAAATTAAAACTAGCTATTCTTACTAATTAATTGAACGAACTATTCCACCCTTCACCAAAATTACTCGTTCGATGAAAATTTTAACATTGTTTGAATTCTTACATAGTTACATTCCCAATAAAAGGAGGGTACTGTACGTTGTTGTTATTGTCACTATAATATAAGTTCAGACAAAGTATGAAGTAAAAGGTAGTAACTCTTGAGAAATGTTGTGGGTGTACAATGTACACTGTACATAATACATAAGACTAACGTATATCGTTCAAATGTTGTCGTGATATTGTATACTATATAAACTATCTATAACAAGTTTTGGTCTTAATTTAGCGGAATTTGTTATTGCATTCTTGCGATGTGACAGTCGTCGTCTTGGTGAAATGCATTTCAACGATAAACGCAAACGATAATTTGATTAATTTCGATATCGCGCTTGGGAAATATATATATTATGTATAAATGTATAAAATTATTATCGGTAGGTATAATAACTCACAAGCCACGATTCTCCCCTTTTTGGTATGTAAGATACTTTACCAAATAATATTTAAACTTAGTAAAATGTTTAATAAAATTGATCATGAATTCAGACTTGTTTATATTATATATGTATTCTTTATACATATAATATTATGTAATAGGTATGTATAATATACATTGTATATAATAGTACAAAGTGTCCGCATTTTGCACTTTTAATGCTGATCTGTACAAAGTGACTTAGAACAATTATAAATACCTACATTATACACAAATAGCAAAACAATATTTTTTAGAAAATTATTTAACTTGTATTGAACTACGTATTTCTAGATAAGGATGGTACATTAAATTTATATAATCTTAGTCAAAATGTAACTAAAAGTTTAAAACTACCAACTCTAATTAACCTATATTAATAATGTATTTATAAACATGAAAGTGCATGAGCAGATATTCAAATATTAAGTTGTATACTATTATAGCACTATGTTATCTATAAGTAATGCAAATAAATCAAAATAACTTTAAGATATCTACAGCAAACAATCTTTTACCCCCCATTTTTTTAGAATAAATTATTAATTTGTATTTTTTATAGTTTTATGTTATGTTTAAATACCTGTAAAATCAATAAATGTTTCTGAAACAGTGGAATTTTTTTTAAAAACTCCGATTTTTCTTTCGGATAAATGTGTATAAAATAAGGCAATAAATGATCCATTTTAAATGTTTCGGGAATTAAATCTTCAGAATTCTTCATTTGAGTTAGTCCTGATTTGCTTAATACAGTTAATACGTTCTCTGTGCTTTAAATAAAAATGAATAAATGTTAATACAAAATATGTACCTAACTTTAAAATTTAACATTATATACAACACTATATAACATGATGTTGATGTATAACAATATATTATATATATATTAACTATTATTATAGTCACCTGGTCAAGAATGTATTTATCCAACAACTAATAACAGTTTCCGAAGACTTTTTGAATCGTTCATTACGCAAATGTCTTGGCAACATATCAGACAGTGATAAGGCACAATGTTTTATTCGAAATTTCGAAAAAGATGCGGCCAATTGTATTTTTATCTCTTTTAGAATATCAGCTATTTCAATCAATTGCAATGTATTGAAACTCAATATCTCCTTTTCGTCTAATTTTCTTGGTTTAAATTTATTCCGGTAATAATCAAAAGACATCAGCCATACAAGAAGAGTCATCTTGGAGTACTTATGAAAATTAAAATATATTAATAAGTGTGTTACAGTTATAAATAGAAACAAACAATCTTACGTTTGGGTAGATGTTTTCAAAATCAATATTATTTAAAATCTCGTTGATAATGGTTCTATCTAAAAAAAAAATGACCTAACAATTATAACATATTTAAGAATTAAGATTATTTGAAATTTTTATAATTCTAAAAAACTAAAAGTTACGTCCAAAGAGAAATAAGGGGCTGTTTCTTTGTTTTGTAGTGTGGACAAAGATATTAATTTTCCTCTATTTTAAGCTCTAATTTATTTTATAACTATATAGCATTTTTAAGAGCATTATGCTCGAATATTACTTCAAGCTTGAATTTATTCTCCTGTGTGCGTTCATGTAATTAATATTTAGTCGTTTATATTGTATAAGTATACATATAAAGTTATACAAATTATAGTATAAATAATATTAATTTATGTCTATTGCCCGGACTATTGGTATATTTTTCCTAATTTTACAATTCTACAAAACTTCAAGGATAGCTGCTATATGAAGTGTTAACATAAATACATTTATTATTGATTAATTATTCTAGGAGACAATGGGACATCACATCATTCATCGACATGGGCGTTCTCACGGGGGGGGGGAGGGGATAGATCCCCCCCCCAAGGATCTTTATTTTCTTACATTTAAGTAATACACGTTGACGTTTTGTCTACTTTTGATATTATATGTTTGTGAATTGTGACTAGTTATTATTATTTTTTTTTTTTTATATATTTTTTCTTTATCGTGATTATTGATTTATTATGATATTATGATAATAATAACAACACAGTAATAACAACTTACAAACATATTATGTTAACCGAAGTGTGGTTCGTTATATTATGTGAAATCATTTTTCGGCTGGTTATTTACACAGACTTAATCTATATCGACTATATCTATTGTCTGTGGTTATTTACAATTTGTTATCATAAACGTTTTCGTATTTTTTCAATTAAAGAGTGACAACTCACAATTGTGTTCTGAAGTTTTGTTCTATTCTATTTATTGTACGAATCTTGTTTGATTTATTAAAATGAAAAGAAATAGTAGTAGTATTTTAAATTTTTCTCGAAAAAAAAAGCTGTCGATTCTACTTCTACTATTTTCTAGGACTAGTATAGGACCGTCTTAATGGACTAACATTATTGGCCATTCATAAAGATATAAAGATGTGCCTGTTGATTCAGAAAAAGTTCTTGACATTATGTCCGAAAAATCAAGAAAAATCAATATTTTAATATGAATTAAATAAAAAGTAAAATAAAATATCCTATAAATATTCTATAAATTGACTAGTTACAGAAGTTCAAGTAGTTAGTTGTATAAAACGGTAAAGAGAATGGATAGAGATCATGGACTGAGAGTTGAAAGTTGAAAGTATTTTAAATATTGTGTTTTTAAATTAAAGTAAATTTTAAGAAAACCCCCCCCCCCCCATAGGAAATTCCTGAGAACCCCACTGTACATCGGTCATCTCTCATTACATTTTATGTCACAATCGGTAAGACATTTTTTTTAAGGACTATTATGTACACTGCAATAACAATAATATGCTTAAAACTTCAAGTATGAAAGAATATACCAGATAATATTATTATAGGTATCTATGCACAAAATAACTACTATAAAACAAATTTTGACCGGTCTTAATTTTTTCTAAGAAGTGACAAATAAAACCACTAATGCATTAAATGCACATACCTGATTATAACGACTAGAGCACGGATTTTTATACATCAACAATGTCAAAATATTCCTTATAATACGTAATTACAATCGTTAAAATATACAAGAAATATACAAGAAAAAAACTTTAAATTGTGTAATACGGTAAAATATGTATTATTCAATTTTATGCTTGGCAAAATATTATTTTAAACAATAAATTTTGAATTTTGGCAAAATAAACAGAAATATGCCATTAAATATGCAGTAATATGAAAAAAAAAATCAAGGTCAGCTTCACACTATTATAATTCGTTACTGACGAAAATACCAAAAATGTGAAAATGAAAAATATGCAATTGCGTAAAAATCCACGGTCTAACAATAACTATAAGACGTAATTAATTCTACGATATTTTGCAATTTCATCAATTTTTTTTTTATAGCAAATGTGGCATTCATCCTTCACACTCAAGCTTATTTTATAGGTACCAATAAGGTCCCGGGTAACTAGGTACGAATTTAATATAAGTTATAACAATAAGATCTTTAATAAATTAAACTAAATTTATAGTTATGTACACAATATACAGCCCAGTAATGTTTATTCATAATATTAATTCTTTTTTTGGTAGTTTTTTGAAAAAAAAAAGAGTATTTTATAAATTGCTTATGATTAAAATATCTAATATCTATTAATCACATCGATATATGACAGAAATCATAGATAAAAAATAAATATAGCTTTACCCTTACATCTAAATACTTCAAATATTATGTCATACACCCTCCTCATCTGATTGTCAGAAGCAAATTTTATACCATGTTTCTTAGGATTTTTTGCACTTAGAACTTTAGCCGCAAGCACCACCTCACGGTTTGTCCAGAGCTCAGTATTTCGGTCGAACTCCTCGACGACTATTTCTTTTTCAAATTCCAATATGTAATCCTCATCTAATAATTTGTCGATTTCTTTTGGTGATTTATGAAACGCAGTTTCAAATAAATACCCAACTTTTAAGGACGATGCCATTGAAACTGGATCATCTATCCTAATAATTATATGTAAATATTACACATTGTAATTATAAACATTAATATATATTGAAATATTAAATTATTATAATAGCCTAATTTGGCCGGTTTTTCCAACAAATAATGAAATATTACATGAAAGTGAAAGAATCTGCAACATTAAGGTATGCTTCAGTATTTAAATTATTTGAAAATATATAAAAAAAAAAGCTTTTTAAATATATCAACTCTCAAAAACTACCAACTAAAATAAATAACTAAATATACCATCTAGCTAATTTGTTACCAAGAATGACATCTACGAAGAAATTCTAAGATAGTAAGACGACAATCTATATTATACAAATATAATAAACAGCTCTTCACAAAACATCCATATTATAAGTTAATCATAATACTTATTGTTTTGTCTCATATAAACTTATTAAATTCTATATAATTAATTACTTCTAAGTTTGTTTTCTGTGTAATATATAATTACACTTTACAAGATATTCAGTTAACATTAAAAACAATTACCTATCTCTTATTTATATTTTTCTTCCAATAAATGTAAATCTTTAATAGGGAATATTAATTGACAATTATTGAATGCCTAATCTATCTTTTGGATAAGGTTCCGTTTAACAAATAAAAAGAAATATAATATTATAATTTATAAGTATAGGTACGACGATTAAATAGCCAATTAAAACATAACATGGTTTTATACATAACTATATTCAAATGTGAATTTAGTAAACAATTAATTAATTTTGTTTTATATAAACTTGTATTTGTATTTTTATTTTTGTTTTGTTGATTAATTTTTGTAAATATTTTTCATATCATTTAAAAAGGGTTATTAAGGAATAAGGGGTGTGGGGCATAGCCCCCAAGGTTTAATAAGTCATGGGGACGCTCTTTTTTTAAAAGTAAACAGAGTCCCTCTACTTTAATTTTTACAAGTCGAGCACTGATAATATGAAATAAATTTGTATTGTGTATTATCTAGAAAATAACACCAATAATAATCATAATATGGCATATCAACAATGCACCAACTACGAAGCTATATATCCAGAATAAATTAAACTTACATATTTTCTTGCTTGCTCATGTCTCTTTGTTTTTCTACCAATTTTTTATAAGTACTCAACTGCCAATCTGGATCACTGGGTAACGTTATTTTCAAATAATCCAAATTCGTGTACACTCTGTCAAGTTTCAGTATTCTATTCACATCAGCCATATTTGATTTTGTAATTGAAGCACTTTATATCTAAAATTATTTAAACATTTGAATAGGATAAACTTTTGAACATTTAAAAAAAAATTATTTACAACACTTTTATGATTCAACGAATTCCCTAACAATAAAATAACCACATTTTCCACTAGGTACGTTTTATGTGTACGAATCCGACATTTAAATCATCCCAAATAAAAGGCAACACATATAAACTGGGTCAACTGTTGATATTATTCCGACACTGGCAATTTGGAATTGACTGAGAATCACAGAATGTTCGCATGTCTAACTCCATTTTTGATACGCACGTATGGTAATAGATTGCCTAAAACACACTCGTGTTCCATTTATGGAATAATTTGATTTGTTATATAGCACGAGAAATAGGTTCGTGTTGAATTTAAAGTTAAAGTGCTACAAGGTAGGTAATAGATTATCGTAATGATATTGCGTTTAAGAAGGATGTAACCAGAGGTTAGGTACATAAAATAAAAATCATATTACATACTGCACGATTATATCAGACAATGAAAATTCTGAAATAAAGAGTAAATAAAAATTGATATATTGTTTTAGCCTATGGCACGGTGAACAGTAAAGAATAATTTTTGATTTATATTGAAGTAATGTAATTTTGAACTTAAGTGTTTTAATGTACCTACTTTAAAGCCTATTAAATATAAATATAGGTTACCTACATTCTATCGATTGGATATTTTATACAAGTTATTACACTTAAAGGATTCACTATTACTCTCTATATGTCGAGGTTTCAAAAATACCTGGCTTTGTATATTGTATATATTATAATACATACGAATAACAGAAAAAATGTTATTTAGGTTTATACTTATATTGTATAAACATACATATGGGTAGTTTTATGTTCCTATATACCTATACCTACTTTAAAGATTTATTTATAATTTAAAAATCCAAGGTTTTACAAGTGTTCTTAATTATTTCCATCAGAGTAGGTGTACCTAACAAAGAGCTTAAAAATTATTAATTTTGTATACATAGATGCTGGATCACCTAATTTTATAAAAAAAAATTATAATTATAATTTACGTTTTAGTAAATGTAACACTTTCTGGTAATATATCGACGAAGGTGTCTTATATATAAGGCCTAAACATGCGTATTACATAATAGATGATAGTGTGATACTAACATTAGCTATAATACCTCAGATTAACATTTAAACTGTACAATTGTTCATGTTAATCTATTGTGCTAACACTAGCTGATAGCATATTATTTACAGTGACAGGTTATAATATACAGACGATGCGACACTAGAATATACTAAATTAACGTCATTCAGAGACATTTAATAAGTCGTACCGTCGTGGTAAATGGTAATATAAAGGTAGTTTTTCTTTTTCAAATACCGGAACTTGTAATAATCAACCTCACAAGTTGTTGAAGAGGTTGGTAGCATGAGCATGCTCAAGTGTGGGGGGGGGCGTCCTGGATCCCCTCGTGGACACTGTACAAATATGATATATTATGATGTACTTACATACAGTGACGTGCTCAGCAGGTAGGCCTGGTAGGCCCCGGACCGGACCCGGGCCTACCCTGTTTTTAAATAGCTATTATTAATATCTTTTACATCATTAACTGTATCTATATAAATTAAAATAATTATAACCGGGCCTGTCCTACATTTTGATCCTGGGCACACCTCTGCTTACATATAATTATATCGGAAACCGATGTATTACAATTTACAACGAGTGGCTATACCATAAAAACTAATTATTTCCGGAAATTAATATTGCACCATCGTTCTTTACTGGTTGTAATACATATGTTTCCAAAAAAAAAATTGAAAAATTCGAGTGGGTGCTAAACTTGATTATAATAATCATTAATTATATATACGTATAAATCGCTAAATTTATCAAATATTTTGTTTGAAAACAAATTTCAAACCACCTCCTCCCCCCAAATCAATATGAGACCTTCCATAACCTAATACGCATTAGTCATTAGTGCGAAATTCGATAAACTTTAAACTCTCCTTTTATTTCTACCGCCATACGGTTGGCTAAACATTGAAAAACAACAGATAATTATGTTAAAAAATTATTACGAACATTAACGGCTCTTGTTATCATGTAAATATAAAATATTATATGACTTTTAATTTTTCTTGTTATAATTTGTTTTCAATATAGTTTGGTTTTATAAATCGTAATTATTACGACCATTCAGGTACGGCTTTTAATGTGTATTGGTAGGTATATTGTAATATTTTTAGATGCCTAATAGTTATAGTATTTTACTAGCTGATCCCGTGCACTTCGCTGCCCGTAAAATATTACAACTCTTAAAAAAATTGTGATTATTTAACTCATTTTTTACGTAACTCGCTGCAGTAAGTGCAACTCACCAACCCTGGTAGGCAATCCCACTACCTACGTCGGATCGCGGACAACGCTGATGAGCGGCTATAATATGACGTGTAAATATTCGATTTAATGCATGCTTGTTCCTGATCTGCCCAAATAACCAATGGCAACCAATAGTAAATAAATACTAATTTATACTAATTATTTCTCATATAACCAATAGCAACAATTTATAAACAAAAAATGTCTATCGTAAATCTCAAAATCCCTGTTTGAGCACCTTCCCGGGTTGGGCCTACCGGGTTCATTTGTAAATCTAAACCATTCACGGACCGCTTAAGCACACACAAAAAATTTCATAAAAATCGGTCCAGCCGTTATCGAGTTTTAGCGAGACTAACGAAGAGTAATTCATTTATATATATATAGATGTAATACATACAACAAAGACCAAAAAATGCTACATTCTTATTCTAATGATTACATTTATCTATTAGAATATAAGGTCAAGGTAAAAAGGTGAAACACATTGAAAAAAAAATGCAAAAGTATTTGTATTTGTAATTGAATACTTTTTAAAAGTATCTTTTACACGATTGGCTAAAACGCAAAGTAGGTATACCCTTCAGTATACTGAATGTTTCCTTCCAGATATTACATTTGGACCAATATTGTTCACTGTTGATAAGTTATGCAGCTCATTATATGTATTATTTTTTACCCTGCTATTTAATTTTATTATTGTGACTCTCTTATCGCTGAGCCCCCCTGTATTGGAAGATCAATAATATTGTCTCACAGAAAGTCACGTTGCGTAATGAGAAATGTAAAATTAAAAACTATTTTGGGTTAACACTATAGAGTCTGAAAACATTTTGGTATACCTTCATATTATTATACTCCAAATTATAATTTAGCACAGATAATAATATATATATCTCGAGTTCACTGAAGGGATTTAATTGTGTCGACTTCGTCTAGTGCTAAATGAGAATACACCAATACACGTCAATTTATCGTCTATGCCTATCAGATACTCATTTTATAATTATATTAAATAAGGGCATCGATGGGGTCAGTGTAACAGTGAATCGTTTAGCTTATTTTCAAATAAACTATATTGTATCAATTTGAATACATTCAAATGTTTTTAACATAATATTAAAGTTGGTACTTGAGGTTCATGGCAAATAATTTTGATTTTATGGTAGGTATACTTTGAGTGATATCTACCGGTATTACAATGGACGTAAGGCGTTAGACGATAAGTAACATCTGTAACTTATTCAAATAAAATGTTATAATATATACGAGTACATACATTACAATATGTTGCTCCGCTATACAGTAGGTTACAAGTGGGTCACTGTTTAATGGATGGTATTAAATTTGAATTCAATGATATAATAGCATTGTCAGTTGTCACCATACGAAAAAAGATTCTGAGCTGAAACAGTTTGTAAGTGTGGATATTTTATATTATATTAAATTTGAATTCAATGATATAATAGCATTGTCAGTTGTCACCATACGAAAAAAGATTCTGAGCTGAAACAGTTTGTAAGTGTGGATATTTTATATTATATTAAAAAGGTTATTACTTATTAATAATACTGTAGACGATAAGTTGAATTAACATTTATTACATTTTCAAGCTTTTTGATCTAACGAATAAAATGTAAATGACATTTTTAGAAAAAAAAAACTAAAAATATTGGAAGCAGAATATGTCCGTAAACAGCTCAAAATGAGTCGAAATATTTTGAAAATTATATCAAATATAGGAACTGATAAAATAAACATAATATGATGCAAATTACAAGTGTCTACAGTAATTAGTTTTTGCATTACAACAAAATAAGAAAATCGCTAGGTACATGAGAAATCGATTGAATATCCATTCTTGGAAAATTTTGAACTTCAAATGTTCATAAAAATTTAATTTGACTTTTGAGAAGACATTTTTTTTTTTGAAAAAGGTAGGAAATGTATGAGAAATCTTTAACTAAATTTTCAAATCTTAAATTTAAAAAGAAAAATAGATCGATATTTGATGTCTTGATGATATATAGTGGACTGCATTATAGTAAAAAGTACAAATTAAATAGAACTCGAGTTTTTCATGTGCCGTGTTTTAACGGACTACTATTCGGTAATGAAAAGTATAATTACATATAATAATTGGAAGTTCTAAATAGCATTTGTCATGCTCATGCATAGGTATTAGGAACCAATTAAATACACTACCTCCATGGCTATACACAGTGCCACAGTGGCCATATTTAGAAACCATGATGCACAGCATAATATATTACTGATCAGTACCTACCCACCCTTTATCCCATTAATATTATATATTAATATAATATATATAATATATATATATATATATAATTGGCTGTAAATAATTTAATTTTTATATTCTGTCATTGGTAAAAAATAATGTACCCAACCACCCCACCCCAAAAAAAAAATATCCACTATGACGCCTAGGAGTCAAAAACCCCGTTCATTACGCCATTGGGTATACATATTATTATATTATACTCATTATGGTTTTCATAATATACATAATTAAATTCAACATCTTAATTGTATTGAAATACAATGATTATATTTAAAATTTGTAAAACTAATATTCAAAATATCATAAAATAATAGGCTCAAAAAACAAATTTTAATTTTTAGGCCGTTATAATAGTTACTTATTTATTTCACGTACCACAAATAAACCAAATTAATCAGTGTGCCATCCATTTTACTGATTTTTTAATAGTTTTTAAAAATGTGTAAGTTTGTGTTAAAAAAAGCTTTTTACAAAATGACATAGTTTTTTAAAGAACAGATGAAAGTTGATAAAAAAAAAAAAAATTACAAGTAGAGAACATAGAGATCTAGGTAACTCAAAGGAGGTAGAATGAATGAATATAATATTATGTTCTTCCTAATTTTTTATAAAGGATATTAAGTATACTATTTTTTAGCATGATACCTAACATTAAAATTTAAATTTAAAATGTTTGGCTAAGTTGTGTATTTTTTATTCGAGTGTATAATAAGCAGAGACAAATAGATAACAATTACTGTTGTGCTGAAAAACTAATAAAATTTTTTTTAATTCTGCAGTTTTATAATTTTTTTTATATAATAAAATATTGTACTTACAAACATTTAAGCCACGTGAGGCAAACAGCCTTAATTCAATTATATAAGACAATAAAAAAATGTCTTGTTTGAAATAGGTGTGCTGCTAGAACTAAACAAATGAGAAATCTAAATGATTAAGATGTTTCAAATGTTTAAATTATTTTTAAAGACAATCTAATTTTCTTCTTTTAAAATAATTATATTTTTACAATATGTACATGTCATTTATTTATATATAATATACAAAAATATACATAAAATGATCTGCCGATTTATTAATTGATTCGTTAAAGGTACTTTTTTTTATAAAGAAACATTAGTGTTTGGTAACATAATCTTAACAAATAAAGAACAATCATCACAAGGAAATAATAAAGGTTCTGTCTGATCAACTATTGACTGAGGTACTAAAAACATGCCTCCACAACGGCATCTGTAGGAAAATGTTTCTTCTGCTTCATTATTTTCTAAATCACTAATATTTAGAGTTTCAAAGATTGTTACTTCTGTATCAATATCACATTGTTCAATTTGCTCATCATAAGTTTTTTTCAATTCGGAATCTTTAAGAATACTCCATGCTTTATTCAATTCGGCACAAGCAGCTGTTGAAGATGATAAATTACTTTTATCTGGATGAAGCTTAACAAGTAATTTTCTATAATTATCTTTTAATGTTTCAAAAGGTGTAGTTTTATCACAACCTAATATTTCATACAAATTTCTTTTAACCTGAAAACAAAAATACTTTTAATTCAAATATACATTTCCATATGTATTATGTTGATTTAATATGGTTTTAAAAATAATAATAAAGATTATAAAATAGTAGATGTCAGGATAAAATTAAGTTTAACAAAGTATCAGTGTTTTATTTACCTCAATGTTTTCATAATTCTGAACTACTCGTCTAAATGTTACAGAAATTCTAGTTCCACGACAGATAATATCGGGACCATCTGTTGTGTTAATCATATCAAATTTTCTAGGTGTTATGCCATGAGTCCAATCAAACCTTGATTCACCAGACATAATTAAAAGAGATTTTGACTTTAGCAAAATATTACTATGATAATTTCCTTTCCTAAATTCCATGATAATATCAGAATTCAATGACAGAGACAAAATATACTCGTCGAAAACTCCATGAGTATCTATATGACTTGGAATTCCTGAAAAATAAAGAAATACATTTAATTACATACAAGCTAGTCCATACGATTGTTTGCCAAAGCACAAAAGAATAAGTACACATAAACCCAAATAGATTGTTCTTTACGGAAACTACAGTCAAAAAACTACTTAATGTTAAAATATAAAACTACTGTCAACTCGTTACCATGAAATATAAAAGGTATGGTTTTCTCATATACTCATTTAATACGCTTATTTGTAGTACTTATTCAAAAATAAACTAGATAATCTGCAGTTTATGATTAATTATGTATTTTAGTAATTTATTATTGTAGTTTAAAGTATTTTAAAAGTTATAATATAGAAGACTTTTATATCACATTAAATGATAAACACAAAAAAATCTAAGAAACACCCAATTTCAGTTGTTTATTATATCTGAGATAACCAAAAAATAGTGGCAAAGTGTGAATCTAGGTTGTAGAGACATTGAAAAATAAAATCAAGTATAATGACAATATTATACTAATTTATTTTAGACAATAAAAAAACAAACTGTTAATTAAAGACCAACCATGATAACGTATTTGTGGCAGTCATAGATGTAACAATGATGATTATTGAAAATAAAGTAAAACCAAAATATGAACAGCAAGACGCGTCTCATAGCTCAAAAATGAACCTCACTCACTTTTCAATTCCCCCTGCACACGGATAAAGAGTTAATGAGACATCATCTCATATTTATTTATTTTTATAATAAACTAATACTGTATTGTATGTTAACTGGAATAAACCATCACACAGGCACCGCAGGTCTGAATGCGGTCATATGGGGTCTGCAATTATCTATCCTAAGAATACTATAAAGGTAAAACAAAAACAAAAGATTTAGACAAATATTGGTATAAATATATATAATAATATACTATTATTATGACATTCTAATTTATTTGTAAAAAAAATATTTAATTCAATTTATTATTTAAATTATTTGTCCGTATTCTAAGTGGGTCTAAGTGACATCTTAATGTCTCTTGTGACACTTAGCCACTTCCAAAACAAACAATTTTAAGTATTAAGAGTTATAACTCGTAACTACCTATTTTAAATTTTAATACAAGATATTCTACGGAATTTTTAGTAGGTAATTTATGTTTTTTGAATATTTTTACCTTGTCCAGGTAAATATTTATTGACAGTTATTTGATTGGGATGCCATTTTAAATGCAAATAAATAGCATTTAAAATAAATTCAAATTCTTTAGGAATTGGATCACATGAATCATATCGAACTCCATTATTGTCATAATCAAATTCATATCCATAATGTTTTACTTGACGATGCTTCATTGAACCTACAAATTAAACTTAATTAAATAACTGTTTTTACAAACTTTATATACCTAATAAAAAAAAATTTACTTGATTCAGACCAATGTTTTTTTAAATATTGTAACATAAATTTTTCTTCTTTTTCTGTAATGAAATTGTCAATAATTTCTAATCCAGAAGGGGATGAAGTTGACATTTCTACTAATTTTGGGACTGTAATGAAAAATATAATTACATAAAAACATATTATCTTTAATATATTAATAAAAATTACCTGAGACAGTATAAATTAAATAAAACAATTTTTGTTCAGGAAGACTATTGACTTTCCAATTAACTTTGTCCCATGCACTTATTGCTTCCTGTATACTGGTGTAGCAAATAAAACAATATGATTTATGAGGTAACATTATGATGCGCTCTACTTGACCATATTGAGAAAAAACTTGTAAAACATCCTTTCTACTTAAACCATTCACCAAACCATAATTACACACCATTAAATTCTAAAACAAATAATTTTATAAGTCAATAGGTATCTGTTTATTTTATTTTAAAAATTGATAAATTTAATTATTTAAATTTATCAACCAAACCTTGGTTAGGATATAGAATGGGTATGGGTTTGGATAATTTATGCATGTATTTTATGTTCAGTCTTTTAAATAATACTAATAAACAGCAAAATAAATATTAATTTATTTTCAATATCGATGGAGAATAGGTTGAAATAGTATCTTTGGAAGTGTGTTATATATTTGTTTTAATGTTTGAAGCATAAAGCAATGATGTGCGATTGAGAAGTGGTTGTTAATTGAAACATGTCGTCAATAAATATTATATTAATTTAATTCCTAATTATTTTTAACTAAGAAGTAAGGATCCTTGTTACTAATTGTTTTTAAAGCCCACCTCCCCCTATTAGTCGTGTTATTGTATAAACCTTATATAATAAAAGGCAAAGTACAAACCATGCTATTTCATCAAATGGTTTTGATGTAACATTTTACGTAGTAATAATTATTTATTATTTATTCAGCCCCCTGCCCCCATTTAAATGTCCTGGGTACGCCACTGGTACATCATAAATAATAAACTACGTTAAAATCTTGTAAGTGATTAAAATAATACATAATCAGAATGTTTAGCAAATAATATTTTATAAAATATGTATTACCGTAGTTGGACTAGAGCTAGCTTCAATATTCATATCATTCTTCAATATTGATTCATACTTTAACCTTTTCTTGTGTAACTTTTGTTCCATTATGAGATAAATTATAATTAGGTAACTAATACCTAATTCACACAAAAGATTTAATTAGTTAAGAAAAATAATGGAAAATCATCTAGCGGTTGGCATCAATAAAAAAAATATAACAGTTTAATATACAATAATATCGAGAGAAGAACTTACTATATCCTACTAAATACTATACTTTGCCATATTATATAGTTTTTAATTTTATTTCGTTGAATATAAATCGTACCACTTTCACTATAGTTTTAGGAGTCCAAAACTCGGATATTTCTATGATTCTATACCCTAGATTAGAAGAACCTAGTAAATTTAAGTTATATTTCCTAAAATTATTGACTATGGTAGTCATGTGGAAAAAAACAATTTCTGTTATCAGTTATGAGTTATGATAAATCATAGATAATAAAGATTATAAATTATAATATTACAAATTATTCACACGGACCCTGTAAGGTTGTACAAGTTATTTAGGTATATCCATCGAGATGTATATACTACAGTATATACATCTCGATGGGTATATCTTAGTTCATGGTTGGGACCTTACATCATATTTAATGGATGGAGCCATGCCTATATCGGCCGTGTAAACAATTTGAAGCACATAATATAAGCGACGCGTATCTGACATTGAAGTTTGATGTGCGCATGCGCGATGCTAACCGTCGCATACGTAGTTGTTGATCGCTGATTGATATTAGAATATTAGATACATTCGCGCGTTTTTTTTTAAATAAAAATGTAATACTACGAAATACGAACTTAGATCATAATATACTGTATATGATCTAAGAATAGGAATAAACTAGGATGGAAAATATATATTATATGCAACAATCTATATCATCAATATTATCATATTATCAATTATGCAACTAATTTTACAAATAGTAATATTTAATATTAAAAGCAGTAAAATATACATTATATATATTATATTATATTATGTGTATAGTTCATTTTAAATAAATAACAACAGTATTTAATTTTGATTTTGAAAAAACGCGCGAGGGTATTTAATATCAATCAGCAATCAACAACTAAATATGCGACAGCGACGGTTAGCCTCACGCATGCGCACATCAAACATAATGTCAGAGACTTGTCGCACAGAATAATAATTCTGTGCTTGTCGCTTATATTTTTTTTTTCTAGCTTATATACCTTGCTTCAATATACCGGGACATGGCTCCCAATCCATAGCATAATAATTATGATCTAAGATGTAAGGTTGGGACAAACGTCCAAAGTCAATTGCCATCTAGTGGTGAAAATACTTGTGGTAAACGTTCTAATCAAATATTATCACACTCAAATTCTGTGACCTTATCACTTTATTATGAATATTAAATTATAAATAATTGCTCTAACTTCTAATGTTCTAAACAATTTGTTATTAATTGTTGTTTAGTTTAAACTTAAAACTTCTAGATAATTAATTAAATATTATATTAGCTGTGGTTAGAAATTAGGAGAATTTTTTGAATCAAATAAAATCTATTTCAACTCCAAAGTATTTAATATTTATCAAGTTTAATAAAATCATTATGAATTTGCTGGTTTGGTCAATTATTGTTAGTTTTTATAATATGTTTTCTATCAAATTTATACCAAAGGTAAATTATGAATTATTATTAGAACTACTGCCTATTATTATTATTATTATTATTATTATTATTTATTATTACAACAAACATATTATATTAAATATTTTATTTGTGCCACACTTGTATAATTGTATACCTTTTATATTTTAATTTATTTTATTTACTGTATAGTTTATATTATGGTTCATGAATATCAGTAAAGAACATCGAAAAATAGTGGGTGAATTATCATTATTAAAAAAAGAACAATCCGAAATTTTAATCGTAAAAGAGTTTGCTAAACATGCAAAATTACAACGAAGAATCAACAAGTTAAATGAACAATTAAAAAACCACAGTATGTTTTAATAATTTTATACTATAGGTACCTATTATTATATTTTAAGAATTATTTAATATTCTAAATATTTATTTTTCAGTAAGAGAAAATTCATCTAAAAATTTAAAAATCAAATTCATTTCTAAAATGTCGTTATATGTTTTTTCCGTAAGTATATTATTAGATTATTTTTGAAAAACTAAAATTGTATTGAGTATTTGAAATGATCTTACCAAGTTATTTATATGATTATAAATATATAGCCGATTAATAATTTATAACACATACATAGATACTATTTTAACATGCTTAGAAAATTTAAATTAAAAAAATACATTAATACTAAATAAATAACTAGATATCATACATTTTAAATTTAATTTTGATTAATTTTCAAATTTTGAAAAATGTAAATCTTTTCCGCTATCACTATTTTTTCCACCTTTGTACTATTATTCATATTACCTTTGCTAAATCCGTTAACATAATTGTATATTATTATTGTACAATAAATTTACTAAGTTACCTAAGTACATTTTGTGGTTAAAATATTATCAGGTATTTAATGTTTTATTGATTAAGATAATAATTTAGGTTTATGTTTATATTCATATAATTATCTATGAATTATTATTATTTTTGTTTCAGATAATTTTAAATCTTCTATTTGTTTATTACAACTATCATAAAACTGTTTTGATAGAACTCCCAACTAATTGGTTTTTACCATTATCTTGGTTAGTTCGATGGCCTTCCTCACAAGTTGGTACCATGAGTTTTGTATTTTGGTATAGTATCACTAATTGTGTTGCTAAGATGACCACTAATAATATCTTATGATTAGATACAAAAGTTATTAAAGTTATTGCTAAGTGTCAACTGTCAAGTGATGACTGATCATTGTGTAAATTAGAAAGAAAACTTAATTTTGTGGGGCTATATTAGTAACAAAATTAATAAGTGTTTAGGGTTTGTTTGGTAAATGTTGTAATTTGATATTTTCCAGTTTGTATTACTTGTATATTGACAATTTGTTTTCAATTTTTAAAATTAAAATTTATTCTTTTATCAGAAGAAAATATATTTTACAGGGTATTTATACAGTTTTTAATATCAATATATTAAAACTATATTTGATTATTGGATAAAAAAGTATGATAATTAAAAAATTATCATTGATAAGTTATTCAATTAAACAAATATTAAAACTTGTAGTGGGATTTCTATATTCATTATAAAGTTTAAACAAACAATTATTTTTGTAATTTCTTTAATTTAATTTTGTTGAATTTGTTTTTTCTTATACATTAGAATACCATTAAATTACAATCTTTAAATGGTAAATGTTATAATATTTTGTCTTGAATAATTAAACAATCCATAGTAATGATAATTTATCTTCAGTTATTGAAAAGTTGTGTCATGAAAATTCTTTAACTCATGATTCATAATACATTTTAACTTAAGGAAATATATTGCAGTTTTTTTAACATCATAAAGAGAAAAATTAAAAACACTCTAATTAATTAAAAAAAATTCTCAGTTTCTCGCACCTTTTTATCCTAATCAGTCTAATATTTCTAAAATCTACTAATTTCTTTTTATATAAGATTTTTACTGAAGAGTAAAAAGTAAATACTCTTTATCAATATTTTTGTCATTTAATTTCTTTCACAGCGTTACACCTCGATTATTACAGAATACAGATCCATGATACTGAATCAATTATTCTTGTTATTCTCCTTTTAATAAACAATGGATTTGTAATGTATGAATTTCATTTAAATTAAAAATTATTTATTATTTAAATAATAATTGAAAAAATACTGAACCTCAGCATTGTTTATAAATTATATATTATATTATTTTATAATTGTATTAAAAATTGTTCATAAATATATTTTTAATGTTTACTTATTAGTTATAAGTTATTAAGTTATCAAAAGGTTACAATAGTATTTTAGTTATTATTGTTTTGTATAGTACCTATTGGTTTTTCATTATTGTATTTCCTATTGTTATATATTATATTTTGTTTCATGTATTTATTTATTCAATACACTACACCTAAAGTAAATTGTGATAAATATATTTGGTAATTTTTGTAGAAAATTTAGTATGGAAAATTATTTTTTTTTTTACAGCAGTCAATATTTGGAATATGGTCTAACACTCTAACATGTCCTTGATCATCTTAATAGTATTAACCTATACCTTTAGATGTTAAGTCTACAAGATATGATAAAACAGTCATCTGTCAAGTGCCCAGGAACATGTTGGGGAGAAAGGGAGCAAGACTCTCAAATTATTTAAATAAACCTATTTATGTTAGAATAGGTGTGCTAGAGGGCACCTATCTGCTGTGCAGTAGTTGTCGAGTGGGTCACTGTAAAAGATGGGTGCAATTTGAATTCAATGATATATCACACAAAAAATAAATTTGTGCACAGACAGTCTATCACCTTATATTACTAACTTTTTTTTATATTATTTATAATTTATATTAAATTAGTTTATTTTCTTATTACAGTAGAACCTCTGTTATACAAACCCTTTATTATCCAAACTACAAATAGTGTATCCAAAGTTATTCCAAACAATGTTAACCGAACAATATATAGGTATATATTATAATGAATTACATATTTCTAAATGTACACAATGTAACTATAGTATATCTAATAATAATAAATATGTATTACTTAATAACATATAGTTGTGTTTTAAAAAAAAAATAATTTTTTTAAAAAATTTCCAGTAACCGAACTAGGTGAGGTCCCAATTTGTTTAGATAATCGAGGTTCTACTAAATAGTAATACAGTGGGTTAAATACATTTTTTCAAAAATACTGCATTTAAAATATCATTGTATGTATAAATCTGGAAATGCATTGAATGATACTGCCATAACTTTGTCTTGTATAAAATACCATTCAAGTATTGGTTTCATCTGTTGAGTTTTCTACAATACAGTTAAATTGTTTCTTTAATTTAGTAACAACTTCAACTAAAACATTCTTTGAATAATAATTTCCTAAAAAGTAGACTACAAATATCTAAAGAACTAAATTAAATTTGTCTATTTGCTATCGGCTCTAGTGCAAATGTTAGATAATTAATATTTCAGTGTAACTATTTTACCTCGTTCTTTCATAATTGTATTTTGAATCATTTGTTTATTTGGACGTCGCACCCGCATATGTTGTTACCATCTTACACACGACGTACGGCCATAGCAAAAACAATTTTGGCGCGGAAAGAACCGAGAAGGCTACATTCATAACACTTATTAACACTCATAACTAAGAAACAAAATTTTTAACCACAGAAAAAGGAGAACTCAGGCTGTGCAATATCGTTTTTATTTTTGGATATCGGAGCTTCAAAAAAAAATTACCTTTTAAATTTTGTTAGACACAAACAATAATGGATTTTGAAATAATAAGAACTTTTTTTGTAAAAATGATTTAAAAAAATTAAAATGATATTGTATAGCCAAAGTTCTCCTTGTTATGTGGTGAAAATTTAGTGTCTTAGTTATGACTAGTGCTTTCTGATTTCTTTCCATAAATTATACTACTATAGTGACTTATTTGATGCTGTGATCTTTCTTTAGTTTGGAAGATGAGTGATGACTATACAATATTGTGTAAATTTCATGATTATGAAGTTTGTTCATTTTTATGATCTCTAATAACTTCTCAAATTCTGAAGCATTTAAATAAATACTAGCTTCATTGTCTTGGCGCATTGCACCTTCTTAAAACATTTGATTATTAGTTTTTAAAACATCATAGTAGGTAATTAAGTAAATTAAGGAGTATAAAATAATTAATAAATGTAGAAATGTATTTATAAATTTAAATAATAATTTTTATAATTTAATTACTAAGTCATGTAAATTAAAATGTGTAAAAATGTATTTACGATGTCACATGTTTCTCATTTTAAGAGTGTAGCGCGTAGGCGTCTGGTGATCCAGTGTTTATTTCTTATATTATTCTCAACAAAATGTAATTTAATTATATTTTAATTCAATTATTGTGCTGTACTCATTCTATTATTCAGCAATTTGGTATTTAGCAATAATTGAAGCCAACCAAAAGTGGCAGGGGCCGGGCGGCCTATTATAGATCCAAGCATCCGGTGTTCTAGACACAGCCATAAATATAATATAGTATATTATTATTAATTATATTTGTGTTAGGTATTTGTTTAAAATATCGAAATACCATCACATAGCGACCGATACTACTGGTATTAGTTGTATTGCCTTAATACCGAAATGCCAGAAATCAAAATTGTTATATCAACTATCTATAGTCCACTATCTATAATTTAAGGATACGAATTCTAAAAATATTTTTGAATCTAATGCAAAGTCTACGTAAGATGGGCTTTCCTGAATTAATAGTAATATATTGGTAGGTTATTTGCTTGGTGATTATTTATACGTGTATAGATTAAAATATACAGGTTTATTTTAAATTGAATACCATATTGTTCCGATTACAAAATTAATAATAAGTACCTGTGTCCCTGTACAAGTGTTGGTTTTGTTGCGTGGAGTATATATTTCCCACGTAATTTTTTAATGTTTAATTTTTTATTTATGAATATTTATAATCAATATAATATATAAATTATATAATACAATATTAATCGGCACACACGAGTATACGTATTATACTTTTATACCCACCACCATCTCGGTGGCATTGTAATACATACTAAATGTGTACATATAGAAGTATTTTTTAATGGCCATGAATAATTACCAAATTACTTCATAGAATATTATAAAATATTACAACAAATTATTATAAATTCAAATAGATATCAATTAGTTTAGATTTTAGAGTTCTATAGTCTCGCTGGCATGTTATTATTAAATATCTTCCATTTATTTATCGAAAGTCGACCTTACTATTTGACTGTCCAAATTAACAAAGCTCCGAGTGCAAGTTAAGTGCAGCTGACTTCTCGATTATTCACGAAACTGTGTTGGTGATTTTATTATTATTATCGCTAACGTTTGACTCACATTTACAATTAAATAAAATGTTCAATAAATGAAAAATCCCGCGGCGACGTGAATACTTTTGATACATACATTTTTTTAAGAAAAAAACCAAATTTATCATATCCATAAAATTGTGAGTATAACTGAATTATCTTCTATTTATACATTAAAATATTAATAATAAAAACATTTATGATTTATACTATTCAAGGCAGGGGAATATTTTGACGTTCCTTCTAAAAACATCTGGATTACCCGAGAGAATTATCTGTAAGGAATCTTATAATAAGTCCGTAATATGAGTGTTTAGTCTTATGTTGTAAAAGATGGACCAAAAAATGCCAATTATTTGAAAAATCTAACTGTGTAATATTATTATTTTTATTATAATTTGATCGTTAGATTAGTGAACTTTTGACAAACTAATTTTAAGATAAAAAACATATACAGAAGAACGAATATTTAATAATCCAATTGAAATTTGTATATTATACACATACTAAGTAAACTATAAGTTTGTTTGTTGTATTATAGCCGTATAAGTATACCGTATACTATAAAAATATTAATAATAATACAAAAAGTATAATATTATTTTTCAAAACGGCGCTTTGTGTATGCAATTTTAATACAATTTACACGTTTGAGTAAATAACAGTTTATTATTAAAAATTATATAATACATTTTCCTTTCGTGTGACAACTATGTTAGTAAGAGGTATACATCATGTTACTTTTCTGTCTTATCTTCTGAAAAACTGTAATTGAATAAATATTGTATAGTGTATTGTAAATAAAACCCTAACCTAGCTATACCTACCTACAATTTTTTTTCCGATACATTTTTAAGTGCAGCCTGTATAGTAAACTATTCATTATTCAATATATTTGGCTCAGTTATTATTTTGAGTTTGACTTTCCTTATCTATAATATGCATCAAACGAAACCCTTCAATTTGATCTTAAATCCGCTGTATAAATGAAACCACTTCAAATGTCCTATACAATATAGCTTCCGAGAAAAACTTTGTTAAAATCCCAACCAATTCATGTTAAAATGTTTAGCTGAAAAACGATATTTATCTTATGAAAAACATATATTTTAAATTTAGATGAGCTGACACAGATATAATATATAAATATATATTTTTTTTAATGTAGTTTTGTACCTAATGACTTATATTTTCAAAAATGATTAACCTATATAAAAGTTACAAGTGTAATTTTCTATATGTATTATTTTAGAAATATCTGCAGCCTGCAATGATTTATGTTCTAGCCGTGTTATTTATTCATTCATCCCGCACGTGTAATTATAGTTTAGTATCGAGACGTTGCTATACAGTAAGATAATGTCGAGACGCTCTAACAAAACTCAAAATATGTACATAATAATATATTCTACACATCAAAATCCTTGTGGATAAGTATAGAGTGCATAAACATTAACATATCGTATATCATATGGCCGATGGATGTTAAACGATTATTTATTATTATTATTTTATTGTCTACCCGCGTGCGGGTTAGGCGAGCACCATTGTAACAGTGACACCTCCACAATACGTGTAATGATATACCTATATTATGTTTTCGGCTATTCTAATAATATTTTTACTATAATATAGGTGTAAGGACACCTCCCGTCGGCCGGCGGCTATATTAGTGATTTTGTAATTGCCATGTTTTTTTGTTGTTGTTGTTTTTAATTTCATTATTTACGTGTTGCCTATGTAGTACGTCATTGTCTGTACGATTACTATATAGGTATACGCGTTTATACCGTGACCACAATATTCACAAATCTAGGTATATAGTTGTGTTCATAGCTCATAATATAGACAATGGTTATGTCAGTTTAATTGTTTGATATTATAATATTATGTAAGCGCACTGTGGATTAACGCGGTCGTTTAAGGAAGTCGATTCATGGATTGATTTCTCTTAATGAGTGCATGTATAATACTTTAATGACTAATCACTAATCTTTTACACATTACTCAAGTGTAAACGCGTGGATGTGGAATAACTTACTATAATAGCTAATATGTACATCGTGCACGTATTGAAATTAACCTACCGTTAGTATAAAATATGTATAATACATCGAAAATGTATCATTGTAATCCAAAGATGCCAATATTATTCTCATATTGTTTCATCATTTCCAATATCATAAATAAAGATTATATTTTGAGACAAATTATTGGAAACAGCCAGTATTAGCGTAATACGATTTACAGTAAAACGATACTGACTTTCTAAATGCATTAAAAATTAAAATATGTCATTGTTGACATTAATTTATTCTCACTAACATTACGTATTATCCTATAAGCCACACTTACCTATAGGTTTTAGTGTTAAATTATAATAGGTAATTAAGCTAAAATTAAAAGCCCACATACAGTTCCTACACGAAACTATCCTGCGTACATCTTATAGTAGGTAGAACTATATAGTCTATCCGTTAGACCCTGACGTACGAGCACCGATGAGACTACAGTCTATGACAGGTGGACTAAGGTTGTTAAAGCTATATAGGTAAACCTCAGTTTCATATAGCATAATACTTATATAACTTACCTTACCTATATCGATTTCTTGCAAAACAAATATTTGTATAGATTATTAAAACGAAGTGAATAATTTAATCAAACACCTACACGGTTAGAAATAAAAAACACGTTGTAGGTACCTTTACAACTTCAGTATGAATCAGATATTGTAATTCATTGTACCTAGTATATATATTATATTACGAACACAACGAAAAAAAACTTGTCCTTCATTTTAAAAACACACGAGCCATGAGTATAAAGTATACCTCTAAGCAATTATTATTAGATGTTCTCTTTAAATTATTACACTAATTATGTCTAGAATAGTAAATGCACTCGACTCAAATCGCAATTAATGGTGTAACTGCAATATCTAATAGTATAATATACAAAGCCATGGCTGTATTTAGAAATTATACTGGATACGACCATATTATATAAATAGGTGTCAAATTTTAATGCACTGCACATTTCTAATAGGAATAATTACCTAAATAGTCGCTATAACTCTTACATAAACTAATTTTTATCAAAACGTTGAAGTAAACAACCAAAATATAATTCAAATTTTCAACATAAATATATATAAATGTAAATTATTATTATATAATATATAAGCCATTATATAGGTATTCTTAATAATACAATAATTTATTATTTCTTGTAAGTAGTAGATCAACCAGATGGGTGGTAGATCTACCGACCTTCACATATGCAAGCATTGTCGCTGTAGTAAAGATACGTGTGTGCTTGGCACACCTTCTATTCATTGCCCTTATTTGGGTAGGTTCAAAAGGAACCTAAACGTCCATTGACATCTCTGTTATCCTGTGCGATCCGGTTTTCGGGGATCTGCTAGCTAACCAAGAAGACAGGACTTCTTTATTGATTGACACTGAAGAATCGTTCAGGATCTTCAATGAAATGCTAGAGAAAATCCTGACGAACAAAGAAGAGGAGAGGACCAGATAGGTGGCAGAAATAGCATGACCTTCAGTGTGGTGCGAAGCCGACTCTGGTGAAAAATAAATGTTAATTATATTGTTATTATAATGAAAGGTGATTTTTAAGGGCCGATATATGGGTAAGTCTGTCTTTTATATCGTCCATTAAAATCTATTGCTCATTGGTCCCCGGATAATGCTAATACACACTAGCCAAAAGCATTAAGAAAAGCAGTCTTCAGTCTACCAAACAGGATGAAAGTTGCATTTTGTTGATGTCAATAAATTATGCTGCATGGGGGCCAAGTAATGTGCAAACAATTCAGCTCCTATATGATACCGTGTAGTGGATAATAAATAAAAAATAAATAAATAGTACGATGTTAATATCTATAGAAAGATAATTTTGGTATAATATTTGTTGGTATCAAATTCAAATATCTATACATTAGTTTTTGTCTTCCTCAAAAAACCCGTAAAGTTGTAGTTACGTATAGGCAGTACATATTGCAGCGAAGTCTCGATGTAGGTATAGTGACAAAATTCGTTCAATTTACTACCTTTGTTAATTTTTGTTCACTTAACATTATTTTAATTTTTTAAGAAAATTTTACATTTTTCATTTGATATTTAATATTATATATTGTTTTGTAATGATTAATAATTAGTTTTACTCAGCATTTTTACCTAGTCAGCATTTTTAATATTTTCCTTATTCTCTGTATTATATAGGTACTAATTAAAAATATTTAACAATGTTTAATTTTCCTCTTTTAAGACAGTCTTTTAAAAATTTAAATTTATAAAGGACTTATCCGAATATATTTAATACATTTTAGAATTTTAAAAACTTCACATTTAATTAGTTGTAACTGTTTCCATACATATGAACATTTCACTTGGGCTTGGAAATGTGTGTATTTACTATTTGTATGCAGTTGATTATTTTAAATTAAATATAAGTAACCAAATAATAAATACTAATTTCTACTAATTATTTCTCCAAATCTCTCCAAATCCACGTTTGAGTACCTCCCCGGGTTGGGGGAAGGAGGGTGAAAAATACTCTACGAGCTAATGAGCTATTCTCATGCCTACCAAATATACAAAAAAATTTCATTTAAATCGGTCGAGCCGTTTTGGAAGAGTGCGACCACAAACACCTTGACACGAGATTTTTATATATTAAATATAGTTTAATATAAAATTATATATTTATTTTAAAAAATCCAGAACATAATTAACTATCAGACATTCAGACATAAAGGAAAAAAAGTCTGATTAATTATTACGCAAACACGACGGGAAAAACAAATTAACATCTTCGAAATCTGTGTAATACGATTGGTAATGAAGAAATAGCAGTCGTGTACAGATTTATCGATATAGTTTAGAACATATTATAGTGTATATTATGGTTGTATACCTACGTAATAATTATCGACTATAAAACATACATAGGTTTGAACTTTTCCCCTCATTCCACCCTTGGCCCATCGACATGATATGTTGCCGAATTACCACATCGATGCATCATTTATTAAACTTATTATTAACTCTTAAAATTCTAAATACAATTCGCTAATTTTAACTAAATTAAATTAATTGCACGATACTGATAAACAAGAAGAAACGATTAGGAAATTAAGGCTCCACAAAAATAAGTCTCAGCTGGATAAACAAAATGTTTTAATAATATTATCCATCTCAATGGCTTCAAAGTATTTTTGTTACCCCTGCAACGAAAGTTTGGTTTTCGACCACGGTTGAAGCGTTGGAAAGCGACCTTTTCCGTCCAGCAGGCGGTAAAGTGGGAATCCCCAAAGTGCCTGGTGGTAAAGTGGAAATCTCCAAAAATGCTGGGCGCGTATTCCATGCACAACCAGCAACTTAAATGTATACCACGGACCACGGTCCTTACAAAACAAAAACATTTGGTTACATCTTATATTCATATTGTAATCTCCTTGCATGACGCATAAACATTCAAACATATTTCGTTTTCGCTGTTCCCACATAAGAGCGATGAACGTTACCGATAAGTTTATTCTTCTATGAAACTGTTTTCGTAGAATAGTCTCAAGTCTGTTGAAAACAATTAGATCACTGCATTACCTTTTCCACGAACGCAGGGGCGTGACAAAAAATAGTATTTGTGACTCGCGCGGGAAGGCGATTTCAGTCTTGTGCGAAATGTGGCCCTCGCGACACAATATACTATTGTCAATGATTGTCTTCCTGTAATAATTTTGGGTTTTCAAAGTTTTTAACTGGTAATTAACTAGTATTAAGTTTGAAACGATGCCCAAAAACGGCACGAGCAAACAGAATAACGTAACTATGTAGTCGCGCGAACCGATCTTACAGGTGGCGCTGTGGTGAGCGCGTTGCACAGCGACCGCGTGCCGCCAAAACCGTACGCGACCAGTCAGTCTGTCTCGCACGCCGGTCGTGTCTCTTCCTATCTTTCGCTTGTTATTCGTTAAAATTTATTTATTTCCTTTTTTATCTGGTGTAGTCGTACGTCATTGATCGCTTCGATAAAATATATCCATACACACATATTCTATTCTATACTATATAATATTATATTTTTGTGATCAATTGTGAATGATTATCATTTACCAGACGTCAGTGTAATAATACAATGGGTTAAATATCGGAATGTGCGTGTGTTACAATAATAATCATAATTACTGTGCTAACGCGAAACGATGGCGATATTTGTGCAGTTCTAGTGTCTTCTCGGCGTGATTTCTCGGATAACATTGAACCGGAGCCGCGTAAATACCATAATGGATACGAGTAATGTTGACCGTTAAGATGCAGTGCAAGTGCGGCCTTTGGTGCACGTTCCTCACATTATTGGCCGTTTCTGCCGTTTCTGCCACTCAACTGATCAAAGGTATTTGAGAAAATATATTAAATTTATGTTCGTTCGGTTGTTTCTATAGGTACCGTAATGTTTATGATGGGTAGATAGTTACTTACCAATTACCAGTATTTATTTTAAAAATTCAACCGCTATGTATGAATATTTTAATATTAGACAAACTTGTATACTATTACATGGTAAGCCATGCGAAGTCCGATGGGTGAGAAAACACAGATGACTCCTGTCTCTCACCGAGCACCCGTTTTAAGTTGCATTGAAAATACGTATTTATATAGGCGTATAATCCTTATTACAACCAAACACAAGTACCTACAACAAAACAAAAATGAGATATTATCTTTTTTGTTCCGGTTTTAATATCCCCCATAAAAAAAAAAATTAAGACTAACTTAATGGGAACAAATCTACTTTACCAACCCCCTCAGTTAATGTATGCATAGAATACGTATAACGTACATATTATTTTAAATGCTGGAAGTTTCGAAATTTAAAGTACAGTCAATGTATAGAATACTATTGTATATGTGTATATGTATAATGGTATGTATACAGCTATACAGGCATAATGCAGTCCATAGAGTGCAGACCTATATTATGAATCATTTATTTACGAGAGACGTTGTACATAAAAGTCATAATTTTTTAGAAAATACTACTTTTTATAAAAAATGTAATGTTCTGTGGCTATGTAGACGGTTTATTTACTTTTAAAAGGACACAAATTCATCTGATAGTTTATTGTAGGCAATTATATAAAGTTACTCTATTCAAATATTTAGTTTATTATGTGTGGAATAATTTTTTTTTTAATTTCTTGAAAATTTTGCTTTATGGACCCATTCCTTTCACAAATAACTGATTCAATAATGTATACTTTAAAAAATCATTATAATGTTTACACATTCTGTTCGTTTAAACTTTAAAGTTAATTTAAGTTAGTTTAGTCTCAATATTTAAAATAAATTCTGTGATAAATAGTGATCTTACCCAATCACTCTTACCCAATCAGTATAATATTTACAGTGACCAGCAGGTAATACCTACGCATTATGAAAACTTCGAATTACCATATGAAATATTTAATACATTTGTAATAAATTTTTATTTGTATCACATTCAATAACCTTACTAACTGGATAGGTATAGTGTATACTATTTTGTTACTCACTTACTCTATTATTTTATTTAGATTATGACAACTACAGTGACACAGTATACAATACATAGTTACAAAGAATAAATTATTCATTTGGTGGAGATTTGTTTAATGTACCTATACTTAATTTTTACATTAATTTAAATAACCCATTAAGGATTTTAAACTTAAACATTTAAATATGCTTCTTATTAGTGGTGAAAATGTATTTCACAATTTATTCACACATTTTAAAATTTAATTTTGCTACGCTTACAAATATAATAAATATTATTGGTGTATACACTTCTATTTTTATTAACTATTATGCATTTATCTATGTTTGATTTTTATACAGTATAATATATTATCTTAAAGCAATTTTCTATATTCAAATTTTACCGTCACTATTTCGACGAAAAAAATGCAAGAGTGTTTTTTAACCACGATTTTTAAATAAGTTCGTCACGAAGTAATAACTTTTCAAAAAATGTGTTTAGGTGACAGCTACATAATACAACAATAATAACATGTTATATGTTTACATTATTCTGTACATTCACTACAAGCATAACGGTTCATCAGATATCATATATAACGCACATAGAGAGGTTTCTATACAAGAATAGATTTGCTACAGTGTAATGTAATAAGGTCTTCGTACTAGAAACCAAACAACCGAGTTTGCCCGTTGCCGTACTATAGAAGACGTCACGTCAAAACTAGAATACCTACAATTTTCGCAAAGAAAAATACTTGTCAAGTCAGTTAGAGACAACAACGGATACCAACATACTAGAGAGACGTAAAATATGTTAAGAACGAGAAGAAAAAAACGATTTCGATGAAAGTCAAACACAGCCTCGATTAATAATGGAAAACGACAAGAGTTTATGGAAGGCATAAAATATATTACAATACAGTCAATATGCACTACGCACGCTCACAGTGCTCACACGAATTGTATTCCTTAGTATAATAATATAATGTTACCTTGACAAAACTGATTGTTTTGTCACTAGAACAATGCATTAATTCAGCCCGCAGAGTCGTCTGATTTTATTATCGAACTATTTAAAACTAGAAATGCGTATTTGTGCTCCGTCCGAACCAGACTCATTCAAAGATGGAAACAATCTTCTTTGTCGCTAAAACCATAATATATATTTAATACGAAGCAAAAGAAAATAATATCGACTGGACAAGACGTTCCCCCCGCATGCACTCATAGTAGGTATATCCGTTGTAGCTCTAATAAATCTCCTCTTTATCGCGACAACTATTCGACTTCATTATTAGACCGATTTGGTTCGTACCTGCTTACCTACCTTATCTACCTACATGCGCCGCGGTAATAAACTACGTATCATTTTTCCATTGAATATATAGAATATATACACATACGCTTCCAATAGGAAGTCACAATACCTATCGGCACATATCTCTTGCCATACATCTCGGCCGCATTAAGTCTGTCGGCTGTGTTCAAAGGAGTATTTATCTTGCCAGTGATATGCGCGTTCTTGCATGTAATTATACCAGGCGTGTATACAATAAAGCTTGTAAATACAAACGCAGAGCCGCCAGTTCAATCTGCGAATTGAGTTCAATGTAAAACTATTAGGTTTATAACATTATATCAATAATGGCCAATATATGTAATACTGTAATGTTATCAGCGGGAATCCACGCGTGCGTGGCCTATGTGGCTTGATATTATGACAAGTCAAAAATCTATTTATTTTTATTTTTTACCGTCGACATAATTATACTTGTACCTAATGTCCATTGTTAAAATATTCCACGTACATTATCATAGTCACTTATACGGGTCCTATTGTCTTTTTCGTAGTTATATTTTTTAACTATTCCTCCCACATTTTGTCGTTTGCACCCTTGACCAATATGAATTGCATTTGGAGATATCTTAAAAAATCAAGTGAGTTTCCATAATTTTAAGTTCGAGGTCTTTAAATTTTTTTTATTTTAAATTTAAAAAAAAAAGTACAAAACTAATTTAACCTTTAATTGTATTGATCTAAAAAATATTGCCTATAGTGCAAGTATTACAAATTTAAATAGTATTATGTTCTTATTATATTTATATATTATATGTATTAAGCAACTTGAGGCGTTTTTATATTACTAATGAATAAGAGGTTAAAAAAAATAGTTTGTAGGTAGTATGATTTCTTTTATATTTACTAACGGGAATTGGAATAATATTTGTTCTTCATATTGAGGAAAACTACTCTTTACTGTAGAATTATTTATCGGTTACCTTCAATTTCAAATGTAATCATCTTTAGTCAGACTGTGATACGGCCATGATGTTCCTCATTGTATAATCATAAAAAAATCCTTGTTTTAGCGACAATTATTGAAGCGATACATTTTAAGCATACAATTAGAAATCTACTTGCCACGAGAAGAAGATTTTTACTACCGTTTTTTTTTTTATTAATATTATTTGTTGGTATCGTACGTTTTTACGATCCTGTTATAAGCACATTGTTTATGTTGTAATACTAGCGACGTAATTAAAATATAGGACGACCTGATAGTTGTATATAAGGTACATTGAGGTTAATTGCATGATACTTGTATAGTATACCTATATGTATTTAATAGTATTGTAGTAGGTAGAAACCGCTCTTCCATGACCCGTATCCGGAGGCTGAACTGATTCTAGATGCTTGATATTAAAACGAAATAATATTTATTATTTAACATTACGTTTATTAATTGAATTTTTACATAGGTACCTATAATGTGGGGTGAACTATTTTGGGCAATGCTAATTTTTACAGATTACTTCATTAGTTTATTTCAATGTCTTATTAGTTTAGTCACTTATAGTTTTTGTACAATATGCTTGATTAGTGATTATTTACTGACCACCTCATAAGTAGATATAGTGCATTCGAATTTGATATTTATGGCTTTTTTAATTATTAATTATCTACTATAATTTATATAGTAAAATCACTATACAAAGTTTTTAAAATCGTATATATATATATATGAGGATTCATATATCTTTATTATAACTATGGCTGTTATCGATCATCATGAAGACACCTAACGTAATTAATAATAACCATCGATAGAAAGACGTTATTATCATTATTTTAGTATACTTAACACTAAATTATAATACAGTTTGGAAAATTCGTGTAGGAAATACGGTTGGTCAAAAACCGACGGTAGATTGCATACTTTACCAGCACACCTTATAGATTCTATGAGCGGAGCGATCGCGAATGTATTGTATTGGTCTTACAATTATATTATGTGTTATTTTTTTAGACTACCAGTGTAACAAAATACTAAGCAAGTTTCTTTTTGTTTATTTATTAATTATGCGCATGGTACAGTCGTACAGACTATAGTGTCTAATACCTACATAAAATACAATAATATTATCATGCGTATGCGGTACCTATACGTCATTCTACAATAATTGTAAATATGCACGTATTTTGTCTGTCGTCAAGATTTGATCTACAATAGGTTATGTAACTTAACGATAATGGCTTAACGTTTTAAAAACGATGGGACCGATAGTACACTTCTTTTTTTTTTTTTTGAAGAAAAAATTCCTTTGTAATTGACAAGAGTATTGGTAGTTAACCTATAGAAGTCCATCATTGTATATACTTATATAACTAAACAACACAAACAACGTAAACAAAGTATTAATTATCAGATATTATATTTCTGATATTTCTAATTAGCACATTAATGGCAATCTGGTTTGACCTGACCCCACCTTTAAGAGCATTAAAATTGCTTCAATATTCGGCTCGTGCTAGTGAAGTTTTTAGTAGAAAACTGGATTTATTTGGTATTTGTGGGGTAAAAATCAAAAACTTTCAGTTTTTTCATAATATTCGTGAAAATAAAATTTGGAAAAAAGTTGTAATTTTACGCAAAATCGACTGTTTTGTTCCTAATTCAAAAATTTCAAAAATAAATAACTGTGGTCTTAAACCTTTTACCAAATATTTAAATTATAGTTTTCAAAATATTATGTCTCCTATTGTGCTATTTTTTTTATAATTTTATAATTCAATAAATATAGTCATCTCGGGCAAAAACCTCCAAATGTAGTACAAGATTCCTCATAAGTCATAAATGTTTTGATTTATATATGATAAAGTTTTTGTTTATCATATATTTTTTTTGTTTATTAACAAATTATTTTGTAGTTAATATTTAAAAAAATTGTCTACTTTATTAACTAAGGTTTGAAAATATAATACAGGTTCCTCATAAGTTTTTATTACAGTAACGTATAACAATTTTAAAAAAAACTAATTTTTATCGAGACACTTATATAGTTATATAAGTGTACATTTTGACAACATTTAAACGACAAATAACGAGTTTAGTGTTTTGTTGTTATTAAAATTAAAATTGTTTGTCACATCATATTCCTGTCCTATTTATTATTAACTACACACAATGTAAATTGTAATATAGGTACAAAATATTTAGATTATTTTTAGCTATTTACCATAAATCTATTCACACCATTTTATGGTATGTTGGTATAATTGATATATAATAACAGCTAGTAATATTATAATCATAGAACAAAATTGCCATGCATTTTTATAGTATTATTACGTTTTATTGATTGCAAAATGTAATTATCGATGAATATTCGATATTTATTACTTTACGATTTGATAACGATTTGTAACATCACATCCTGTTTAATTTAAAACCTATATAATGCTTTCTTGTACTTTTGTCGCCGTCAGAGGCCCATACTATAATATAGTAGTTGTGTTACGCGTGAACGATATTCCCATAATCAAATATCAATGAAAAACCAATCGCACAGTACCTACTTGCGAAACACAAGCGCAATGACTTGAGGCTAATAATGGTCTCCTCATTCAATTGTCGCAATAGAGTGGTGCATATATATAAATATATATAGGTAGTCCCCTTATAGTAATAATAACAATACTTAATGGAAGATACTTTTACGTAGCCCCGGGCCGTTGAATCTGCCCAGCTCATCCGTGATTACTTTTCTTTGTGTAATATATTGTCCTTATTTGGTGTTGATAATTACATCACCTACGGGTCTATTGAGCTGTATATAAATATATATAGGTACAACTATAATATGTAATATGTATAATATATAGATATCTATGTGTGTATAATTTTTATAATGAACCTCGGTAGTATTACCATGGTTAAGTTTTGACCATATTATATAGATACATTATTATCGAAGATAATCAAATTATGCTTTGCACGTCAGGAATTTCGATGGAACAATAGACCTCGAGGTGAAAACCAGAGAAATTAAATTGATTTTTCACTGAGGGCCCGTGCAATAATATTATTTTATATGGAAATTTTTAGTTTTTCAAGGTGACTGTTGATAAATGCATTCCAAAGAGATCTACACATTGTTTACATGTGAGTTATAATTTATAAACCTCCAATGAACATGTCAAATATACAGTCTCAAACTACGTGACTAGGATTTTATAATCTGCCACAATGGTTATACATGGTTAAAAAGATGGTTGTCTGGATTATAATATAAAGATATTAGGTACTTAAGTGAAAGGTCGGACATCCGTATTATAATATATTATAGTTGTTTGATCCGCGTTATTATAATAATATAATAAGGTTCTATTGTTAATTTTCATATTGCAATTTACTTCCTCGTAAAAGTAGTAACATTATTTCAAATGTTATGAGTTTATACTTCGCATTTATTTCATAGATAAGTATTTAAATCTATTTTTTGTTAATTATTACATTTTAGATAGCTATGTATTATACGATAAACTATATAACACTATGCCATTGTGTGTACTGAAAAAGTATCATATTAAATTCTTATCAAATAATATATATATAAAGCATATTTTTAAGGCGTATTTAATCATTTGGTTGTACGATGGTTGACGTCTATTGGTTTGTGATCACGATTCACCAGGTACTGTTAGTTCAGTCAGGCCGCAATAGGTACAGATAGTGGTTATCGTTAGTTTCAAGACATAAGTAGAACATTACATAAGACAAAATGACAACATGGACTTGCATGAACTCGTAAAATAAAAACTCACTATGTATATATCGTATATGTATAATGTGTGTATAATTCGTATATATTATTTACTGATATAATGTCATAATCAATATATAGAGTCATATAGAGAGAAAAAAACATATTTGCTTTACCTTACTTCTCGACCAACAAACCACATTTGGTTTATAATGTTATAAATATATGAAAATCGTATATGGACAATGTAATTGGTACATAAAAACCAACATAGGTATTTTCTGTATATGCACGTAGGTATATAAGTATATTTTATATACGAGACTGGAGCAGTTATATTATATACTGTAAGTCTGTACCTATATACGATTCTGGTTTAAGAAGCGTCATTTGATTTCATAGAGAAGTTCTACGTAGTTATTTATGGGTTTCTTTTCTGTTGATTTATGCTGTTTTGCTACATTGAAAAACATTACAAATGGCGGAAAACAACGAACGAAATGATAATGCACTGACTAAGCGCAAACTATCTAGATTGTGATAAATTTATAACTGGTTGTATGTATATATAATAGGTAGTTTCCTACTATGTCTGGTGTTCAACTGATACGGTAAGTTATTTACATTAAAAGAAAATATATTTTGTTTTGGGAGTTTTAAAACTAACTTAATATATTCATATATTAATTATATAACGATAATTGTACATATTAGGTATAGGTACTTTTAAAAAATAAAAATAAAAATTGTGAATTAAATATGAATTAAAATAGGTATTGGATACTGGATAAATCATCTGGATAGATATCTTCTAAAGTTGATATTATCGAAATGGTAGTATGTAAGTATAATATAAATGTATAGGAAATAGTTAAATATAGTAATTGGTAGTTAAATTAAAAAAAATTATTATTTTTACATAATATATATAGTATAATGTACGTACAATGTATATTATGGTAAATGTACGATTTATTATATTGAGTGCCGACTGTCTTAAAGTTAATACTAGGAAGTAGGCTTTTTTGTTTTATTTTTTTTCTTACATACTACTTAAAATCTGTTCAAAATTATTATACTTATCAATATTTTTTTATAAAGCAAATTTTGGACGAATTGTTTTTTATCATAAAAGCTTAAAGATCGATGATAAATTAATTTTAATGTAAGATAACGGGTGACAATCAGGTGGTACCTAAACTGCCATAATTATTGTATCAACATTTAGTTTGTAGACCTGTGTTTAAAATATCTATTCATTAAAAAAGTATATAATATAGTAGATAAGTGTATTAAAATAATACCTCTATTCTATAGTATAATGTTATCGGCAATCTATAGTAGGTACGTTAATTTTTCCAGTCACGTCAATTTGCGATTAGGAGGCAGACATCTCATGGCCAATTACAGATTGCTGTACATAACTTTACTGAATGTACGTCGCCTGTACCACATTATTGTTATGATAGGGTTATTTATTTACAAAAAAATAATAAATTAAAAAGCAAGAATTATTTTTAAATACTTAAGTTAATAATATAAGTTTACTAATTTTTTAAAACTATTGTCAACTATCTAAAATAAATTAATATTTTTTTAAGTAGATACCAAATACATAAATACAAAAATTTTAAGGGAAGAAAAACATATGTTATGTGTAAAAGTCAAAAGAAGTGTAAATGTCATAATGTATGGTAATGTTAAGCAAGCGAAAGTCAACAGATTTTTGAAATTTAAAAACGAGCAAATAATATAGTCCACGATCAACTGTACTAAAATGACGCATCGACGGCACCGTGTTAGTTTACCCACTCACTTTGATCAATTGAACCGGTAGATGTGCGTTAATGTGTTCATGTCAAAACATAACTCGGCCATTTATCTAACGGAAGACTTAAGATCTGGGTCGAGTGGCTGTGTCATGCACATGCAGCGTGTCTTGACAGTCGTCAGTATATGGTTTAGCACTGACCCACACTAAATCCGTTAAGCAAATATATGGATAACTTTGCCGGATAGATACTCTTTACGTAAAAGGAATGCCCGTAGCATAGTCAGTTATGATATTTTATGACGCACGTGTATCGGATGTGAAACGTAATTTTTTGCGAGTGTATTATGTATAACCATACGGCATAATACGACTATTCATCGTATAACAATTATTGTAAAACACCTCGCGAAAAAAAGAGCCACTATATATAGCCACCCGATATCTCAAACTTTCGTGAAGCTGCAGTGCAGCAATGGCACGTGCTCGGGTATAGTATATCTCCTATGCGGGAGTCTTGTACACCGGATCAAGTTCAACGCCGTTTCAGTAGATTCGCCGGGGAACTGGAAAATCGTGTTACGAGCATATACCCTCGCAAATTAATAAGTCACTACATCTCCAAATGTCGTAAACCACGTATACAAAACCTGTTTCGGTAGATTTGTATTTATGGATGATGCTTTTTTAGCTTGGATAACTCTGTACGGTTCGCTATACGCACATAAATATGTCGCGCTACTTAACTGTTGTAACACCGCGCGTCACACAGACATCGGTTGTATATATCGAGTGTACAATAATATATGTAGAGATATATTATGGACGGTGGGACTATAGCGCGTGTATTTATAAGAGGGCACACCACCGTCGCCGCATTGACTCTGCATGATCGAGCGGATGTCGTGGGTTTAGTTATATGGGATGAAATATTGTGTATATTTTACAAGTTGAGCGAATGAAAGAAAGAGTTCAATCGCGACGTCCGTATGCACATAGACGTTATATATAGAATTATCTGATATTCTGATTGCATTGAGTATATGTATATGTATATTGTATATTATATAAAAACAATATCATCGATACTTCAGTTATAGAGGTAACATTTTATATAATATATTGCCAATGGTTTGGGCTTTGGAAAGTTATTTATTTGTTGTTTTAATATAAAGATGACAGGGGCTTTGATAAAATATTGATTTGGTTGTTAATATTTTTTCTAATAGCTTCTTAACGAAGTAAATTAAGATATGTTCTATCTTGTATTTTACCGTTGAGTACCTACAACATTAAAAAAATGTAGTTACTACTTACTACAGTAATTAAGCTATGTCTTAATGTTTTTTATTTTTTTATTCTAGATGTTTAATTTTTACTGCAATTTTTTGCTATAAATATTTAAATTATAATAAAATATACCAAAGAATTAAACAAGTTATTTATTTTATTATATTTTCTGAACATTATTTAAATAATTAGTAATAGAGTACATTTTATTATTGACTATTGTGGTTTATAAAATACTTAAATACAATTTCTAGTTAATATAGATAATTATTATTGTTTTAGTTGCTTAGTATAGTACATCGAGTATCTAAATTTAATGTATTTAGACCTTTACAAAATTAAGATTTTTTCTATTTTATTTAAAATAATACATTTTACAATCTGTACAATAATTTAACAACAAGTAAGTTTGAGAAATCAATCACTAGATAAATATTTATTGGCATGAACATTGAACAATTTATGTTATTCAGGAAATTACTCATTAAATTAAACTAATAGGTAGCCAATAGGTATCTTAACAAATTGCGTTTTAGTCTTTGTGAGTAGATTATAATAGTGAGTGTTTAAATTGTGTAGAAAACGTTTATACTTTTTTTGGGCTAGTTCAGTAGTTATTTTTACTTTTAAGTTATTATGTAAAGCTTTGATACGTATCAAGAAGCGTGTGACCTCAGTGTAATTGGAAATTTATTTCGTTTGATATGACTGAATTGTTCTGATATTAGAGAGTTAAGTAAGACCCTAAATTGCAATTCAATAGAATCTTAGATCTTATACAATAGATAGTCATACGAACAATTTGTGAAGCCAACATAACTGTAGGATCGCGGTGATATGCGCTTGCGCGTGGTATCTTATCATTCATTTTTGTTTCAGATATTAAATTAACAAGATAAACTATTAAGGTTTCATAAGTAGTCACGCCTGCGCAGATGTCACGGGTCCTCTAATTAAGCAGTTATGTTGGCTTCAACTCATTATATAGGTGTGATATACTATGACTCCATTTTTTGTATATGATCTAAAAATAGAACCATATACAGGCCTTATAATTGTCAACTTGTATATTAGAAGTTCCTTAATTCTTATGTAGTATATTTTGAAATTTATAAAAAGACGGAGATGATGTAATCTTGTAATCTTATATTGGCTGATTTTGTTTTTTTCCTATATAAATCTCATAAACTAAAACATACGTAAGTGTTTAATTTTAAAATGGATAGAAATGGGAGTATTGTTCGTACAAAATCCGGTTATATTAATTTATTTATATAGGTACATAAAAATAAGTCCATACGAGAGAAAAGGGAGAGAGAGGGAGAGAAAGAAACATATTGGTAACAATGATAATAACTGGATGTGTTTTATTTTAGAAACATTTTAGTGCTACATCTATATATGCATGAAATAAAACATTAATATGCAATAGGTTTGTGACATTTCAATGTCCTCTCTCATCCAATAGCTTCTTACAGCCGCTCACTTTGCTTTTCAGTTATCGTGACGCTTCGCAGGTATATGCTAAGTTTTCGTAACTATTCCATTTGATATATACGTATAGAGTGGCTACCGCAGATATAATAATATAATATGTATTGCCGAATACAATACGAATAGACGGAGAGCATTAGCAGCAATTAAGTGATAATTATTATATTTTCCGTTGCTGGTTGAGTTACTGCCCCTCCCCCCTTAGGATGACCTCAGAGGTTGCGCGTCGGATAGAATTGCCTCGTTACACAACTGCACGACGTTTGAGAACGGTTCTTTATTATTTATTTATACATAGGTAGGTTTATTTATACGCATAAAAGAATATTCGCTGCAGAATTCTCGTGTGGATGGGATCGTGAATAGTAGGTACCTATACACTTGTACACATGCCCCTAGGTTTATGAACCGATCTACCTAGTCCCGTAACTCGTAAGCGGTTTTCTGAATATACTCGTGTCGAAGGAGAAGTGAGTATAGTAGCTGCAGTTATCCAAACCCAACACGGATCCGTAACGGTCGATGGCAAAAACAGGAAAAACTTATATGTTGTTCAAAAAAGTAAAAAACAGAAAAAACAAATTAAATTCACGGATGAACCCGTGCGTGAAGCGAACTGCTAAAAAATCATCGGAAAAGTGTAGTGTGTGAGCCGAAGTGTGAAGGTTGAAATTGCGATTATTATAACGAATCGACCGTTTATTGCGCGAATAATAATATACCATTGAAGGATGGAATATTTTAATTCGTTTTTATTCTAACTTCTAGACACCTTAGCTTTTAGATTTTTACTAAATATAATCACTCCAAGTATAACAACATGTCCAACAATAAAACCATTTTATTACTAGTCTGTCAGTTTTATTATAAAACAATAACTTTGTTTTTGGTTTAATAAATTAAAAATATTATTGTAATTTTCCGCATTTTGATGACGATATAATCATTGACAAAAGACAATTAGATTGGAAGTTTTTAATTTTAGATCATTAAAATGAGTGTAATCAATAAAATTCATAGAATTTATATTGATATTTGTGTTAATTATGTAGCTAAACGTTAGCAATTCATTGCATTTAATTACATAATTATACATGTAAAGCTTGTAAGTTTTTATACAGAAATGTGAATCACACAAACATATGATATATTATGATAGACCATAGACACGCATATTTTTGAAAAAATGCTGTATATAGTAAACTAGTAATAACTGCAGGTTTCATTGATTGGATTCTAAACTTGTTATAGTCATTCATAAATATTTAAATTGTTTATAGTATCGTCTTCGAACAAACGTCATAATTATATTTTAAGAATCTATTTTAATAGTATATTTTTTAAATAGAGCTAGTAATTAGGTTAGGTTAGGTCATTTTCACAAAACTTTTTATAAATTTAAAATTGTTCGATATAAATAATTCTAAAAAATATGGTTAACAAATTAAAATAGATATATCGATTATAGGTCTCGTATCGGTACCTACTATTTTTCATCCAATACGAGACGAGTACTTGCCTATAGGTACCGAGTAATTAATATAGGGAACATTTTTATTGAATAAAAATATTGTATTTAACATAGTGCATGCATTATTTCTAGTTTGTGTAGTATTATTTATGGATAATAATATTATGTAGGTATATTTATTTTTTCATTTATTTTTTATTGTAATGTCAGCACCTAGCTATATTATTATAACCATCAGCCAGTAAGTCTACTGATATCAAAATACATTTTTATGGAAATTATTCATTACATTTTTTCACTGTGAAGGAGATGAAAGCTAGGGCTTCTATTTAATTCAATATAACATTATAATGAACTGACTTGTACATTTACGCGTTAAACGAAGTACTTACCTACGAATCCATAAAATATTGAAATAAGTATAATATATGAACCCGCAAGTTTTATATAATTATTATAATCAACGCATACGAAATTCCCACGATATTAAATTCGGAAAATCCTTCACATTCCCAGAGTTGTGTGCGTTTCTTTCCGGTTACGTCGAATGTGTCCTATAGTTTTGTTTAAAAATACTTACCGTAAAATCGAGCCCATGTGTGCGTTCATAATGTTTTCTAAATGTAAATTGATTAGAAGACAAATCTTCTAATAAAGATGTATTATGTTTTGAAACATAATAATAATACATTATATTATATAATTATTATACAAACAAAATAAGGCTTGGTAAATAAGGTTTTGGTACGAATTATTTTCTTCGGAAGAATAGGACAGCTTGCGGGGCTGTATAATAGGGTAAGTGGGTAACTATGTATATTGTACTCTAACACTATGTCTCTATAGAGGGAAACCCTCCAAGGTCATTAGTTGATTTGGTGCTCGTGCAAGACCATCCGGTTAGTGCACGTTTTTGGCAATGTACTGTTGTACACCTGTATTGTTATTTTCTCTGCTTGGTTTTTTGTTTTTTTTTCTTATCTTGGTCAAATGAGCGGAAATTAAAATTTTATTCATAAATTCCAACTTGGTTATTGAATATTTTGCTATGTACGTGCCTTCCTATTTCAAGGTCTGTATAGTTCGATTGTCAATTTCCTAGCGTTTGCAACATACCGTCAAACGATTGTTTCGCATGAATCAATCCGATTCCCAACGATATGGCTGCACCATGCATGTATACAATTATTTATTCTAATAATAAATACATTTTTTCACACATAAGTTCGACTTGGATTTAAATATATACATGGTTTACAAATGTTTACAAGCTTGTTGTTGAACTCGAATTACTAAAAATATCACCTGGACTCTTAATATACGTAACTATATGTGTAGAAATAGTTGGGTATACAATTTTACTAAAAAGTGATGTAATTAATTTTTGTGTTGAAAAAATAAAATTTCTCATTAAGTAAATATAATATCAGATTAATATTTCTTATTTATAATTCAATGAACCGTTTGACTCATTGGACATTCACACACCCATACACACGGAAACATATTTTTACTACCTACTAACTACATTTGTAGAAAGTAGCTATAATTATAAAGATGTGCGAACTGCACTCTTACTTTTTACGAATCCGGACAAGTCGAAAATACACTCACATAATTATGAATACACACTATTTAGATGACTATATATTACTATACCTAGTTAAATATATACACATATAACATAATATATAATATTATATGATAATCTGCTTTACAACTGGTCTAAACAGGACGTAACTTTGATTTCGTTTCGGACCTCACCTTGTCGCCGATTATCCTTGACGCCATCGTTTTTATTTATTTTTTTGACGCCGGTCAATCGATTTTAATGACGACCCACCTACTTCCGTCATTTTGTTTATCATCCGTGTCAGTAAATCCGATCTGGTCCATCAATGCATGACGTGCATAAAATATACACACGAATGTATTTACATATATACGGTGCGCGACCGTACAATAAACAGGTGGTTGGAAAGTATAAACATTTTACAACACCAACAATTCTAAATAATATACATATCAGCCACGTGGGTCGTAAGTCTATAAGAGATGTAAGTAAATTATTATTTTCATCGTCAAATCTCGTTTGAATATTTTTATATTGACGGGGGAACAATATTGTATCCACTAACAAACTGCCACTAAACGGTGGGGGTGGAAACTTTCGCCCAGTCTCTTTTCATCGTGTTCTACGTTGTGATGATTAATGCAATTCATATATACTAGCGTGTGTGCTGCGCGAGTGCGTGTGTTGCAAACGTAAATGTTTTGCAACCGGCGCAGGATCAGAAGTTGGCGTGCACATAACCTTCGCTATCGTTTTCGTGACACACATTCAAATTAATAACGATAATAAACGGGCGCGTCTTACATCTACCAATCGCCCAGCAGACGGACAATAACCTTCGCGTAAAAGTTTTATTGTCCTCTTTTTCTCTCTCTCTCTCTCTCACCCTCTACTTCTCTTTATATCTCTTAAGCGAAGCTACCATGTCATAATATTGATATTAATAATAATAGGTTCAAATGTTTAATTTTTAATAATACGATGTGTGCAATATCTGGAATTATAGTATATTATGCCTATTCTGTGTATCTATGTTCTATATAATAGACGGACTGTGTACGGCTAATATAATTAACAAAATATTTAAAATATATCATCAATTGATCATCGCATAACGAGTTAAACCGCATGCATTGTTATTTATTGAAAAAAACGGTATGAGGTATAGTAAATGTATTTTAAACATTTCAAATTATCTTGAATATATAATATTAGGTATGTAAACAATTTTATATTTTATATTTGATTTATGTTTATTGTTTCACTCATATTATATATTATTATAATCCTCTAATATTTAGAACTTACGCAACATTGTTTTTATTTACGTGTAACCTCTATATTGTATTATGTAAATATAATATTATGTTGGTATAATATTGGTAGGTATATAAATGTATGAAATTGTTTTTTATATTAATTACCTCGACCTAACAACCGTCTACTACGATATTATTGAACGTAGCATCACCATTTCAGCATTAAGCACCCGTCCGCATAATTTATGATAAACCAATTCGCGACGCTACTACCTATTCAACGTTTAATAGATTAGTAAAACTTCGCGTGTCATCCACGGCGTGTATGCATAATACCATTGATTTTAAAATGAAAACTACAACTAATATTTCGACATATCGTTACAGTTAACATGCTTCATTATTGTTTTTGGGTCCATTCTGGGTGGATATCGTTAGCTTCAGTAATTCAAAAATTCAGAAACAGTTGATTGCGTAAAACGCATTGGCTATTGTATAAATTATTTGAACAATATATCAAATGCTGTCTTTGAATTAATGAAATAGTATTTTATCGTCAGTCGAATAGTGTTGCAGTTTTTCATTTTGATTACATAAGTTAACTAGAATTTCAAATTGTGTACCTGTACATATTATAATATATTGTACTGTCAATAGACGTTAACGTTTCACAAAAGGTTTGTGGATTATAAAAATAGGCTGATTTAGCACTATATAAATTTTACAAATAATAGTTAATTTCATTATTACATTGCCGCATTGTCACCTGTCGAATGTGATGCCTTCCGGCTTTCTATAGGTTATAGGTTCCATGGGCGAACCATGAAGCTATAGGTTTTACAGTGATGTGTATATTTTTATGAATACGGTTTGAATAGCCAAAATGTTTGCATGACTTTTCTACAATTTTATAGAAAACGGCACCTTCTTAAAAATGTTTAATGATATTTGGTGTATACAATTTTAAATCATGAAAAATCAGTAACAATTCTGGAAAAAAAGTATAACATTTTAGAAATAAATTTCAATTTCAGTTATTTTATTGTACTCTAGAAAATAATAAATTACTCAAGAAGCAATTCAATTTTTTTAATTTAAACTTGATGTAATTGGTAGCAATAATTAATAACTAATAAGAAATGGTACAATTTTATATAGGCTGTGGAATTGTTCGGTTCCACTCTACAAATTTTCTGATTAATCGTATCATAAATTCATAACATAATTCTTAGAATAATATCGAAAATATCTTCGAAATACGATATGAATTCTGAGTATTATATGTATACTGCAGATGAATGTTCACAGAATTGTTATTTAAATACCAGGGTTTATCATTGTTTACATTTTGTCATGATATTTTTGATCTTCTTTTTCAATCACGTAGTGTTGTTGTAGCAAACCTATAATTTTCCATACCTTACTTTTAAATATTTTGTAAATTCACAATAATTAACAAAAATGTCCATATTCAAACATCAAGCATAATAAATAATAATATTATACACAACTAGTACGCAGCTAATTATTGGTGGTATTAAATGTTCATATTATAATATGCAGACACAGTTAGTCATTAGAATTACTGAAACACATTTTTGACATTCTATTCGATAATGGCATTTTTATTGTTTATTAATGTATAAAATAGCCTAATGTCCAATGTGTAATGCGTATTATGAAACAGTTGTTTAAAACCGATTGAAATGGATTTATTTAAAAAAAAAAAAATTGTGCATTTAAAATGAATAGTTACCAATTTTTACAACTTGATCTAACTTTTCTTAAAACAAATACAGTATATAAATAAATAATATTGTGTTTATAGAATATTTGACATGTTTTGTAGTTTGTTCTTTGTATGTAACATTATTAATACTCTAATACGGTCTCCTCGTATCTTAGAGACGTCTCGTTGACAGGTGTGTAATGTGTATACGTCATATTATATAGGTGCCACACTAAAGAACTATTTTTTGTTATCCATTGTTCAGTAGTAAATCTTTTACGAAAATGTAAATGTCGTGCATTTTAGCCAAATACATACGATATTAATTATAATATATAATATTGTCATTTGTCGCAGCATACGTATATAGTGCCAAGCGACTTACGGCGGCTATACCTATATGCGCGACACGCGCAACTTTTACAATCGTTTAGTGAACGTTTTGAACCAACGCCGACTACAACTGCCCCATATGTGTTCCCATCGTCCAAGGTTGTGCCATTGTACGTATTTTGAAAATATTGTAATGATATATTATATATATATATATATGATATATTATATCGTACACGCGTACAGCATATACCGTTTTTTTCACACTACTGTCAATGTCCCCGTGACGTCCAAACGCATTATAATGCGCTTTATTATTTTTTTTCCGTTGTTATTCCCAACCAGAATTCGGCCAATGTCTTATATTGCAATACCGACGAATTTTCAGCGAGTGCAGTAGTAGAAGAAGAGGAATAATGATGACGATAATAAAAACCTAGAGCAATGAAAATATCTTGTCACGCTCCGCGGCTTCTCGGTCTCGGTCAGCTACCTTTCGCACTACACATGTACCTACGAACATCGCGCAGAAAACCATAATAATATTTTTGTAATTTACGACGTTTTTTGCCTTTCTCAACCTCGAGTATGTATGTGTATTTAACACAAGGACTTCGGTGCGTACGGGTTGGACGCGCGACCGCACACAATATGATCCGAATGCTAATTAGTTGCAGTCTCGTATAGTCAGCAGTAGTCCGGTTAGATAATAGAAATTATTTTATGCAAATACCAACGTGAAAATATTCCTATTACAGACTCTAAACAATTCCACCGTTCGCCGATATATTATAAGTATTATCGATGATCAACGGCGAACCAATACGATTACCAAATTGCAGCGCATACGATTTTGCATTAATTAGTCGTCAGTAGTATCCATGTATATCCATGATTGTAAATTATCTTATATATTTATTGTATTACTATTAAAGGTAATGGTTGACGAGCATTACTAAAACAGTGTTTAAACTCAATTAGGTGTCTGTCGTAGTATGATGATCCACAGAATACGAATTTTATAAAATCGAATTGAATTTAATGGCTGTAGAAAATATTTTGAAGTCAGTTTACTATCTCATAAATGTATAAACCTATAATTTATATATTCATTACGTATGTAACTTTGAGTTACATAATAATTATTTATGTTTATTCATTTAATATGTAATGCATTCATTTCATATATGTATTTGTTTTGAATTCCGTTAAAGAAAGTTTGTTTAACATATTATATGAACGTGTAAAATATTTAAAAAAAATATTATTGTTGTGTGTGAATGAGTTACGTTGAAAATAAATCAAATACATTTATATTTAAATCAGTGCTAATATTTGTATAAACTAAATATTCGATTAGATTGGTTGGAATAAAACTAATACAATATATGCATGCTATTTATTTGTATTGCGTGATTTTCCTGCATTGATACCTAAGACTTGTGGTTGATAAAAATATTTTTATTTAAAGCAGGCGTATCTAAGTATAAATAATGTATTTAATAAATTCAATTTTTTTAGTATTCGTTAAATTTAATTTCAACCATCTGGTGCAATAATGCAGTATACAATATTGCATTACCTACATCAGAAATTTAATTTTCAATAGGTTTCACGCTAGACAGGTAAAAACTTGTTCATAATAATTTACCTATGTGAAACATCACGTACACATTCAATTATAATAATCTTACTAAGTTGATGTTTATTAAAGAAGTGAAAGTATTAATAATTGTCACTTTATCTATATATTCACTAGCTGCAATGACATTAACATAAAAGAGGGACAAATGACAATATTATATTATGCAGATGTGAAAAAACACACCTAAACACCCTACGCATGGTGTAAACAATGTGAGCATTGGCGCTTCTGCATGTGGTAGACTGCATCGATTAAATTTCACACTTAATGTAATTTCTATAACATATGGGACGATGAAAAAATACAATTGACAACCGTGGTTAAAAAAAATTAAAATTATACGGAAAAAGACGATTCTATTACTAACAACAGCAATTATAATATCTTACAATTATATTATACATATATATATTGTTAGATGTGTGTGGGTACGATAGATCCATTGTTCAAGATCAACTTTCTCCTGCATACCTATACAAGACAGTACAAAACGCGTAGGAATTGTAAATGCGATGTGCAAGTGTGCATCATTAAAACTACGATTTTAATCTAGAATACCTGTATATTGTATTATTGGTTAACAGTTATACCTTTTCTTTTGATCTCTATAATCAATATATCATTATTATGTTTATTATTATTATTAATAATAATATAGGTGGATAAAATATTAATTTTATTGACGTCACATGCGTAATATTATATTATTAAACGGTCGCTGATATTATACACATAAGAAGGTTTTTCGCTGCAGTATCGTCGTGACCGAATGATAAGTTCATAACCATGAACCAACATAATAGCTCCTACCCGTACCCGTTCCGACAGAAATATTGATTAAATAACATCTGTTAATTGACTGGGTTTGTGGAGCGAGAAAACCGCAAACTTCGTAAGCCGACTGTGTTTATAATAAACGATTGAGCAATGCGCGCCTAGTTATATTTTCCAATATAATCAATTTACTTACCTATATTATGTTTAGGAATAGAGGCGGACTACCGGGTAGTTAGGTTTTGGATATTTATTGTATGTGTAGATATAATACTAAATGTATAATACAAAAAAATTGGAGTCTTGGAATATCTATTACAGTTGAAATATTAAATTATAGGGAAAATATAATCTACTGAGTTTTATTGCAGTATATTTATATATTTTTATTAAGTAAAAATGTTGTGTTTAAAATTGAGCATTTAGCGATAAAAATCGTTGTTATCATCTTTTATTACTGCTACAAATGTTTAAGTTAGTAGTTTTGATTTTAGCCCCTCCCTCTCCCAAATCTCAAACCCTATTTGCACCCATAAGCTGTGTTAAAGTTGTAAAATCCTATAATTATAGTAGTCGTTATTAGGTGTCAGCAGTGGGGTAGAAAATAGTAATATTCACACGGATCCCCACCGCTGTCAGTTAAAATCTGAAAAAAAAGTAGTCGTTATTAAAAGAGTTTTGTTTCTACATTTTTAGTGATTACTAGTTTTCGAAATTTATTTTTACAATTCTCTATCATTGGTTTGTATGATAAAATAAATAGTTTTATTTCAATGGCTATATTCCTATACGTATTTTTTTTTTTTTTTTAGTACGATATGGTTTGATATAAAATAGCCAAATAGAATGTCAGCACACTGGTTGCATCAAGTGCAAGTTTATGTGTACAACAACTAATAAATTAATAATGTATGTTTACGATCAACTCAGATAAAGATGTACGATAATAAAATCACGTTTTAGTTTTGTTTTTCTTATAGACTAAACCATCCAAAGTCAGGAGAATAATATTTTTACAATATTCGAAAAAAATAATGAAAAACGTGTTCCGTGTTTGAACGGAACATAAATAAACATTTCTTTTTTTTTAATTCTATAGGCTTCGGATTATACTGATGAATCCACGAGAGAAATTCCACGGTGATTCCATCGCGTTCCTATACCTATATGGATTTTATATTTAATTTTTTATAACATTTTAATATCGGCACCGCATGTTATGTTGCGGAGATATATTTTCATCGATATCTCTTTCGGCGGTGGATTTGCATGCGTCGGACTTCGAGTCTCCGCGCTGCATGATAATACGCCTGTATAATTGGATTACAGTCTTATGTAAATGTTAGAAAGCGACCGACTCTGTCCGTTTTGCATACCGACGCGTGTTTAATTCTGCTACTAGCAAATAATAATAATAATAATAATACAAATAAAGTCATTGCGTTGGTTATAACTTATAAGATACCGGTGTTCAAAACATATCGCACGAATTGATGAAATAAATCGAATTTAACGATACAGCTTAGCTTAGGTACATCCATATTATCGTCTTCGTTGTATCAATTCCACGAGTGGATGAGGTCGTAAACTTCGGAACACAAGAGACGATCTCCCAGGCCCAAGAGCATAATATATAGTACCTATATATATAGGTATAGTTATAGTTGGCAGTTTAGCAGTTGCAGTCGTTTCACGGTCGAAACGACATCATTATGATATTACATTACTATAATATGTGCCCTGTTGAGGGGAAGTAATGCTAACGCGGTTCCCCCTTCGGTCTTCGGTACCACGGAAAAAAAAATAAAAAAAATATGTGCCCTGTACCATGTTTGACGTACCAACGTCCAGATTCCATGGACTATTCTGTAAATAATTGTGGCGGGATGGGGTGTTAGTCAACCAAGTTAATCATCAAAAGAAAATATTTGACTGTTCGGTTTTACCCAAAATTCAATTGTAGGAAGTGGAGGGTGAAACTATTCACCTATTAAATCAGACTTAAAGTTAAGAACATAACCTGTCTCTATGTTAGCTATTTTATAATATATTAATTTTTATGTAAGTACGTGATGAGCGTGTAAATTATTACAATTTTAATATGCTTATAAATTGTATAAAAATTAAAATATCTGAAAAAACCAACGTAGAGACATCATAGGTAATGTTTTTATATTAAAGTTTGATAATAGGTGAATAATTCACTCTATAGTAACAAGAACAACCGATGGTTGGTTTTGCTATGTTACGCTTGGGTCCTGTAGAGAAAGAAAACTAATGGTACACTGCTAACATCCTTTTGATGTGTTTATTTAGTCAGATATTGAAAATTAAAACAAACATAAATTAAATCCTTTTTGTAATGTATATTATACTTCCATACATTCCGATTTGCTAACAATAAAAGACTCCCGTACTTACAATTTGTATTATAATAACATCTCAAATTCAAAATATTAATTATTCTTTATTAAACTCGATAAGATTAATAACATTTTTTTTTAAATTTATAGGTTAGGTACCAATTTTTAGTTTAGCATTTTTCGACTGTTGGCTGTAATGACTTACTATAACCCCTTATTCCAACATCCTCGCCGGGCATGCGTTTGTCGCCGACAATCGCGGATAGCGGTTTTTTTAAATTGTCGATCCCACGTGCAAAGACGAAAACTGGTTCAATATTAATGTTTAAATATAGTTAATCGGCCACAAGTGTTTAACCTAGATCGCCCATTACAATGTATGATTAATACGTATAAATATAAAATAATACTATTATAGACGTTCGCGGTCCATGCACGTTCAACAATAACCGTAATAAATGTATAATAAGTAAGTACTGATCACTGACGTATAGAATAAGATTCAAATTTTAAATTACCATAATCTATGATACGAGAATACTGAGGTGGAATACTACAACGGATAAAACGCAACACCCTTCGATTTGTATGTACCTACGTATATCAGCGACTGCGGGATATAGTGTTGGGTTGGTTTCGAATTTTGGTCGATCAAAATGAGCAATTTAAGATTCTGTTTCGCGGGTCATAATCTTATAACGAGAAACGGCTGAATTTTTGAAGGGAACCGGAAAACCCTGTAGATATTTCAAAACGTCGTATCCGATTAGGTGTTGTTTTTACAAAAAACTAAACTAAGGTTCTGGAGAGGTTATAGTTCTGCGGTTTTCAAAAACATCTATGGTTTGTTTCGGTACGGCTGCTGTCCCCGATAAGTAGTACCTATATATAGGTACCAGAGGTATACCTACGTATAAAAGTAACGCCTGCCAATGAACTTTTGAACCCGAAAACTAGTATGCTTAGATTATGGTAAGTCATATTACCATTAAAGTAGTTAGTAGACGTCATAATAATACTTAGGCGACTTTAAACTGATTGAGCATGACTTTGGTTTTGGCAGTGCACCGTACCAATATATCGTGAATATAATTTTTGTTGACGAAAAGATGCGTGTTAATCATACATCGTATACACAGTTGAACACCTACAGCTATATCATATGGTATATTATGTGCTGTACTGTATAATATTTGATGCGATGTCTAATACAATATATAATGGGTATATATATAGATATTATATAGTTATTTTGCCAACTGTTTGCACGTGCTTGGCATGTCCTTGAAGTACGTAAATTAAGGATGGAATACACACCAGCTATATAACAGGTATGAAAGATAATTCGCCGATCTCGCTGATTGTGCAGCGATGTATATTTTGTTTCTGATATAATGACAGCATGATGAACAATATTATATTTGTGTAATTATATACAAACGCATCATACTCGATCGCAATAATGCGATGAGTATAATATGTTATACACTAAATCGCCTACCTGATAATAGAGCAATGAATATATATGTATAGGTACTACCTAACAATTATAATAAATTATGGTATTAAATTATATCTATATGTACCGTAGCCTATAACCTAGGTATATACACCACTTATTCCGGTAAAACACCATAATATAATATAGTCATGGCCAAGCTGCTAATGTCTGTTGCAGGTTATTATGATACAGTAAACAAATACGTCAGATATTAAACCGAAAATAGAGAATAAAACGATGATCGTCATCGGTGTGGAGGTTGAGAAATATTGTTGTTCGACAGTAAAATTATTGTACATGGCGGCCGCATATATTTTAAGCACTTTGGTGTCGATGTATAAGTGACAATATAGGTAACAATATAAAATAAGGTTATATGATTATGTGTTTAGTATACATTTTGAATATCGCACAATATTTATTTCGCTGTTATGAACAATATAAATTATAAACCACCCTAACCTAGTATATTATAATATAAGCTAAAACTTTATTCTAATATCTACAATGACCATGATCTATGTATTTACTTTTAATGAAAAAAGGTTAACGCATAGTTAATAAACAATATGTTTAATTTTAAAAGTTCAACTAATAATAAACGAAAATGTTATATGCCATCATAATTAGCTCAACATGAATCAAATATTTTGAAAATGTTATGGTGCATACATAATGCTAATATAAACATTCAGTAAAAATTGTATATACTTACGTTAATTTTTGAGTAACATCAAAATCCAAAATAAATTTTGTTGAAAACGTTTTCTTTAATTTTTTTTTTTGTTTTTCTTGGCACTTTTGGAAACTACTGAGAATTCTAAATTATGACATCCAGAATGCACAAACCAAATTCACTTTCCCATTGGAAAAGATATTGAAGTTGAACATAGAAGTATTTTTTCGACTACTATCGTGTACACGGACTAAAAAAAAACCCCACACACATTGTTGTAAAATCAATACATTCACTGCTCTCCGCTCAAAATCTAAAATAAATAATGAACTAGTTTTAACTACAATTATAAGTATGCTGTGTAATATACTCTTAATTGTATGTGCAAAACATTCTCAATTTAACTGGAAAAATGGAAGTTATAATGGTTGTTTAATTTGTTGAAATTATAATGAGGATATTCAAAAAATTCAGTTTTTAATCGGTGAATTTTGAATCATTTGGATCACCTTTGCATATTAATATATTACATTAATATGGTAAATTTTAGATTCTAAATAGAGTAGAATTGAACCTACTGTCTACCTACATATTCCTTGCGTAAACGTATTTTACCTGCGTTTTTGATTCGTTGTCGGTCACATGTCACTGGCTGCAAAATCGCTACTGACCGTATCGAACCGTTTTTTAAATTCATTTTTTTTTATTGTGTTCAACACCGCCTGCCGCACGCGGGCTATAATAATAATAATAGTACGTATTATTATATAGTCCGATAATATATTATTTCGAGTTAGATTAATCGCATTAGACGGCTCGTGCGTGGATCCGTTATGGGCTTGCGCGGTGACAGGACTCTTAATTCGGGAGAAAACCTCTTGCTAATTTATTATTATTATATATTACCACGTACAACACCGCAGAACACACACCAAGCTATGCCGCGACCGCGTAGTTATTGTGTTTCCGTATCTAGAGTTCCAACACGATGTAACTATATTATAACTGAACAAACGCAGAAATCATTGCGGTCACGTGACGTGTACAAACAGTAAATACCTAGGATCCATAACCATAATGATCGTATATATAGGTAATAGGTTCAGAAGTATCTACCATCTCCGTGTCGATAATCACCATGTACAAAATATCTGATCGAATACAACCATACAGGACAGGTATTGATATAACTTCCATCTGTCATACAAAATTTAAATTACAATTAGTAGTAGTAGTTGTTTATTTCTTGTTTGTTCATAATTTATGAATGTCGTATCACCCTAAGTATCTCAGTGGTAAAATATTATAATATTTAAATGTTGGTTAGTGGATTTTCAGCAGTTATAATTAATAAACTTTCAATTATAATGGAATTAAATTCAAAAAGAAAATGTTGTGCAATTTAGTTTTTGAATTTTTAAAAATGAGTTAGGTTTTGTACATACGCTCTTCAAACATTTCATTTTTTTTTTTTCATTAAAATTGAGTAATATTATTATTTTACATATTATCATAATCTTGTTGAAAAAAATAAAACACATGAAGGTACGTTGGTACGTAGTATGTGTATAAAATATAAATATATAGGTAATATAATATTATACAATTTGAGCTGAGTATAATTTGCATGTATGTCTTCTTCCGATGTCTTGCGCAATGACGTTATGTATTTACTATTTTTTTTTATTTAATTTTTATCCTCTGCGTAAAAATAATCATCATCGGTTATAATAATATATTACACTTTCCATAATACGATGGCAAATGTTCATGAGTGTTGAAGAAAGTCGTGAGCGTCGATATATTGGTATTTATGACAAAACTGTTTCCAATTGTTCATAAAAATATTAAATATAATTTGGACCTTCAACCCAACCCCATGTGCCATATATCTATATACATAAAATACATGTATTTACTATGACGAAGAAAAAGTATTTAGATTATATAATATCTATCTATATATATGCACATTTATAACTATTATAATATTTTATTAATACACTTGAATTTTAGCACCCCTATAAAAAAAATGGCACCATTGGTTAGTATAATATGTTTTGGTCAAGGAGCTGTGCAGACGTTTCAACGTTTGCACCGGTCCACAGTCGCGGGTGACCGCACCTGAGCAATCATCCGATTTAGTATCAACATTCAACATATTATTATATATAATATATGTCGATCACTCTACGAATATAACAGTACAACATTATTATGCGGTCGAGCCAACAAAATGCAATTCGTATTCTGCAACTCGTTGGATTTGTTTAAGTCCAAACACAGCGTAACTATATGTATCCGTGTATGTGTATTAATATAATATTATTATGTATTTCGGGACGTTGACGTTTGCACGTTCATTATAAAAACACAGCGGTCCTTGTTGTTGTTTGTGTACGCGTTATTATAATAATATTATTATAACGTTTACCTCGAGTATGCTGCAGGGAATATTATCCGAGTTTCCGGTATACGTTTCACTTAGGGCGCGCAAAGAGGTACATATAGCGTTTTAATTAAAGTATAGAAATATTATACTATGTAACTGTATAAGAGAATAGAGTGATAGATCACCGGTACATGACTTTCTAATAAAGCGCTTAACTGCAGTATTTAAACAAACAGTTTGATACGTTATACGGCATGTAGGTGATTAAATCTGGTATAATAATAATATATAAGTTAGACTTTTAGACTTCTACACGAATCAATAATTATTACATAAGATAATTTCTCCTGTCCGTTGAATTTTAAAACTTTTACAAGTGACTTGAGGTTTATAATATATAGGTGTACTAAGAATACAGTATATGATATATATTATGTATACGTCGAGCCTGTTCGTCCGTCTCGACTTCCGTTGACGTACTGATGACGTAGTTATACCATCGACGGTGTAATTTATACGATGAAAAGCCAATAGTGGCTATCAAATGATATCATTTTTACTATCGACTGATGTTTAAATGTGTTAACTGTTTTAATAATTAATTTATATTTCAATGTATTTAATTCGGTGTATAACGTTTAACAAAACATGGTTGATATCTCTTGTTTGAATTTAATTTCAGGCTCATAAATTGCATATTATACAACCCAATACAGTATATTATAGTAGCAAGTCTACTCTTAAGTTGTGATATTCCTCACTCGTTTATATTATAGTATACTTATGTATGTATGAGAATATACAATATAGTATATACACAATAATGTGGTATATACCATAAATTATGAACTAATTCAATACAAATGGATGACTAATCTATTGATATTAGAAATTGTTAAATTAAAAATGCGATTTTCACGCGTTTAAAATGCTGAACTCAAATGAGTGTATACCATCAAATATACATTATATCTCACGAACAGATTTCACTAAGCCTCGAACTTGTATTTATAGATAGGTAGTTAAAATCTATTTACATTACGATGACTTGTATTTATTATTTATGGTCAAAATTAATTAAACAATGGGGAAATCGCGTGACACGGTTCTTCTGAATTTGTTTTGACGTTAAATATTGAGCGAGAATTATAGTTCGGTTTGATTATTGGTCATGGCCAATGACAATGGTAGTATGAAAGACAAACATTACCTACGTTCAGACAAAATACGATCTTCTAAACAGTTAATGAAAATGATATTAATTGACAATCGAAAGTTTGATATTTGGTGATTATATTTTTCACTTTGCCGTTGTTAAAAATGACAGTAGATGATTTGATCTAAATAATTCGGACGTTACAATTCCATTGTTTGCGGGGATATCGCTCCCAGGGTTGTTCTGTTTTACATAAATTGTTTGGGATTTGTATGAGTTTGAATGAAGAAACTATTCTCTTACTTCTATTACCAAAAGACATTTTGATTTCTATTTTATTTATATTGGAATGAAAATGGATTAAGCACAGAAAATATAAATTAATTACTTTTTAAAAATTATTCGTGGCGTGAAGAATAGGCATACAAAAAACCAATAATAAATAAAAACTGAAACAGTATGACAAAACCAACAAATATTCGTTAGTCGTTACTACTATTAAACGTTTATATTATTTATTTTAATGTACACGAATTATTTGGACGTAATTTTATGCAAATTTCTGACGTCACACAAACAAAAAACTCTATCAGTATTGAAGCATATGTGTTGATTATGCGCTGAATGTAATAAAATATGTATGTGGATAAAATTGAATAAGTACGTTTAAAGTAAAATTTTAATGTCATTTGATACAACTACATAATTATATGATATAAAATTATACAATATATGTATATTTGTAAACGTAGTACCTATACTATATAAATATGTAGTATAATCGAGTCTAATGTTATATATATATATATTTATGTATGTGAAAAATGAAGATTCAGTGTGTAATTTTGGCCATGTTCCTAAGTATCTACGTAGTATGTATTAAATTGATGACAAATGGCAACATTTTTGACCTTGAAACATTATTGTCATCGGTAACCGGTATGGTTTTTAGCGCATCCACAAACTTTTATCGTATAATTATTGTAGTGCTTATATATCAAGGAAAACGAAATACCATCGGATACGTTTCATTGATGTCAAATTTATATATATAATATAATATATACGCTCGAAATTCAAATAGTATTTAATTATCTAATATTTTTGTTAGAAGGTTTTTATTTTTTATTTTTCGATGCATATTTCAGATGGTAAATGCAATTCTGTAAAACGACACGATTCATTGTAATGTTTACTTTACAATGTGCCAGTGTCAACAAATGCGTTGTTTATTAAATAACCCATAAGACATAGGTACCGTTTTCACCATTCTTATAAGTCCGAAAACCACACATAGGTATACAAACTGTAAAATAATATATATTGTTTATCGATTACATTCCGTTTCTTCGGTTCATGATTTCAGATTTGTATCAACTCATCCGTATAATGTAATCTGCTTGGCTGAACCTCTGATGTATAAATGACGTTGCAAACCCACACGTATTCAAACAACATTTGTTGTAAAAAAATAAATAAAAACTAATTTATCGGTTGTTTGTCGAGCTGTACATGATAATATAATAATAACCATCCATATTGATCGAACAGATTTGCAAATGGGCTATAATATAACGTCTCCCCAAATTACCCATGATTGTCAATATACGTAAAATATAAGGCGTGGATCCAGGCCAATGGGGGAGGCCTTTGGAAATATTATATTTATATCCATAAATTTAAAATAAAAATTCAATTGTTCATATTGTTATCAAATTGTATCTTTAATCTATTATTTACTAAAATTATAACCATATTTTTAAGGAAAAAATGTAGCCTCTTATTTCAGATATTTTGTTCCCGGTCTGTAGGCTGTAACATATACATATTATACATTTGTAATTTGAACACGTAATCATTTCACGGAAAGGATAATGTTACTAATATTAATTAATGTTTGACATTTGTGCTATAGTTACATGACTTAATAATTCCTGTGTTTACGTTGTAATTTACCTTCATACATAGTTTGTTCGTTGATAAAATATTACTCTATAGAGACGGATGTTTCATCATTTTATAATATTTACTTTCCTGGTTGACCTGGTCATATAGTGTCAGGGAGCTTGTAACGCGTTTTTCCCGGTACACGCTAGGTCTAATACTAATCTGAGGTTTCATATTTCTCGTGTGTATAATAATTAATAACATATAACCACATGAAAAGTAATAATTACTTTCTATGTACTGAATCTCTGTCGTTTAATAAAAACATGCGACGAATAGAATCAAACGGCTGCTATAGGCTATTGTTCTTCAACTTGCGGTTTATTTAGTTAGAGTGTCAACTGTTGTATTGTTATCAAGACAACAAATATAATATAGGACAATCTTGAAAAAAATAAACCGAAAATAAAATTAGTTTATAAATTAGTTTCACATTTATAAATGATAAACTGGTTATTTAAATTACACTAAACGAAAATTATAGTCTAGGAATCGTTTCGTGAGTATAAATTATATAACGCTCAATACCACGGGTTAGACAAAAGAATATCCATGTCTAATTGACATACCTAGACTACTTAGGTAGAAAATTAAAAACCAAATGTTTGATACATAATACTATAAATCTTCTCAACCGTTGCAGCTCAACTCTATCAGAGAATGATGCAACTCCTTGCTTGAGAAAATTTAGCTCTGTATTTTATTTTTATATATTAAAATGTAAAAAGTGACATATTTTCCTGTGCCACGTTGCTGCGTTTATTTTTCTTTAAAAGCGATCATCTATAGTGACGGGTGGGCTTATGTAGTGTACAAATATGACCATTTGTTGAAAATTTACCAACAATATTTTTCTTGATGAATTACAGATTTAAGGGGGTTTCAGTCGGTTTTATCGAAAGTCAAAACTAATGTAGATTTGAATCTAAACATAAATTTCGTTTATTTTAATATTTTTTAAATATATTTAAACTCCGTATCATAAAATTAATCTTAAGAGGGCTGCAGGAGGATGCATTCGATGAAAAAAAGTACCTATTTTTTCAACTGTGATATTCACGAATAAATATATATGATATTTTTGTATCTATATATTAACACATTGATACGCATTATGACACTAAGAATAATTGGAATATTAAAAATCGCCTCGGTGGAAACCTAGTAAACTTGTTAATCAATTAAAATCCGTCAAACCAAATTCCTCTAGTTTTGTCTGGTTTTTTGGTGTAAAAGTCACACTTTTTCGTCGACTGGAGCCGCCTTTTCTACATAGATATTGTTGCATATAAAATCAGATAAATATAAAGCTGCAAATATTTTGTGAACGATAAAATGACACTTAAGCTTACTGAACAATTATTGTCAGGCTAACTTTATAGATTTTTGTTTACATCTATACTATAAATAATATGTCTAAATATAATATTTTGGCATTATTTAAAATTGCGTAATTATATAGGTATGAGATGAATATTAAACAAGGACTTTTGTGTTTGAATATTATAATTTATTTATTATTTATAGTTGTACCTATATTAAATATCAACTCAATAGTAACACAATAATAATAATAATAATATGTAATATGAAATATTGTAATCATTTAAGTTTTTAATTATATAATATTGTTGATCAAAAATATTGGATTGGGTATGACATATATTATACGAGTTACAATATTATGTCGACTACAGCTCATTTAAGTTACAATTATTATGGTGAATGATAATCGGTCGTAACCGGGAAATCGAAACTGGTTCAAATGTAATATTTCGGGCATAATAGGTACGTGATCTGGTATACGTATGTTTCGGGTACATCGGGTTTATGGGCTCTGCAATTGTTTCGAAACGATCATGTTTACATTCATGTATAAAAAAAATCGAAAATATCCAAGTAGAAGCAATCGAAGAACACTATAGCTATCGCCACAGCGGATCAACCGACACTGTTTGGCCACCACTGGTTATAGTTATATAAGTACCTTCATCTATAATATTATAATATAAATGCGATAGGCGTTTTCGACGACCGCCACAGCGAGGATCGCCGAGTCTGCCGCAAAGCGGAAGAGGAACCCATAATAATAATAATAATAATAATAATAATAACATATACGTATATATCGTACGGTGTTCCGACGATAGGTAGGTACGCCTAACGTGAAAAAAACCGAACGGATATGTACGAAATATACATAATAAATACGGGTAGGTATAGGTATAATGTAATATGTTATATTTTATAACGCGTAAATTATTATCATTCCCGTCGGCCGCCTACTCGATGCTGGCAACGAGACTGCAGGAGACTCACGCTATACGCACGCGGCGACGGACGCGCACAAAATCACATATAAAGATAAATAAATAAATAAATATATATATATAGATGGATAGGTTCTCGTAAGTATTGTATTACTATAGAGTATAGAGTATATATTGCATATTATATTTTATATATAGGTACGTATATGTGTATACAATGTACATCCAAAGACGGTCCGTCCGCGCGACAAACGAGGAATAGGAGGACGAGGAGGTCATAACTAATGGACTTTGCCTGTTGCGCAGTGTATACTGTACATACATAACTTATACCGGGTGTCTCGCTGCAGTGTCCGAACTCGTCAGCATAACTTTTGTTATCAATAATTTTGAAAGTCGAAACAAAGTTTTGGAAAGTTTTCGCCGCTGCAATCGTCGTAATTGTATTTACAGTGCGCTTACCTATATCTATTTGTTTTTTTTTACCTTAACTGGTAACGAAAAATGATGTTTATTTTTTTTGTTTTCCTAAACATCTGCAGAGATAGGTACATACAGTTTCTGATAATATTTTAATACATTTGACTCTTAAATTTCATTATGGGTATTGTTCGTGTTTTTAAGTACATAAATAGGTTCACATTTATCGGGGGGAGGTTAGGTTATTTCGGGGAAATCCGATAAATTTCTTCCTCGTTATTTTTACATCGTGTATCCGATCAGTTTTTGGTACTGCTATTTGCACCTACGCAGCCAATACAACTTATAGTCGATCATGCAGAGGTCGAACGCGTATATATAGTTGTGGTGGGAACGGTTGCGCGTACAAGTGCAATTACAGTGATAAACACCCTGTACGTGTATTTATGTATACGCCGACCATAATAATATTATTAATGCTACTACTACTACTACTACTATACTTTAAACACACCACACTGTAAATACACGACCCTTTCGCAGTGGCGGCGGCATTTGATATTACGCATTCTAATCGCGTAATGTTACGTTGTCGTCGAACGCGGTCGTATCACTCGCGGGGAGGGAAGAATCGCCATTGTTTCACCTGTGCTCCGGCGTGACACCGTGATGTGATTCCTTAATGATTGCTGCACTGCAGCGGAGCGCGGTCATCCGTTCGACGTGGCGTTGCTTCTCGATCGCATATAATATATAATATAATATAGTATTATACGTACACCATATCATTACATGTTCCTTTGTCGATCCGAAAACACTTTGTTGCGCCCATATGTCGTGAATAAGTGTATGTATAAATATAAGTGTAATAGGTATATAATATTATGTTCTGTCGAACCCTGCGTACTACGCATTATATTATTATTATTATATACTTCAGCATTTGCATTATACGTTTAAAATATATATTATAATATAATGTTACTTACTTTTGTCATAGGTAGGTATTTGAGTATTTCCCCATTTCGATGTAGGATTCGTAAGGAGTGTTTCCAACGCGTAAACTGCATACTAAGTACACACAAATGTATATACTTAATATATATTATTATCGGTTATATCACAAGCGGTTTCGTAGTTATACACTCTCGTTTTTAGAAACAGAATTGCTATACCTATTTTTTATAATATCATACGAGTTATAACGGCCTACCTTATATACATATTAATTTTATTTTTATTATCAATGTGTTTACGTCATTTTACGTCGAATAAAAACCGTAAATAAAAAGCCCTGGAAATTATTTAGTACCTATCTACGATTTTTTTACGAAACGTATTTCTTTTTTTTTAATTTAGTAATGAATTTGTATAGTGAAATAAAATGTTTTCATATTGAATACAAAACCACTATAATTTTTTGTTGGATTGGAAATTCTACAATTATTATTAATGTATTCCAAACAAATCATCTTAAAATAAATTCTAGTATTAAAAATGTAGGTATAATACCTACGCTGGGAAGTTGACAAATTTCCATATGTATATGAAACCAATAAAATTCTAAATGCATAATAGATACATCGATGTATTTTTCTACTTCTAACCATGGTTTCAGATATACCTATACCAACCTGTAAGTTATATACATATGTTAACGGTATAGGTTAATTCATTTTATTTCAAATAAGTGTAGCAAACCAACGACAACAATTTATTGTCGTTTACAATAAAATAGACTTGAAAAGTACCTAGTGTATTTATATATTGCCTATATAGACACCTATTTACCCATTGCCTTATAGGTTATAGGTTAGGTACCCGTGTATAGAGTATGCATAAAATCATAGTCCGCACTCTAAGTGTCACCTGCAGGTTTGGAGGTACCAAAAACAAAAATATACATGCAAATATGATTTTGCAATAGATTTATTGTTTCTAAGACGTTCATCGTTGATTAGGCATCGACAAATCAAAACTAAAATCGGGCGTTGAAGTCTCCCGCGTCAGTCATTATATACGTACCTAATAAGTTATTTATTCATTTATTTAATGTTTATACAAGCATATTCCCTTAAATACTTGAATTTACAATGTATACATTTAAAATTAATTTTACAAATAAAAATAAAAATGCAATAGCCAATAGGTACCTACATTACAATTGTAATTAATGTAATCTATATCAACAATAGAAATTAAAAATAGAAAATAGTTAGAAATGATAATATTAATTAGTATTATACTATTGTTGTCATTAAAAATAATATTATAATTAGGCACCAGTTTCTTTTAAATAGTATAGAGCTCACAAGGAAGTCTTTTTTCGTCGAATTCAATTGAAGACGCTTATTATTATTGATACATAATATAGAACAATATATTTTATAATTTCTTGAGTAGGTAGGTTTATGTCGATATAAATTATAAATTATATTATAATATATGAGATAGTGTTAATCGTTTGAGTTGTTCGTACACCACGCATATATTCGGCATCCTCTTAACGAGCAGTAGTACTATACCGACCAATGTAATTATTGGTACATTCTTTTCGTAAACAAAAAAATACTAATAAGTACCGACTGACGACGAAAAATAATATTTCGTGATTTATAATAAGCGAAGTTATTATGAAAATGAGAATTTCTGTATAACACTATAGCTATGGGCTGCAGTGTAATATAATATAAATTATAATATAGGTACCTACGTAGGTAGGTATGGTATACATTAAGACGATTAGAATAATATTATCTATAGGCATAGGTATATAATATTATAATAACCACCGGCCGGTCTGGCCGATGATGCCCGAAAAACCGGTCACGTGTCGAAACGGAACGATTTCCAAACAACGCCCACGGGCTTCCCGCTTGCCCCCGCGGTCAGTCACAGGTAACATCTTCACGGCGGATTATTCGCCGCCGCCCGCCACCGCGCGACCAGATTGTCGATGTTTATCAATCCGTCGAATTCGCGACCTGTCACGGTAACTCCGTTGCGTCATCCGCGTACATCCTGTGCCGATTGCACAAACGCCTTTCCCCCCACACACCTCCCTGTCCTGTTTAATGATAATAATAATAGTAATAGTAATAATATGTATTGGTACACAATGGACGCGAGCACAATTATGTGTATTATACGAGTATATACAATGTTGCAGTACGGAGAGTACAATATAATATATTATTGTAGTTTTGCTTTCTAACCTCAAACGGACATATATACAGGTATACCTTCCAACGTATGTGCGGCGTGCGCGTATATCACGCGACCCTAGTACGTCAAAGGTTTCCGCGTCCGCGTGTGTCGGATTATAACGATGATGGGTACATATTAATATATTATTATTTTCTATACACATACTGTACGCATATCACACGCACACGGAGAATGATAATTGGTTGGGTATATACCTAATAATATAGGTTTACAGTATATATTATATTATATATATATAACATGTTATATTGCATAGGTGCATATATGCACTGGCTATTGCTATATTATTATATCATACATTATCGGCCCTGCTGCAGTCTCGTACCAGGACGCTTTTGATATTTTTTACGTCGGCCTATATCGACACGGTTTCGGTTATTACTCATTAGCCATTATACTCCCTCTCCACTCTTTTATAGAATATTATTCAACCGATTATACCGCTGAGTGCTGTAAGTGCTGAGTGCTGTAATCTCCTCGTCGATATTTCAATTTTTATTGCATTTTTTACTTTTATTAGTATTGCGTCAACGTAGGCACTTGTTTATCGTCGAGTCTTGCAAATTCATAGTTAAGTCTTACCACGCTCTGTATGTATTTTTCAATACCTATAATACTTTATTAGGTATCTTATTAATCATATAATAATTTGATTTTCAAATACGGAGTTTAGGTATTTATTTTAATTTTTCTTTATTGAAGTTTCGTTACATGACTACCTATACATATTACGAGTGTTACACATCATACTATTACTTTTATTTTAATTAGCTCAGTTTATGATATGTTGAGACTACATCTTATACATGTTATATACTCTAGTTATACTTACTTTTTAACCGGTTATAAAATAACATATTTGTTCATTCATTACGATTTCGAATCATAATAATGACATAAAACGATTAAATATTCATTTATTCCATGATTAGTTGCGTTATACAACAGTCGGGTATAACCAAGGAAGTATACAAATTAATGTATAATATGATATTATTATATATAGGTGCCTGGTGTGGCGCGGTGGTTGGCCGCAGTCACTAATGTTCACTGCGGTCAAGCATCGACTAGTGTCACTACCTCCGGGATGGGTGACCACCCCATTTTTTAGTGACGAATCCTCGCCCCATGTCTTTTTACACCAACCGTGTAACCCCACTACAAAATGCTAATGGCCATATAGTTACCGAAGCTCAAGTTCAATAAATAAATAAAAAAAGATATTATATTATTACGAGTATAAATATGCCTGTTAGTTTTTACTTGTTGGCAATATTAATGGTAAAATTATTGATTACCTTCGCGCGTGACTATACTGATAATTGGGCATAGGTATAGTGATGGTATTACGTTAGAGTTTCAATAAATGTTGTGGTTTTAAATTAGTTTTTCAACCATAAGTTGGGGTTTTCCTTTTATCATGGAGCTGCTTTTATCGTCGTCAGTCACGTTTGAGTACAAAAAAAAATTGTTGGCTCGATAATTTGCCGATTCGAACGCCAAACTATAAGTATAATACATTTGTACCTATACATTACGCATATATATATATAACAGCTGTTTCGTACTCGTGGTATGTATGTATGTATATTCTATGTATTCATATATATATTATTATACTCAATTTTAGCATGTAGGCACCTAGCACACGCTATATCGAAAAAAATATTTTTTTCTCATATTTTATGATTGACCAATTTGCTTACCTACTCGATAATTGTGTTTCCCGCAGTTAAGGTGAATTTGCAAGTCGTAACATGTATCAAGTCGTATTCGACGATAGCAGTACCTATATATACAGCACATGAGAAATCGTAAAGTAAATTCGTAACGTCTTATTAGTTATTATTCTTATAATTTATAACCGAAGATGAACATAATCTAACCGAGCGTATACTGTTCGTGTCTCTACATTATAATATTATTCCGTTATAACGACACATCACAATGTATATAAAATATATTTCATTCAATTTTATTAAACTCTAATTATAATAAGCCGGAAGAAATTTTTTTATCCTCAAGCCCAGCTATATATAATAATACAGTAGGTACATTGTGTACATCACATTCTATGCGCGCCACCTATCTTTGTTTTGGTCGTCGTTAATTATTATTTAAATAATAAGTTAGGTAGGTAAAACATTATTTCGTTTGCTCGTTATACAGTCATCGCACCGTATATATGTGTTGTGTGTATTAGTGTTACTATTATTTATATTCGTGTGGATGCGATGCATTGTTCATTGATTGGAAACATAAATTATGATACGGTGACAAGGTAGGGTAACCCATTACTCGATAATACAGTAACAATGCTTACATCACACCTGCAGTATATTATTATTGACGCGTGAAACCAAATATTAATCAATCGATCTATTGTCAGGTAGACAATCATGTGATGCATATATATATATATAGTATATAATTACACGATACACGTCCTGCGTATACCTTCTGTGCATAAATAATTCTTACATTGCGCTCATGTAGGTACATATACCGGTGGATTATTATTCTATCGTATATACACACACACCCCACAGAATCGGACGACAATCGCGCAAATATATCGACGTATCCGTGTATAGCGGAGACAACAGCCCGACGCTAATCTATAATACATCGCCGTGTTGCGCATGATCTACCGTAGCTCCTGCGGGTACACGAGAATTTATAATTTAAAATTTTTTTTCACAGGTAGTTCTATACAACGATAACGGATCGCGTATCTCACGCAGTCGTCCGTTATATTGTATACGCGTTTACGTAATGTCTCGCCGTTATTTCGACGCTAATGTGAGTTTACACCGACAATTAATTCTATGCAGTCATTCTCTTCTGCTTATTATATTTCCGGTAGTCATCATCAAATACAATAATACATTATTTCAGAGTTGCGACTTTCGCTGTCGGATTTCTGTTGGTTGTTGTGTGTGGGCATCGTTAGTTGTTACTGAAATTGCCGTGCTAATATTATTATAATGTCTGTTACTATATAAATAATAAATATATAATTATTATATTAATTGTTCGAATTTAATATCTAATAAAATAATTTTGCTTTTTGACATCTAAAGCAGTTACCCTTGTTCTACTGCAACAGTATACAATTCGGTTAAAGTGCATAAATATGCCTATAGTAGGCAGTAGCTCTGTAGAGTGTCGACTCAATTTATTTTTAATAGTCGTGAGTGATATTGTGATAGCTGCAGATGTGTAGACCAACAACATCATTAGCCTGGAATTAAAATTCAAGGTTTTTTGGGCAATACGACGTATAATAGCCAAAGTGGATGAGTTTCTATAAGAATGTTTTGTAATAAAACGTATTTATTTACCTAGAAACGAAAACTTGTTGGTACAAGGCGTAAATAATATCATATTATAGTATTCCGACGATTTCGATGCGCTACCGGATAATATTATATTATAATAAGTTATTATTAATAACGATCGCGATTACACATGATAATATACGTTTAGATCATCAACGGTTTCTGCACGTTTTGCTCGGGAGCCGAATTCTAGAAATTAGAAAACAATAACAAGACTTTTACATTTACGCGTACCTACGAATATAATTTCTCCGAAAATAATAATTGAAATATTTACTAATTTTTGCGCTGACGAATAGAAAAAAAAATAGTCCCGCGTGAGAATCAGCGAAAATAAAAAAAAAAGGTTTTCTCCGCGTTTACCCGTTCCTCCACACGCACGCGCGCACACAAAGACGTGATATTATATTAGTTGACAAACCAGAGACCTTTCTCCTGCCAACAGTCGCCGGTCATCACGACGACGACGACGACGACGTCGACGATGGTCGTTCACCTGTGCGCCGCTGCCGATATAATAATAATACTCACTTCGGCGAGCGGCGGCTATATCACAAAATCGATTAGCCGGCTATTTCACCGAGCAGCGTGTCGTAATCCTCAGCCTGGACGGGGCCGTTTCGATATACCGCGTAGTGGGTATTATATTATTATTATTAATATTATTATGGATACGCGAGGCGGCGGCGAGGACGACTACCTCTCTACCTACTGCCACATTATTCATACGCCGGTTGCAGCAGTACAGGTGTAGCTGATATAATATGCGTCGTTATGCGTGCGCTTACCAGCGAACGAGAGAGAGAGTGATGTGGCGTGTTTTCGGACGCCGCCGCGCTGAGTTCTACCGAGAGCGGTTTTGGTCTTCGTATGATACAGTGTGTAACAAAATACGATCGGAGTATTGAAGAGCTTTATCCGACTGCTGCAATATTTTTACCAATAATATTATGTTGTACTTGTTCCGCACATCGTCTTGAGTCATTCGGCGTGTGCGCCCTCCGCTAGTAACCCTCACGATATCCAACCTATGTTCCGGTTCATCTAAAAACACTCTGTAACATTGACCTACATCGAGGTGGGTGAATTAGTTTCGAATGCAGATCCTCTTTATCAAACCACCAATTGTTTACATTATGACAATTGACTCTCCCCACTCGCGTTTAATTTTGTTTCGTTATATAGTCGTTACTAAAGGTAATAATTCTCGAACAGATCGAGGTTATCATCGGTCTCGAGATATAAGGTTTGATAATGGTTGGGAACACCAACCATCGTCGAAGCGTCTGAACTATCTTCTGCAGACGATACGTCTGGGGTTTCATAACAAACCAGCGCGTTTTCGTCCGAGAACTCTCCACACATAACGATTTTTGCTTCACCGCTGCCTTGCTCGTCCGACATTTATCCAAACGGCTTATACTTTTGGAGTTTTGTAAAAGGGTGTGTATTCAATATCGTACCAGTCGATGTCGCAGAATATGGAAGAATTTAAAACGAAGATGGCCGCTACATTTTAAACTGTTACCGTGATATGCTGGAAAGGGTTTAGGACGTTTAGGATGAACAGGAATATCGGTTGGGTATTGTAAGGGTAACGGAGGAGGGGGTAACTTTAGAAAATGGTCGGGAGGTGTACACGTACAATATTAATAAAAATTCTTTTTAGATTTATTGTTTTTACAAGGTTTTTACAACTGCGATAATAATTTCGTTACACCCTGTATATTATGTTTTTTTTTCGTATACGACTCGTTTAAAAACAAACACGTGCAGCAGACTCGGACGTGAAACGAATTTATTCTGTTTTGTTTTATTGGTGTTATTTTTTTTCAAAGAGGTTTCATCTTTGGTAGAAAAACCTACCAATAAAACGTTTTTATCGGACGAATGTTTTAATGATATAACTGTCGTACACTCGTATTTAACCATTATTGGAAGGTATACATTAAATGTGTATTACAGTATAAACTTATACTATTTTATTATAGTGCTTACATGAGTGTGCTTTAAAATTAGCGGTACCTAGTCGTTATTATGGCTGTATACACATTATTTATAAACAAATCGGTGATGTCAGTATAAATATTTCATGTTCAACTGTACTCGGTAGTGTTATACAATAAATTTGTGCCATTTTATATAATATAGTAGTATTATTATTATCACCGTAAGTGTTTATTTATTTTCGTTGAGTTTTAAAAGTTACACGTCTTCATCAAATTCCAGCCATATCAGTATGCTACATTGTTTGGGTATATTATATTATACTTTTATAATACTTTTATAGTTTGTATATTTATACACATATTATGAATGATTTCGTATAAACTATAATAATGAATAAACAATGTTTAGGTGTTACCTCCACTCTTTATTAAACATTTACTGAACACAATACATATTTGTCAAAACAAATTAAAATTAAATTGTTTTTAGATTTAGAATACCACACTTAAAATTACTTATATACTTAAATTGTATCGTCGTAAGCGAAGCTTATAGATATTATAATTGTAAATATGATTATCGTGTATAAATGAAGATATATACCTAATTGATATAAAACAAATAAAAAAACTAATATTTTTCTACTTCTCGATTGTCCTTGTCAGTGTTATAGATTTAATAGAATATAAATACTATATAGGTCCTGCAGTATAGTACGTACTTCTTCTATATATGACATAATAGCGTTCTGCTATCAAGGAAACCGACAATAATTATTATTTGATTCGGCATAATACATTAATACAGATGGGTACGATAGTAGTTGGTACATATTATTATTATGTAGGTAGATCGTTTAATATATGCAAACTACTATGGTTGAACTGATTACCGAAACGGCGATTGTATTGAACAAGTACAGCGGTAATGTCCGCCATAACCTCTCGTTCGTTTATAGTATATACTTATGGTAAATAATTGGCTATGGAATGTGTTCATTATTATAGTTATTAGTTACCAGTTTACAAATATTATAGTATCTACATTATACCTTTTGCATAGGTAGACAGAAAATATTAACGTTAAAGCGACATGATAATTTCTAGAACGTGCCGCCAATTGCCGGCTTGCGTGTATACGTACACCCTAGTTATAATAATAACAGAAAGGAGAAAAAAAATTGGATCAATAATCTCGTGATTGAGAAATGTTAATAGAATTATATATCGAGTCGTCAACGTCTACATTGCGGTGGTTTTTCGATCGATCGATCGAATTAAATTATTCGTAAAACAAGGTCGGCGTGGCTCCATAACAGACTACGTATATAATATTATATATATATATATATATTTATACTTAGCACAACAGTCGTATCGATCGGACAAATTGATTGTTAACGGAGCCTATACAATACAGTGACGGTGGAACTTAAATTCACCTGACGAATTATTATTCAATGGCGATTACTATCGTAAGAACCGATAAGAGAAAATGAATTGCAAAATCGTCAACAAATGACAGTCACGTGTGACAACTAAAAAAGTGCGTTATAGCTATATAAATAGTATATTTTTATCACACTAAACAAAATATTTGAAATTTAACGATGTATTCCATAAAATCGTCATTAAAATGATATCAACTATTCAACTGTTGAACTGTGAATTATGATTCGTTAGACATGTGATAATGATAGACGGTGAAAATACAAAATGTTTGGGAATTATTATCATATTACTGCTATCTATAGTGTCCATATAGTACCTACCTATAAGGCTATAAATATTATAATCATTTTTATTTTTAATTCTGAGCAGAGTGATTCAGATATTTTTTTTTACAATCATGTCAATGGTTTTGCAACCAATCAAAAAGTTTGTCTGCCTATAGTTTAGGAATATTAGGCACCTATAGTAGTGGTTCATGTAATATTGTGTCATTTTTGATATTCTCTGAAAATAAATATGTAAGCAACCATTAAAATTACATCTTGACCGTTGTAAGATTATTTGAGATCTGGTTGAAATTGTTTTATATGAAAGTGATATAATTATTTTAGTGGCTTTAAAACATAAGTCATAACAATATTTTGACCTTCACCGAGTTGAGTGAAGCGAGACGGGTGCCCAATGGCCAGTTTTTGTAACCTGTTCATACTCATAGTTTTATATAGATTCCAAGTGGCGCGAGCAATTCAATGATGTGCTGATTTTTTGTTACCTACAACCAACTTAGTCTAATGAGATTTATTAATATTAATGTTATTGGCAGTCACGACTTTCAAAACTTCTGTTTTTATCACCAAATATGTGTTTTTATGTAAATTAATACATTAATTATTTTTATTTTTATACACCATACTCAGATGTATATTATAACGCTACACATTTTTTGATACGGTGTATTCAAGGACATTAATCTAGAGCGTTTCTAATCGATCAATCTATACCTAACAAAATGTCATATTAAACAATAATTTAAGCTAAGTAAATACGCAGACAATGTTAAAAGTATAAACTAATTTATGTTTAGTCATACACTTCAAAATTAATTAAACACAAAATTTTGAATTTATTATTTAGTTCAGTTTGATAGTCTGATTGCAATGCGTGTTATACGATTCTATATCAAATCTTATTACAAATTAAAATATTGAAAAAGGTAATATAACACATTTCATGGTATATAATATATTTTAAAAGCGCAGTAGGTACGACGTTCAAACTTAATTTTATAGGATTTGGTAAACGCTGTTTAAAAAAAATAGTTTTTCAGTTGAATGATATTAAAACTCATATGAAATGTTATTCAACACAACTTTTATGGTTAAGTTAAATACATAATATTTATCTATAGTAATACACAATTTAAATTAGTCTTACGTTTCTTATGTAAGTAATGATTTATATATTATATGTAATATACTAATATAGTAATATGTATTATGTTTATAATTTTCTTATATAATAGAGTGCAGGTAAAAAGTAATAGACGCTATTGACATCGTCCTGTTTTTGCCTCACTAGAAATCATACGACTATTTTGTACGTTCATAAATTGTGTATATCTAGGCGTCTTTATCTATATATTATATATAATATAATATAATGTAATATATATAGGTAGTATTATACTATAATAGTATTCATTAATTTATGACTACCAAAAACAAACTTTCGAAGCATTTTATTTCTGTTTTAAATTTTTATAGCTTCCTACATCTCTATTTGGAGTTGATATATTTACACAACTATAACGTTTGCTTTCAAAATATAAAAAAAAATACAAATCATTGTTGCACAATTTTTGAATATATTTTAATGTATTGTACAGAAATTAATGTGTTTTAAAAGTATAGCATACATGATGAACAATTTGCAACTTGATGTAATGTTTATTTCGCATGTCATTCTTTATAAATAGGTACCTCCGAACCGTCTAGTATAGGTATAAATGTACAATCATTATACGCGTGTCTATCAAGTCTGATTTTTATGGAAAGAAAAAAAAACTAATGAAATGAAGTTAAACCTATTGTCACTCGTGTGCACCCAACTCGTGAACTATTATTGATATCCGGTAATCTATCGATTATATAAAAAAATAAATAAATACAATTTGAAATTATGTAATAGGACTTGAGTGCATTTAAACGTGCAATAAAAACAATTGTGTGAAACCATTGACATCTGAATCTATAGACGACAATTGCTTTTTTTCACAATATTTATCCAATTCCAATTTCCAATAGTACCTATTATTATAGTTCAATAATACGTGGAATGCGATATCATGAAACTGATTGTACGCGATATTTAGATGGTAGTTGTCGTTTGGTGTGCTCACAACTCACAGGACTGCTAATTAAAAAAAAATGACAGAAAGGAAGTCATTAGAATTGAAATGTACTCGCACATACCAGGTCGTTAAAATATCTAATTATCGACAGCATTTGGCGTCCTCGTGGCGTTACTCCGATTTAAGTGTATTATATATATCATATATTATATTTAATATTTATATATAGTACAACATAATAGTGTTATACGTATAAAGTTTCCTCATCGTAAAATTCCGGTTTTTTTTTTTTTGTTCTTGTATTCACTATTTTGACCTGAAAAGAAGATTACAACCGGTCATACATTTTTTTTTTATTTAAAGAACCGATGGGTGTAAAGTTTTGTATACTTTCTATATCCGTATGTATAATAATAGTATATTAATAATAATAATAATAAAAAAAACAGATCGCGGGAGAAAGTGTTATATGAGGCATAAACCGGTCGCACCCAGTCTCGACTCACATCGGGCGTCATCAGACCTGTTATCATCACAGTTGACCAACTAATACTGTTTTATGTGACCCATACGTCAGACATTCGCCTAATGTACATTAAAATTGTTCAAATCGTTGAAGTTCTTCGGTTAATTGCTTTTCTACATGATTGCCTTCTATCAATGACGGCCGCGGAAACACGAATAAATGATGGGACATTCGATAGGGCCTCACACACGGCTTGTATTAAGTAGCCGCCGCATTTATTTTGTGTGTCTTATATATATTTATAAGCATTTCCATGAACAAACAAAATTAAATAAAAAAGTATTATATTGTTGATTGATTGAAACGACAACGTCGAAAACTAGCAAAATCAAAAAAATTGTCAATGGCCAAACAAAACACAACGCTGCCTCTGTCTGCCTGCCACTAGCTATAATTTAATGTAGTCTACAACAAATATTTAACGATTTACAATTCATTGGTATATTTTTCTCATACATATGACGTTCAATTATTTTTACATTTAAATGCCAGTGTTATTTTTGTTAACACACTATAATATAAAATACATACGTTGTAATAGTGTGGGACATTTAGGACACACGCATATATTGTAAAATTGTGCACATTACTAAATTCGTATTATCGGTTAACGAATAATTTATTTAAAATGTTTTAGACATTTTGTTTTGTAAAATATTGATTTTAAAATGCGTTTTAATATCTGTATTCTATAATATTAAGGCACTTAATATTTCCAAATTTCCAACAACCCTGTAGTTTTCATTAAATTTATTAGATCGATGTATGAATTAAGTATTAACAAATAGAGACACTATAATATATGTATTATGTAATATAGTATGTCTACCTAAAGTGGCTCATAATAGTTATTATCACAAATATAATATCTAATCGATAATTTATAAGCGATCGCTATAGAACTTATACAAATACAAATATACAATAATAATTACGACATAATATATTATATTCGCGAGTCACTGGTACTAAACTGTTCTAACAACAATCTATTGATTTTTCAGATGAATTGATGGTCGTGATTCCTACCAGTATGCCGGCTGACGACGGGCGAATCGGAGCCGACTACCGCCGGCAGCGCAATGCAACCACTAGATCGGTGATCGGCGCTCTCAGGAGAACGCCAACGCCGCCACATCACCGGGGAGGATCCGGGCTGATTCCACTAGAAGCGTTGTCTGATGTCGACGAGTCGTCAATGCCCCGTGTCAAGAAGAAGATCAAACACAAACGGACGTGGGATGAACCCGAGGCCCAAGGATCTGAAGTGCGGAACGCCACTTCCAAGAGGCCAGACCGGATCAAGACCCGTAGGCGGTTGTTGGTGCCATCCTCGAGCACGGCCAGGGCACTCCGGACGGCGGCCTTGTCGTCACCTCAAGAAGAATCGTATTACGATTTCGGCAAAAAGATCAGACACCCAGCACACTCGCAGCCTCCGTCCCCGCAGTCCACGGGGGACGGACTCAACGTGCCATCGGACTCGGAGACTAGAACGTCAGTCAGGTTGCCGGTGGTCGTCCAGCAAGTGATGCAGGACGTCACGCCCCGGACCAGAGTATCTGGACCACCACCACTTAACCGCAACCACAGTACTGTGACAGCGACCAGGCGGCCCACGGAGAACTCGCCAGCGGTGGAGTGTTTGTACCCGAGGTACAGCAGGCGGAACAACAAAACGCGGGCTCGGAGGGACGTGCGGTGCTTGGCGGAATCGGATGGCAGAACCACGAGGATACTGTCAACTGTCGTCACGTCCGTGTCGGTCAGGGGGAGCCCACAGAAGAGAAACGATTCGACAGCCGACCTCGGTCGTCATTCCATCGACAATCACCGTCCAGACGCCAACGATGGTGACGACGCGACCGGCGCGTACAATCCAGGACAGTCTACGGTGAGTCCGGACTCCACGGTGTCAGCGCACCCAAAATATCTCCGGAACCGGTACCGGAATATATCGCTGCCTGAATACTTGGAGATCACCAAAGTCAACCAAAGACGGTTGAACGGCACGACTGTGGCATCCATAGCATCCACCACCACCACCATCACCACTACTACCACCGCCGCAACGACGGCCACCTCCGCCTTTGCGTTGTCTTCCAGTCCGTCTTCCCCGGATCATCTAGTCGATGGCATAACTGAAACGCTAGACGCGTCCACAACCAGCGAACGGTCTTCCACTGACAGCCCTCAGCCACCGCCCACCGACTTGCAAGATTTCATCTACTTGAACAACGGTACATCGGAAGCGCCTGCCGACTATATCGCCACTGATGTCACCGCCACGGTAGCCTCCACCACCCACACCACACTCACAGTCGACGCAGCCATCGAAGCCCGTCAGAGGAGGCCGCTGTTGCAGCGTGGTAACATCACCAGGCCGTTGGCCGAACACGATGTGGGCGTAGTGTATCCAGACGGACTAGCCACTTCCGTGTACTTTTTAACGTTTTTGGCCATCGTTCCGTTGGTATTAGTAATTGTTTTCGCATTCAAGCTGGCCATGCGGCGAAAAAAGAAGAAGGTTTTTGACAGTTCGGAATATTCTTCCGAGTACAATCGCAGCCCGCTGGACTTCAACACGATCACATCGTCACCCATCACCACGAAACTTCCCAGAGTCCCACAGCACATCGTGTGGGACGCGGAGAAGACGCCCACCGTCCCGGTTCCTATGAGCAACAGCCGTTGGGAGTTCCCTCGAGAAAAGCTGCGGCTCCAGACCATACTTGGTCAAGGCAATTTCGGTCAGGTGTGGAAAGCCGAGGCGGATGATATTAACGGACACGAGGGCCTAACCAGGCTCGTCGCGGTGAAAATGGTCAAGGAGGACGCGGCGTCCCGGGAGAGAGAAGATCTGATCAGAGAGCTGAGTATTATGCAACATCTCGGGTCGCATCCGAACGTCGTCACGTTGCTGGGATGCTGTACAGAGAAAGGTATAATCTTATGAATACATATATTTTTTCTTTACTACTGGTTGTTACAAGTGAAAACAATAATATTATACCATTATCGTTTCGTGTCTATTGCAGAACCGTATTTACTGATCATGGAGTACGTTATGTACGGCAAACTATTGGCGTTCCTTAGAGATCGACGGACACGATCGCATTATTTTAATTTTAGCGACTCGACTGCTTCGCTCACGTCTAGAGATTTAACCATGTTTGCTTATTGCGTAGCACGAGGAATGGATTTTCTGGTCTCGAAAAAAGTATGTACTGTGTTATTTTATTTACATAAAAATCAAAATGTTTATACCTAGGGACCCAATAAGCACGTTGTTATTTGGCGTAGCATCTGATAAATTTGTTTATTTTTGTACTAAAGAATTTGCATAATATATACTTTACACTTTCTTTATGAGAATTTAACATATAATAAGTTGTTATAAATTATAATACATAATAACTATTAAACAATTTTGAAAGTACTTCCAGTGGTAAGTTTTGAAGCCAATTAATCATATCACCTTTTGGTGCGCGTAATACAACGTTAATTAAATTAACTGAATTGAGTTTTTCTCACAAACCGCAGACGTTTTTCTCTGCTTACATATATTTAATACTAATATTAATTTATCATATTGTTCTAATAGATAGTGCACAGGGACTTGGCCGCTAGAAACGTATTGGTCGACCACAATAAATTATGCAAAATAGCCGATTTCGGTATGTCTCGTAATGTCCGAGACACTAATCAGATTTACGAGCAAAGGCATACCAAGGTACGGGCCTAACATCTACTAGAATCATGTTATAATTATTTTATATAAAGCCGTTTTTATATTAATATTTTCATTTGCAGGGTGCTTTGCCTATCCGTTGGATGGCACCAGAGTCGTTGCACTATAGTATATTCACATACAAGACTGACGTGTGGAGCTTCGGTGTACTGATGTGGGAGATCGTCACTCTAGGTGAGCAATATAGTGAAGTTTGTAAGATTAATTTACGGTGGTAATTATTTTAATTAATTCGTGAATATTTTTAAAAGAAAAATAATTTCCCTAAATTAAAATTAGTTCCAATATGAATCTTCAATATTCGATTGCACCATTAATGTCCAAAACGATAATGCTTACTACCAACAATACCGCGCAGCGGCCTCTCTGGCTTCATTGTTGTGATTAATTAAAATAATTATTGATAAAATGTAGTTTTTGATATTAGATTATAAAGAGTACTGCGTTTATAAAGCCAAAAATATTCGATTTTTGTGGGTAAAAACTAAAATCATGTGTGAGCCACCCAAAGCTCCTCCCTCTCCCGAGTCTCAAGGAATCTATTTGTATAACTTTTATTGAAAACGTCCAGAAGTTGTTGAGTTTATAGAGCACAAACAAAGAAATATTCATGTTTATAAATCTAGATAGGTACATTGATTATTCTTGATGATTCTTTTTAGATTCTGAGCGGAGCGATGAATATATTGATTTTATAATGATGTGTGTTTTTTAATTTTTTTTTGTGTCTGTCAACACCTTTTAGGACAGTATAAATGCTTCGATTTTCTTCAATAGTACCTTTTCTGATAGGAGAGTGAATCTAGTTAGTACTTTGGGGGGTCAAAAGTTATTGCCAGTAGTTTTCAAAAATAATGAAAATTTAATACAAGGATCCTGATATATTGTTACAATAGCAATTGAAAAATATTAAAAATACATAGGCACGCATTTTTTTATAAGCATTTAAAGTTCGAATTTTTACAAAATTCATCAAAATCTCGAAAATTATCAATCATTGTAATTAATCAACTATAAAATGGTCAGTTTTTATAACTAAGGATTGAAAATTTAAAACAAAGATTCTAATAAATAATACATACTGTAGTCAAAAATCTAAAAAATATATAAACACAGTTATTTTTACAGACATTTTAAGTTCAAATTTGGACGAAATTACATATTAAAATCAATATTAACGAGTAAAAGTATATATTATAATAATTTTCCAGCATCAGTGATAATTTTAGGTTAATAATTAAATAATATGAATAACATTAATTCAACTTAGCAGCTACTGAGCTACCGTAAAATAACAATATCAATATAATTTAAATCATCCTAGACTGACATACCGTCTCTGCTTAGAATCGTTTTTCGTATACAATGCTATTATATCATTGAATTCAAATTAAATACCATCCATTATACAGTGACCTACTTGTAACCTACTGTACAGCGGAGCGACATCCACTTGACCCCCTTTTTAAGACATAGATCGGTTACATAGGTAAATATACGATAATTATATTTGCAGATAAATCTTTTTCTAAAATGTATTAAGAAAATAGATGTAGAAGAGACTATGATTTGATCTAAATTCTAAATTCTAAATACAGATTTATCAAAAATAGTATGATAAAACAATTTTTGGAAAAATAGTTTTTAAAATAAATTTGAATAAATTATACTCTCAATCACAAATTCGATTTAAATACATGTTTGTAATTATATACTATACCTACAGTTAAATACTTAAATAGTTTTAAACTAATTTCAAGTCCCGAACCCGAGTTGTATTCGCACAATCGTAAGTTACTCGCTTCCGCCACCGTTTCAGGAATGCGTCTGTGACGTAAAACCTTTATTATTATATTATGTAGTATGTACCTATGCACTTCATGTCCATGGCCACTGTATATATCTATAATCGTAATATTATCGGTAACATACTCACATTTTAACATTTATTTCATGCTTTAGGTTCAACCCCTTACTGCACGATGGGCGCCCGCGAAGTAATGAGACGCGTGCGTGAAGGCTACAGACTTGACAAACCGGCGCATTGTCGATCCGAATTGTTCAGGGTGATCACCAAGTGTTGGGCGGCCGACCCGTCCAAGCGACCCACGTTCGCCGAGCTAAAACAAGAACTGGGTGCACTCCTGGAAAACCCAGAGTTTGAGGGCAGCTACGTGGACCTGGAGAGTCTCGTCGACGAGTCGGACAGCAATGCCAAGGACAGACAATAATAATATTATTATACGTACCAATATAGTATTGTGTACGCATATCAATATACTGACCAAAGCGATCTCCCGGGGACGTTTTAATCGATTTCTTTCTCAAAAGAATCACAAAAAATTACATTATTTTTTATTTGTTGTATGTTTTAACAGTTTTTATTAGATTCCTTTTTGATTTACACGGCATTTAAGTAGTTTTATGCTTGGAACAAAAATATTTTAGACACACATGATTATTATTGTCAGTTCAAGATTGATTTGTTTTCATTTTATCGTAACTGCAAATATCACGATTGAATGGATACATTGTATTTTATTTAAAAAACCATAATGTTATTTATATACGATGTATATATATTATTATTATATTATATATTTTTTTTTTTACTTTAAGTAGCGAAGTGGAAAAGAACTGATTTGATGTATTTGATGCAACATAAATCAATATGATTGTAATTCAATAAACATTTATATATACTATAATATTATAGTATGTATGTCAATAGATATTAGGTTTATTTGTCTATTTGATGTCTGTTGGTAAATGTATAGTAAAATTAAAATGTAACATTATTATTTTTTTTTTTAAAGATTGATAAATATAACTATCTATGTGTATTTATTGTTTCACTTGTTAATTGCTCCATTCTAATATCAAATTAATGTAAATAATAATGAACATTTCATAAGTACACAATTTTGAAGTATAGGCAGAATTAGAGATTTTTTAATTGCATTTCATATTATGAGCGGTGCGTGGATCGTATTGGTCTTGCAATAATATTTTAGTTGATTTTAACAATTATAATATAAGGATTTGAATTTATCATGAAACATTTATAATATGAGCATTTTCCATACGTGATATATTCTCAAATGTACCTATAGACATTTTAAATTTTCAAGATTAAAGGGTATTAATACTGACCGTTTCTAGGGAGTTCAATATAGGCAATTTTCGATTTGTTTTTATGCGGGTAGTGTAAATATATATGTAGTAAGTATATATTAAGTGTGAGTGACTGCAATACTGCATGTATAAAATAAATAGCACAGCGTTCCCGCATGTGTACGCACATGTCAGTAATGCAGCAATTTACAAACTAAATACAAATGCAAATTTTAGTGAAACACTGAAACTTGGTTTCGTATTTCCAATAATATAGCTTACTGAGTGATATTACAGTATAAACACTTATTATACAAATTGAAAAGAAGACATTAATTTAGGGTTGAAAAGGAGTCGAATTTTGATATTTTATTTTCAACGTCCAATATTTAGCTCTAAAACTAGTGATATTATACTTTTTTAATTTAAATTATTGAATTTTGTAATTAAAATATGGAAAATTGACTTTTAAACGGGCATAGATTAACTTCTCTTCTAGAATATTAATAATAGGTGTTATACTCTCAAACAACATATTATTGGAAATACAAAAGTTAATTTTCATAGAATTTTTAATACTATTCATATCTCTTAAGTATAACAACAAAAACAATATTTTTTTAAAAAAACTACTGTACAGTAAGTTTCGAATGTATCTCGTCAATCGTCATCAAGTAGGTATTGCTTTAATGGATGTGTTGAATTTGAATACAAATATACAATCACATTCCATTGCATACGCAAAACGATTCTGAGCAGAGACAGACGGTCTGCCAGCCTATACTAAGTATATTTTTTATATATTCATATTGCTGTTAGTATATTTATTTTATTATTATTAGATTGAATTAATTTTTGCCGAAAACATGGCATTTATTATAGGTACTATCAATAATTAGTATTAGTGCAAATTAATTATTCATGATTAATATAAATTATCATAATATCATATAAATTATTGTTATACACTTTTGAGTCAATAACTATTTATCTAAGAACTGTGTAAAGAGGTTTGTACTTCGTGGTATAAATATTCAATAGCTTAAAATGAATCTAAATATTTTGTAATAAAACATGTAAAATGTTCAAGTCATAGCTAATAATATTTTTTGAATAACAAAAAATAGCTAAAATCTTTAAAAAAAAATTGGTTAGTAGTTTACGCATCACTCGTTTTGACAGTAAACAATTAGGAGGATGACACAATCAGATGGTATAGGCACACTTATAACATAGTACAAGTACTCAGTTGAGTAGTGTGATTCGTTGAGTAAAGACTAAAGAGTAAAGACACAATTACTAAATGACAATTTATTGTTTATACTAAATTACTAACCAGTAACCACTAAAGTGATATAATATGACGGTGTGTCCTAAGTGTCAAATATCAATTGGTTGTAAAGAAGTCAGTGTACAATGTGCTACATGTTATACTGTAACACATATGATTTGTTAAAAATTGATAAAGATAGTATTGAATATCTTAAATTTTCATTACTTATACCATAGAACGATAATTTGAATTTTGATCAAAATGTCTTTCAAAAAATAAAGTTCTGGCGCTATGGATTCCTTCCCTCCTACATCTTTTCCAAATAATATCAGCTACTTCATGACGGTGACATTCCAATTTCTAATGGCAAATACATGACCGGTAGATGGCGCTAAGGAATTATATTTTAAGCTGATATCGTTTGCCGGCTTCCCGGATAATATTATTATCTTAAATCGTGGCTTCCCACCAAAATCTGGTCAAAATGTCAAATACTCAAATCAGCAGAATAGTAGATTATCAATGGCAGGATGAGACATGATACATTTTACTATACAATTTATCATGGTGTGAGAGTGAGATGTGTCACTAACGTCGTTCAGCTTTATAGTTTATATTTTATTATTATATTATTCTTGTCTAAAATGTCTAATATTTAATTCGTCAATTCATCACTGTCTATGATATTATATTATGATTATTTTGAAGCCCAGCATAGTTCGAAGTCGTATTCGCACTGTTCGTCCTCATGAATTATAATTTTGTCGCAATTTATCAATATATTTCTGTAGTTTAATTTGACTATTCAGTGAACAATACCGATCGCGTAACTTCGTCCCTCATTTGTTGTTCTCTTATTCATCAGTATTTGTTGGTTATAACTTAAAAATATTTTAAACATTATTCTACGATACGGTTTTATTGAGTTATTCAGTGATTTCGTTTGCATTGACCACCCCGTGCACGCTGCATAAAAAAATGGCCATGGCCAGTATGTCGAGTTTTTCCTCGTCTATGAATGAATCGTGTTCGGAAGAAGAATTTCAATTGTTTAGAACCCAGCTGAATAAGGTTCAGGATCTTATCGAAAAATACAGCAACAAAAGTATGTACCTATATTTTGTTTATCTTATGGTCATCTGAGTTAATTTGTATCATATACCTAATTACTATTAATTTTTAGTCGTCGATAAGACATTGTGTTCAGATGATCTAGATAACATGAAGACAGAAATGAAATGTTTGACGGAACTTGAACAAAAAGTAACTTCAGAAAAAATGAGTAAGTATCCTAACCTTAGGCAGCAGGGTTTCAAAAATCATTGAGTGCTTTTGGAAAAAATTTCCGTTTCCTTCATTAATATATAGTATGTAATGGATTTAAATCTATTCATAATAATAGTGATATGCCCACTTACATTTGCAGTACCGTCATTATACTAACCTCAGCTGTCTGTTATTGATAGTTAGTTTAAATTAAGTTAGAATATCAGAAATCAAGTTAAACAATCAGATAATTAGTTAATCAAAAAACCCTAAAAATAGTTTAGATACCTTTATCTAAGTTGTCATCCAAAATACAGAAACATACTGATACTTGCTTTGTACGGGCATGGACCGGTTGTGCCTAAATCAAAATTTGTATTTTAGTTTAACAATATTATGCTTAATATATCGTGTGGTCAGTAAACTAATTTTTAGTTTATGCTTCATACTCGTTTAAGTAAATAACGACAATTTATATATTAATCAATAATTGATTACTGTGTGATTGGTGGAATATTTTTTTGTCTTCAAAAACACAAAATTTGTTAATAGTTGATTTAACAATATTCTACAATATCCAAACCTCTATGAAACATCATTATCGACCGAGCACAACTGGCTTATTGACCCTAAAATGTTTTGATCGCAATTAGTACATGAAAATGTTATTTTTAGTACAATTGATAAGCTCCCCTCTGTACATGAATAATTGTCAGTTATTTCATCCATAATATGACCCATTGATTTATTAAATTTATTGGTTAAATAAAAACGTGTAGAAAAACATTATTAATTATTAACAAAATTTGATCCAAATTTGTATGGGGTACTTACTGTTTAAAACTATAAACTTACTTCAATGGGTGCTTGAGCACCTAGGCACCCCTCTAAATAGTACTTATGCTCCTAGGTATTTAAATCTTAACATTTTTATTGATTTCAACCAATGATTTTCAGAAGCAAATTATGTGTCATACAAAACCATATCTTTAAAAATGGTACAAGAATCTTATCGTATTTGTAATTGGCTTATGGAAAAGCAATGTAGTGAAATGGATAATATTTTTGATATAGACACATATGTTGATAAAATTGTATGTATATTTCAATATATTATTTGCATTATCCAATAATTTTTTAATTTTTTAAATTTTAGATTGAAGCCTGTGTTCATAAAGAAGATCCTTTGGGCCACATAAACACTTTATTCAATGGTGCCTTCAAAAACATCCATTATTTTAATCTAAGTTTCTATGGTAACATTAAACCAGAAGAGGCTGTTGAAGCCCAAGTATCAACACAATTAAGGAAAGAATACAGAAAATCACAAAAAAGACCGTTAGAAGATCTAGTGATTCCTGATGAGGTGCATGGAATATTTATTTTACTGTGTTTATAACATTAATTTTGATGTGTTTTATTGTTATTTAGGTGGGTAGTGTATCTGGTGACAATGAATTACAAATCACTTTGTTAAGTGTTAAAAACTGTTTGAAAAAAGCTGTGTCAGAAAATGGAGGGGATCCAGTACCATTCCACTGGTTTGCTATTGATCCATTTAGCTTGACATATACAATAGAAAATTTATTTCATTTGGCTTCATTAGTGAAAGATGGTGTAGTCAAGATCGAAAGAGTTTCAGGTTATTATATATATTTAAAAATAACTTATTATGCAGAACTAATTTAAATTCACTACTTAGTCTAATTTCCTATTATTTATAAAGTTATGATAGTAGATCATTTATTATTTATTTTAAAATATTTTAAACCTTAAAATATTACTATTTTTATATGCAATCAAAAAGAATTATATTATAAAATATATAATATTAGATGATTGTAGTAAATTAATAATAAAAGATATCAAGAATGATTAAAAATATGTCATTACTGATGATGCATTGTTTTTATTTATAAATTATAATGAATGTTCATCATTATTTAAATCACATTATAGTATAAATAATTATATTCATTTTTTTCATCTTCTTAAATTAAAACAAAACCCAACATATGCACAGTCAATTTATAGATTTATTAAATTAAATAAAAACATAAAAATGTACTAACTTAATTGATTACAATTGAATTTACATGATGTTTATATAATATTTGATATATTATTATATATGATAATATGATTATTTTTTCCATACAGATGATGAAAATGGTGAGTTTTCAACCATAACATTGGCAAAAAAAAAAAGTACTAATGATAAATCTAAAGTAGATGACACCATATCTTCCTTATTCACAATGAATAATGAATTATGGCAGGTAATTATTATCTTTTATTATTAAAAATATAAATAATACTTTTTTTATTAATACTCCAATAAATGTTTAATTTTAATTTTTCAGTATTATGTCAAAAAATATAAAATAGATAAAAGAATTATCACACAAGACTAGAAGAATTATTATAGAAAGATTTATTGATATTTTTTTAAGTACAAAAATTGTATAAAAACTTTTTGATTTATATTTTTAAATAAAACCACCAAAAAATGTTTGGTGGTTTTGTAATCCTACCATAAAACTTTCATAATAGTTTTATCTTAATAAATTTGACTGTCTTAATAAGTATGTATCAATAAAACAAGAAACATTTTTTATTCAAATAATATACTTATTTTTCTTTCTTGATTATTATTAATAAATACCTTCTATTTTTCTAGTAATCTTGCAAATTTGATTATATTACAGTATCCATATCCTATTATGGATTGAATTGCTAAAGCTATTAATGTATACTAATTAATTAATGGTGTTACATTTTTAATGTCTGTACAACATATAATAAATGTATTATTATTTATATTTTAATAGCAGTTTATGCTATATAATTTTGATAAAACTTCATAACTTCAATACAATATTTTAATATATTTTAATAATTTATTTATGTGGGATTTATGAAAAATGTATAGTGACAATTGGAATCACATTTTATTATAGAATTGTTATTACTTTGGAGCTTAGATATTCAAATAGGGATGTAATATTTTTATTCATTTATTTCACTAAAAAAAAATTATTAGAACTAAACATATTTTAAAATATTATGCAATGTGTCCCATGGGGAAGTGCTGGCGGCATATGATACATCTTAAGTTATGAAAAAAAATCATTTTTTTTGGGTAATTAAGTTCTTTTAAACTAAACCTACAGTTCGTGTTCAGCACCCGACCGTGCAACACGTCTGTGTCGCTCATTACCGCATTTATAGCTATCGATAGCAGTAACACGCATCATTCGATTCAACTTGCAGGTAATATGATTATCGTTTTTACGTTATCTATACCAATTAAATAATATCTCAAACCCAATGGGCGATAAGCCTTTTTCAACAACCGATATGAATAATTCCAACAGTTCTTCACAACCTACACACAGTAATAGGACATTCGCTGAAATAGCTTCAAATACTAGTTTACCGAAAATGAATCAAGCTATCGTTTTTAACTCCATAAATAATATCAAACAAATCGATTATGTCACCGCAATCAGCAAAACTATTCCCGCTAAAAATATACAATTTGTTTCGCGTATTTCCAATAACAGATTTTGCGTCTTCTTCAATAGCCAAACCGTTATGGAAAATTTACTTAAGATTCAGTCATCAATTCAAGTTAATGGAATAGAAATCCCAATTCGCAGACTTATAAACACCTCTAAGAGAATTATTTTATCAAACGTTTACCCGACTATCCCAAATCAACTCATAATAGATGCTCTTCATGAGCTAGGAATCAAAACTGTTTCGCAAATTTCTCACATGAGAGCCGGATTCGCCACTGAACAATTTTCTCACATATTAAGCTTTAGAAGACAAATTTATATTAGTCAAGATAGCATGTCCAAACTACCTAGCTCCATTACTGTTACAATAGAGAACACAACGTTCAGAATATTTATCAATGATGACACTGTAACCTGTTTTCAATGTCACCAAACTGGTCACTTCTCAAGCCAATGTACAAATATACCTAATACAATTAATGTTACCGAACAGACAGAAACTGAAATGGAAACCCTTATAGACCTATCATCAACAGCCAACAATATAATTAATGAATCTTGCCCTTTACCTTTCGCCAATGCGCTAAATGCGAATACCTCCCAGGATAAAGATACTTCATTCATAAACCTATCCGTTGAAAGTACCAATGTCACTTCTTTGGAGCAGTCTGTAAAATCAACGCTAGCTGACAAACTAATATCGTCAGCTAACTCTAATTCTAAAGTAAAGTCTCTTCAGACAGGAAAACGCCCAGCTCCGTCTACTGTTACTAATTCTCAGCCGCCTTCACCTACATCATCAAGCTCGTCTCTCCCATCCAGCCCACCTCCAATCGAGCGGCCCCCTAATACACAACACGGCCAAACTCAATCAGCAAAAATAACCAAAGGAATTACAAGCAAAAAACTAAAAACCGGGCCTAGTTCCAGCTCTAATGATGAAGTTCATACAAACATCGATGAATGGTTAGAGTCCACTCATGAACTTTTTAACTCACACCCTGATTTTTCCTTAACCTACAACCAATTTAAAGAGTTTCTTGAATGTTCAAAAGGTTGCTCCGAACTCGGGAATTTATGTACCAAATACTTAAGTAGTCCAGATAATATTATAGAAATCATTTCTACAATATACCCCAATGTAACAGTGAAAAGCGCCAAAAATCGTCTAACCAGGTTATCCAATGCATTAAAAAAAATTCAAAACTTCACTGACAGTCAAACTTCCATGATCGACTGTGAAGATTACGAAACCTTTTAGTTAAAATCCAAACCTCTATATAAACAAATATACGTAAACAACTCTAACCTACCATGATCAATAACACCTTTCAAATCCTCCAATGGAATCCAAATGGATTCTATTCAAAAATTGATGAATTAAAATTATTAATTAACAAGTTCTCACCAGTAGCTCTTAGTATACAAGAAACCAACTTCACTATCAACAAAACTGGGTCTTTAAAAAATTATGTAACCTTTTTTAAAAACAGAGACAATCATAATAGGGCTAGTGGTGGAGTGGCTACCTTTGTTAGTTCACAGTACCCTTCGGAAGAAATCCCTCTATCCACAAATCTTGAAGCAGTTGCCGTAAGAATTTCTCTCAAATACAAACTAACTATTTGTAATATTTACATACCCAACTCACAAATCCTCAATTACATAGATATTCAAAACATTATCGACCAACTACCTACTCTTTTCATGTTTCTGGGAGATTTCAATAGCCATAATATCTTGTGGGGTTGCAATGACACAGATCAAAGAGGCACAATCGTACAACAAATACTCGATAATAACAATAACATAAATATTCTCAACAATGGTCAAGCAACAAGAATAAGTGCTAGCACCGGCAATCTCTCAGCAATTGATCTCTCTCTTTCGTCGTCAACTATAACACCCCATATTGAATGGGGCACTATGCCAGAGCTCTCGAGTAGCGACCATTTTCCAATTAAATTAACACTTAAATTTACCGACTCTGGTGACAAACACACTCGCAGTCTCAAATGGAAACTGACCAATATCAACTGGGATACCTATCAAACAGAAATAGAAAAAAATATATTAAATCATGATTTCTCCTTCTCCAATAACAATAATGTGGAAGACAATACGGAGAAACTCAGTAATTTAATTTATAATACGGCCTCTAACATTTTCGAGCAAAATAGTTATTCTGGCAAACGACCTCCAGTACCATGGTGGAATAAAACAATCAAACATGCAATAAGAAATAAAAAAACATCCTTCAATAAATTTAAACGTACACACGATTTCCACGACTTCATAGAATTCAAAAAGAATAAAGCATTAGTCAGATATTTAATAAAAAATGAAAAAAAAAAGCTTGGGAAAAATTCACGACAGACCTCAATAGCAAAGAGTCATCAACCAATATTTGGAAAAAAATCAAAATCATTAAAGGTATTCCTATGACCCAAATTAAAACTATTCTATCCGAAAATGTCATACTTACTGAACCTCAGGAAATAGCTCAATCAATAGGCCAATACTTCTACTCTAACAGTAGCGACGCTTCATTAACCAACGACTTCCTTAAGTACAAACAAGAAAAAGAAAAATATATTAATACCCCAACAAACTTACAACCCAACCATGGCCAAGGCAGCATCTTGAATGAACCGATTACCTTGCCTGAAATAGAACTATGTCTTCGTGGTAAAAAAAGTAAAAGCTGTGGGTCCGATAAAATTCCTTTTATTTTCTTACAAAACCTACCATCAAGTGGCAAAATGTTATTACTTCATCTCTACAACCAAATTTGGGAAACGGGCATAATCCCAATCAAATGGAAAAATGCCATCATCACCCCTATTCCAAAAAAGAATCAAAATAGATTTGAACCTACAGGTTATCGACCAATATCAGTACTTTGCTGTATGAGCAAACTACTAGAAAAAATAATCTACAACCGACTTAATTGGTATGCAACTCAACATAAATTCCTTTCACCATGTCAACATGGTTTTAGAAAATACCACTCAACCACTGATTGCCATGTAAAAATCGAAACTGAAGTCATAGAAACTCTAGCAAACAAACAATCAATGATCTTAATAAGCCTCGATTTGCAAAAGGCATACGATACTGTTTGGCGATACAGAGTTATCAATCTACTTAAAAATTGGAACATTCATGGAAACATGATAATATTTGTAACGAACTTCTTAAACCAACGATCCTTCCAAGTAAAAATTGGAGATCTAACTTCTAATACTTTTGTGTTAGAAAATGGAGTACCGCAGGGCTCCCCTCTCAGCATTTTTTTATTTCAGACGGCAATCAATAACCTTCCCTATACCATTTCCAATCCTGTAAAATCAATTATTTTTGCTGATGATACCCACTTATACATTCGAGGTACGCAAATTTCTGAAATGACTAGATTACTCCAAAAATGCCTAAACGACCTTTCCGAATGGTGCTTCAAGGCCGGCTTTATTTTCTCGCCTCAAAAAACTAAATGCATTCTTTTTTCTAACAAAAGGAAATTAACCAAACCGAAACTGTTTCTCGGTACTACTTGTCTAACATTTGTAGATGACATTTCAATACTAGGTCTAAATTTTGACTCTAAACTTACTTGGAAATCTCATATTATGACACTAAAA